>JAIXND010000736.1:0-225109 GCA_023646645.1 Varanus salvator macromaculatus | reverse complement strand
TGGTTGACAGGATGAAGCAGTGGGAACTTGGGTGTGCATCCGCTTGTGTGATCGAGTGTGCAATAAGTGGTGGGGACTGAGAGAGCCAGGTCTGAATCCCCACTCATCCCTGAAGATCCCTGCATGACTTTTGGCCTGTCAGTCTTGCTCTGCCTGACATACCTAAGAAGGTTGTATTTGTCAGGAAAAGGATAAAGAGGAGAAGCATGCAAACTGTTTGCTTTCTTCATGCCTGAAAAAGGACAGAATTAAGTGCAATGTGATACTGGCAGTATAGTGACAGTGATGGTAAAATATTAATGGAAGTACTCCAGCATAGACATTAACAGGAAGGTGCTCCAATGAGCGCTCATGCACCAGGTGGGCATCCAGGCTGCCAGGAAATGGCCTGCCCATTTGAAGTTTTCATATTTGCTGCCACTCTGAGAGAACTGTGCAGATAGTGCTGGGCGAGAGTCATGGGAATACGGAAATAGAGTGAGTTAGAAGGGACCTCCCAGGCCATCTATTCTCACCCTGGGCTCCATTCGGCTCCACTCATCATATGCTTACCATGTGCATGTCCAGCCTACACCCCACACTCCTTGAAGGTGCCACTGTTTCTTGCACAAACAGCAATTCCAGCCGAGATCAAGCTGGAGGGCATGGGGGAGAGCACAGTTGGTCCTTGCACTGGCAGGCAGGGAGTGGTGGTGGAAGCCGCAGGTGGTCGAGGGATTGCCCTCGATGGCATCCGCAAGAAGAGCCCATTTTTGAGGCTTGCCCAGAGGTGTCCCTGGTGTGGTATGGCTCCCTGCTCCTGGCCGGCCTCTCTGGAAGTGTCCCTCCCCTCCTCCTCCTCCTCCTCGAAGAAGCTCCTCAGGGGATGGGCTGGTCAATGACCCCAGCCAGACAGTGAAAAGCTCCTGCTGCCTCATTCAGATTAACCAGCCAAAGCTGGAGAGGGTAGATGGTGGTGTATCCATTTGAAGGAGAAGGATCCTGCTGCCTGACCAGAGTTTAATAAGGAGGTGCTGATGTATATATATTAAATAAATTCAATTTTTGAGCTCCCACTGTAAAAGATACAGCTTCAGTGGTGGGAGTGATTGTGACTGTGTTGAAGTGTTGGGAAAATTTGGATAAATCCTGTCTGAAAAGCATTACTTCTGTGTGCCTTTTTACATTGTGGGATCAAATCCTGTACTCCTTCTCAAAACCAAGCTGTCACTGTTTAAAATGTCATTCCCCCACTCCTTTCTCTCACCTTTAGCTGTGGGCTACAGTAGACAGGCCATTCAGTCCAAATATACATTGTAAATAGTCATTGTTGGAATTCAGTTTACAGGGAAGTATCTTTTGATAGTCCAGAGACTGCATGTGCCCTGGCCAATTCAGAATGTCCAGAGTCTAGATAAGAGTCTTGAGCTTATCATGCATAGTTTCTCAGTAGCTTGAATGTACATGTCTTAAGCAGACCTGGAGATGGGTTCAAGCTACTGAACTAAAGTGTCAATACAGGCAACTAGAAATATTGATTTATAGTGTGATTGACTGACATTTCTTTATCTGATCTGTATGCGATGACCTCAGAATCTTATTGTAATCTCTACATTCTGTCATCAATTGCCCTGTACCTGTATGTGAGTGGGAGTGTATAAAAACTCTCTAGTTGTGTTGAAGCTTTGCAGCAGAGTTCATCTCTGCCTGCCCAGTAATGCATGCATTATTGTTAGTACCACGGGAACCTTGGGCTAAATACAGTAAAGCCTCAGATGGTCTGGATGCTTGGTCTTTCCCACGAACCCGAGTTTTATTCCCTCTTCTCAAATTGAGATTCCAGGATTCTGACAGAAGGAAGACAGAGACTGTGCCATGAACAGTTGGGAAAATGAACTTTGAAACTTGAAGCTCATTAAGGAGTTGTTGGCTTACAGACTGTAGAAGTTCCAGCAGCTAAACTTAATTAGAGTCAGCACAGCTCCGATGTAAATATGAGTATGATAAATACTAACAGGACTGACTTGTGCTTTGTGAAAGTAAAAGCATCATTCCTAATTGTTTAAAGTGTTCAGTGAAACTGAATTTTAAAATAAGTAAATATAAAGACTTATATGGATATTTGAAAGGTGTAAACAATGGAGATTGTGATAAGCTGAATTCCTCAGCAACTGATAGAGATTTTTGAGTCTACAGAAATAGAAAATACTTGCAAAGAACTCATTGAGAGCTCCCTCTGTTGGATGAATGATGTACAAGCATTTTAAATTGGTGAAATGTATCTCAGTATCTTGACATGGATATAGTGCGCCATCTGCTGGAGGAATGTTGAATAGCTTTTTAAAATCTAGTGGAATAAAGCTTAATGAATAAATTCTTTAATTGGATTTGGTATTTGGATTTGTGGATCTTAAATTGTTGGTGTTACACAGACAACACGACAATAAGCTCATTCTGACTGGACATGTGAAATAAGACGACTATCAGATTTGAATCTAAGTAGAGCTACTAGACCAGGGGTCAGCAACCTTAAACACTCAAAGAGACATTTGGACCTGTTTCCAACAGAAAAGAAAACACCGGGAGCCACAAAACCCTTTTGACATCTGAAAGGAAGATAACACTGCATATATCATTTTTTACATTTATACTATGTATAAAAAAACTATAGTGTTTGGCATTTAGAAAATCAATGAATGATTCTTTTATATAATCTCCATGTGTGAACAGCTTCCCATGCCTGACTATTTCCTGAGTGGCCACAAAACTAGCATACATAGTTGAATTTGCAGGCTTAATCCACTTCTTGAAATGATTTTTGCTCAGATCAACCTTCAGCATCCGTTCCAAAATGGCTTTTTTATCTCATGTCCATCTGGTTATTTTTCAGCAAATGCTGTGTGTTTATTCTGGAAATGTCTTGCAACAGTCGACTTTTTGTTGTTTGCCAGTTTTTCACCACATATTAAGCATACTGGTAAACCAGCCTTGTCAGCAGTGAAAGCAAATGAATCTGCCCATCTATCATTAAACATTCTGTTTTCTTCTGAAACTTTTCTTTTCTTGGATTTATCCATGGTTGGCCTACTGGGGGTTGAAAAACTCAATAAATCACATGTCGGCGGGGGTGGCACATTGGTGGTTGTGACACATATTTTGAGTGACAGGGGGCCACAGCAGAGGGATGAAAGAGCCACATGCTGTTCCAGAGCCACAGGTTGATGACCCCTGTACTAGACTAACATACACAGAGAGTGAAGAGAAATTGGAGGGAGCCTCAGAAAGTGATATGGCTGATGAAAAGACCGTGAAAGTTTTTAAGAAGACTCTGGACTCATGTATGAAAGAATGGAAGGAAGACAATTCTCAGGAATTGAAGGGGATGAGAGAGCAGTGGAAAAGGGATATTAATGAACAAACTGGCTATTACTCAGATAAAAACTGAAAAACAGAAAACTTTTACCAAAATGATAAATCAAATGAAGGTGATGGAGAAGAAATTTGAAGAAACAGAGGCATTGGCTGAAGCTAGTACATTGGATATAATTTGCCATTCTGAAAAAATAAAAGAGCTGCAGAAAAAGGTGATTGATATGGAGAACAGAGATTGTAGAATGAATTCATGACTGAAAAATATGCCAGAATGACCATCAGCTGAAGAAAAGAAACTTAGAATTGATGTACTTGCATAGTTTAAAGAAGAGAGAGAATACATTGTGTTGGTCTCTCACACTGGGTTAGAGTAACTCCAAGACATGTGTTGATAAATTTCTCCAACTTCTATGAAACGGAAAGGCTGATGAGAAAGTCGAGAGAAAATTTGGGTCAAGCAAGGTTTAAGGATGCACCTAGTGTACTCCGACAAGTGGATGTCCAGACGATGTGTCTAATGGGAGATTTTAAAGTGATTGTGGATAAACAAATGGATTATAAGAATGCTAGTAAAGGAAAAAAGGGTAGGAGGGTACTCCCAAAGTCCTGCTCTAACATGATTGAGGAATTATGACTGACAGATGCTTGGAGGCACAAAAACCCATCTTCCAAATACTCTTTTTACTCAAATAGACATAGATCGTGGTCTAGAATTGATATGGTTTGGATAACTCCAGACTTAGTACCAGATCTGATAAAAGCTGAAATAGAGGCAAATGTCTGGGCATATCATAACCCAGTATTTTTATCTTTAAAAGGAACTGTAAGGATGCCCAGATGGAAAGAAAAAACAGGAGCGAGCACTGACAGTAGAAGAATTGATGAAATTGGAACAAATGTTGCAGGAGGATGCATCAAAACAAAGTTTTAAGTCTCAGTTGGATATCTTAAGGCATAAATTAAACCTTTTGGATATAAATGAGCTTACTAAACAAATGAAGTTGACTAAACAGAACTTCTTCAAAAATGCTAATAAGCCAGGGAGATGGTTAGCACATAAAGTTAAGAAAGAAAAAGAGAAGAGATTGTGAAATTGAAAGACAGGGAAGGACAGTAACAGTCACAGAGTGCACAAATCAAGAAAATAGCGCAAGACTTTTTTACTAAGCTTTATCAGAAGGAGGAGATTCCAATCGAGAAAATTAAAGAGTATATTCAAAAGGAAGAGCTACCAAAACTACCAGAGAAATATTAAAAGTTATTAAACCAAGTAGTCACAATTATGGAAGTAATAGAAGCAATTAAGTGACAAAAGAATGACAAAACTCCTGGCCCAGATGGACTACCAGTCAAGTTTTACAAATCTTTTGAAGCAATTTTTGCTACACTCTTGAAAGACATATGTAATTAAACATTGCTAAATGCTACAATACCGCCTACTTGGTCTGAGGCAAATATCACAATAATACCGAAAGAAGATATGGATGTAGCACAGATTCAAAATTATCGGCCGATATCACTATTAAATGTGGATTATAAATTTTTTGGTTCTATACTTGCAGAAAGACTAAAGAAGTTATTAATAGACTTTATCCATCCAGACCAGAATGGCTTCTTGCCAAAAAGGCAAATGAAGAATAACCTGAGAACTATCCTGGATATTTTAGAATATTATGAGATACATACCGAAAAACCAATGGTGTTATTGTTTTTGGATGTCCAAAAAGCCTTTGATGATATTAATTGGCAGTTTATGAAACAGCAGATGATCCAAATGGGGTTTGGTGAAAGGTTTATGAATGCGATATCAACTATTTACCAAAAGCAATTGGCCAGGATCTTAATTAATGGAGAACTTTCAAATCCTATAGAGATTCAAAAGGGCAGACAACAAGGATCTCCCTTGTCACCCCTTCTGCTCATTTTGATTTTAGACGTATTAAACAGATGTGTTAGGGGTGACAAGGACATCAAAGGAACTGGAATTAGGGATGAAAATTATAAATTGCAAGCATATGCAAATGATCTGGTTTTTATAATGGAGGAACCTTTTTCAACAATGCCCAAACTTCTGCAACAGATCGAAGAATATGGTAATGTTACGGGAATGAAAATAAATAGAGAAAAAATGAAATAGATAGTCAAAAACCTTACATGAGAGCAAAAAGAAAGACTTCAGGAACAAGCAGATTTGCAAATTGTTAAAAAGGTTAAATACTTGAGAATTTATCTCACAGCCAAATGTCCCACTTTGAAAGAAGATAACTATAACAAATTATTGAAGGATATTAAAGGCTTTTTGGAAAAATGGACTAATTTACAATCATCTTTGATGGGAAGAATAGCACTTGTTAAAATGAATATATTACCTAAACTTCTGTTTCTGTTTCAAATGAGTCCCATAAAAATTGATAAAAATTCTTTGATGACTTAAACTTTCATATCTCAAGATTTATCAGGAAAAAAAAAGACACCAAGGATTAAATTAAAAATGCTTCAGGGTGCTAAAAGTAATGGAGGTTTTGGTCTTCCTGATTGGATGTTGTATTATCACGCATCTGTCTTAACTTGGCTAAAAGAATGGGTAACCTTGAGAAATAAGAGAATTTTGTATCTTGAAGGTCATGACTTGCAGATGAGATGGCATGCTTATATGTGGTATGAAAAAGCTAAGGCACATGGGTCGTTCCTGAGTCATTTTATTAGAAGATCTTTAACGTCAGTGTGGGAAAAGTTAAAGCTAAAACTGTACAATAAATTACCAAGATGGCTGTCACCTATGGAAGCTTTTGTATATCCAAATGTATTGAACTTTGAAAATATCATAAGATATGGCGATATCCTGGATAAGGATGGTGGCCTGAAAGTGGAGCAAGAAATGCAAGAACAGGGACTTAATATTTCCTAGTGGCACAAGGTGCAGATGCAATCAAGATATGCCAAGGATTGTAAAACATGGGGGTTCTATAGAGACCTAACAGAATTTGATCAAGTGATGCTTAATACAGATGAGAAAATGATTAAAAGACTATATGATTTTTTACTTGACAGGAAAATGGAAGGGGAACAGGTTAAGGAAACTATGATAACATGGGCACAAAACTTTGGAGTTAATGTTGAGCTAGAAAAATGGCAAAAACTATGGGAAAGGAACATTAAAGTAACATTAGCAACTTCGTATAAAGAAATTTTATATAAAAAGTTTTATAGATGGTATTTGTCACCAAGTCAACTAGCTAAGATGTTTCCAAATATGTAAAATACATGTTGGAAATGTAAACATAGAGTGGGTACTTTTTATCATCTGTGGTGGACTTGTGATAACGCAAGAAAGTACTGGAATAAAATACATAAATGGATGGAGGAAAGACTCCAAAAACCCTTAGCTTTTATACCCAAAGTTTTCTTGTTAAGCATTATACCGGATGAGGTTAACAGACAGGAAATGTATTTGATGTTGCATCTAATCACAGCGGCAAGGATTACATTCGCCCAATATTGGAAAAGTGAGGAGCTGCCCATTGATGGACTGATTGTAAGAAAAATCTTGGACTGTGCAGAAATGGATAGATTGACTATATCGTTGAAGGAGAAAGAGGATACTGATTTCTATTGAACTTGGGACTCTTTTTATAATTGGCTGGAGAAACGGGACTTGACGTAAACAGAGATGTTTTTTAAACTGTGATAAATTAATTTGATTTTGATATGTTAAAAAATATGTAGTAGGAGGTTGACCCAGTGAATCCAATGTTTGATGTTTGATGATTGGCGGTTTTTATTTTTTATTTTTGGTAGTGTTAGTTTTAAAATCTATCTATCTATCTATCTATCTATCTATCTATCTATCTATCTATGGATGCACCTAGTGTTTCAAAATGTATGTTTGCAGACAATTTTGTTTAGACATTTGTTGCAAGCTTTCTAGATTATTTTGTTGAAGAATAATATTAAATATACTTGGGAATACCAAGTGAATATGAGAGTCTGGCATGATAGAAAACATCACAAATCAGAGCCATTGGAACAAGGTTTCAAATTGGCACCTGAGTGGGGCCTTGTAGATGAAGAACAGTGGCCAGAATAGAAGACAAGATCAAGCATTTCCTTCAAGAAAAGGATGGGGAGCAGTTGGTGGAGTTTCTTTGATCCTGGTTATTGACTACAAAGAAGCAGATCTTGCCACAGTTCGAAAGCTACTCCAGGATGAAAAGGAAAGAGTGGAGTGGCAATGGGTGGTGGGGTGTATTTCTCCAATTTAGACCATTAAATGAGTTGAAGAAGAGGCTTTCTTGTTGATTGTTGGAGGGAAGAAGATCAGTAACACTATTTTGGGGGGTAAGTATTAGGTAAGACTTTTTATAAGAGATTAAAAGAGCCCAGATGAAAGTTGTTCCTGGGATTGTGAATGATGGGGCATGACTTAGCCACTAAACTCTATCACTGGTCCTTCCTTCATTCCTTCCCCTTTCTACTCCTGCCTTTACCTTTAGGGCAGGTTCCCCCACCCACCTAATTGACTGCTGTGTTGGAGGTGCATGATCCCTCCCTCTGTGGGCTGCTCTGGTGAGGATGAGGTGCTCGCGCTTCAGGGAAGGAACAAGGAGGAAGGCAGGTGAGCTGGAGGCAGCTGGGACAGGAGGTCAGAGAGCCCTTGTGGACTGTTTGATGGGCATTGGGAGCAGGAGCCTTCCGTTTTGCTCGCTTGAAGAAGTCTTGTGAAGGTGTTTGCTTCCAGGCAAAGGAGGCACTGAAGTTCAGGATCCCTGCAAATCTCCTTTTGGTATATTTGGGTGCAATATTTTGAGAGGGCATTTGAGGGCCCTGATAAACACATTATGGTGAATGGATTGACAATTTCTTAATTTCAGATCCTGACAATTAAAAGCAAGAAAAAAGTATTCTTAATGCTCCTTGTGCCTGTTGCTCTTCCCAACAGAATTATGCAGTTCAGCAGATTTCATGGGAAAATGGGTAGGACTCAGCCCCATGAATTCAGGGGCAAGGAGATTTGGGAAGGGAGGTTTACACTCTGCTCATTACATTAGTGATGACAAAATTTCTCCCAGTGCAGAGAAAATGTATGCAAAAACTGAGAAGGTGCATTCTTCCTTTACTGTGAAGTTCCACTCAACAAGGATTTATCTGCTGACACTTCAAAATATTGCATGAAAAACTCAAAGACTGTTCTTGATAAATTCTTGATATTGCATTAATGAATTTTCCACCAAATTCCATTTGCACTAGTTGTTGTTTCATGAATTGCCAATTCACATTGTCAAAATCCTTCTGTGCATCTAGAAACAGTAGTGCCATTGGTTTTTCGGAGTGAATTTCATAGTGTTCTAGGATATCCAAAATAATTCTCACATTGTTCCTAATTTGTCTCTTAGGTAGAAAACCATTTTGATCTCTTTGTATAAAGCCTATTATTTCTTCAATCTTTCTGCCATTACAAAGGCAAAAATTTTGTTGTCTATGTTTAGGAGTGATATAGGTCTGTAATTTTGAATGAGTGTTAAACTATTTATTTATTTATTTATTTATTAACAAATTTGTATGCCGCACCTTTGCAAAAGAGCCTCAGGGCGGCTAACAACAATGAAAAATACAAATAAAAACACAATACACTATTTAAAAACAGGTCCATCTCAGAATCTAACTATAAAAATAGAAATATAGAAATATAGAAATAAACAACATATATAATAAACAATAATATATAAATATAACAATATAAAAATAAACTTAATTAAAATATTTCTTAAATAAAAATGTCTTTGCCTGGCGCTGAAAAGCAAATAATGATGGCGCTAGGCAAGCCTCTCTGGGGAGCGCATTCCATAGGTGGGGCGCCACCGCAGAGAAAGCCCTCCTCCGGGTACTCACCCTCCTTATATCTCTCACAGAGGGTTCCCGAAGGAGGGCATCAGGTGCCGATCGCAGGGGGCAGGAGGGCATATATACATAAATCTGTGTCTTCTCTCGGAATTAAAGTAATATTGCCTCAGTCCAGGTATTTGGTATTTTAGCATCCAACTGTACACCATTACATACTATATCCTTTAAAGGTGTGGATAAAATTCTTTCAAAGGATTTACAAAATTGTGCTGGCAAGCCATTCTGACCAGGAGTTTAATCATTCTTTTATCTCTTAATCACCTCAATTACTTCTGATGTTTTTATTTCCTCATTTAATAATTTTTGGTATTTCTCTGACAGTTTTGGTAGATTTTCCTTTTAAATATATTCATAAACCTTCTCAATTGATATTTCTTTAGATTGGTATAGCTTTGTAAAAAAATCTTCCACTATTTTCTAAATTGACGCATTTTGTATCTGTAGCTGTCTTTCTCCGTCATACAGCTTAGAAATTAATCTCTTTTCTTTTTCTTTCTTTAATTTGTAGGCCAACCATCTCCCTGGTTTGTTAGCATTTTCAAAGAAGTTCTGCTTAGTCAGTTTCATTTGTTTAACTAGTTCTTTTGTCTCTAAAAGATTCAGTTTACGTTTTAAGTGTTCATCTGTATCTTGAGGTCCTGTTTTGATGGATCTTCCTGTATGTACCTTCTGTTCAAGTTTCGATAGCTCACCTATTAATTAAAGTAGTTCTTGTTTTCTCTTTTTATTTATTCTTGCTGAATAGGTTATAATCAAACCTCTGAGATATGCTTTAGCTGTATCCCAAACACTTTGTAAAGTGGTTTCTTCAGTTTTATTTTCTTGGAAGAAAACTTTTAATTCCTTTGTTATTTCTTCTTTGAGGTTTTTATCTTTTAATAAAGATTTATTGAATGTCCATCTGGGTGATTTTATGGTTCCTTTCAGGGTCATGGTTATAGAATTGTGATCGGCCCAGACATTTTTGTCTATTTCAGCTTCTAACAAGTTTGGAATAAGGTCTGGGTTATCCAAATTATATCAATTCTCGACCATGACCTATGTCAGTTTGAGTTAAAAGTATACTTGGCAGAAGTTGTAACAGTCTGCTAGGATAATAGTCAATGGAGAACTTACAAACAGCATAGACTTTCAAAAGGGCACAAGACAAGGATGTCGTTTATCACCATTGTTATTCATATTGATTTTAGAAGTCCTAAATAGAAATGTTAAAGTAGATATTGATAGTAAAGGTACTAGAATTAGAGATGAAAGCTATAAACTTCAAGCATTTGCAGATGACCTAGTTTTTAACTTAGTCAATCCATTGGAAATGTCGCCTAAATTTTTAAAAAAGATAGAAAACTACGCTGAAGTTACTGGGATAAAAATAAATAGAGAAAAGACTACGCTTCATATAAAGAAAACCTTTATAAAATGTTTTATAGATGCCAAGTAAATTAGCAAGAATAGATGCCAAATAGATTAGCAAAAATGTTCCCAAATATGGCAAATTGTTGTTGGAAATGTAAACACAAACCTGGTACTTTCTTTCATTTGTAGTGGACTTGTGTTAAGGGGGGGAAAATGGGTTAAAATACACAAATGGCTTGATGAAATGCTGCACAAACCATTAACATTTAAATCTGAAGTCTTTCTATTAGGTATTATTCCTGATGACTTTGATAAACAAGCTGTATATTTGACTTTACATATAATTATTGCAGTGTGGATTGCATTTGCCCAACATTAGAGAAGCGAAGAGCCACCTATTGAAGAGTTGATTTTAAAAAAGATTTTGGATTGTGCGGAGAAGTCAGAAAGATGACTTTTGTCTTTGAAGGAGGAGGAAGATACATCTATCAAACTTTGAATATTTTCTAACATTGGTTAGAGAAATGGGACTATGCATAGAATTGAATGTGATTGTTGAATGTTAAAACAAGTGATATATGAACCGAGGATGTTGGAAGGCCTGAATACTTGTTTTAGTTTTGGATCTATACAGAAAATAATAAAATTTAATTTAAAAAAACCCTCAAAGACTAAAAAAGGAACTATTAGTAGGGGGAGAAAAGGGAATGGGAAGAAGCAAAACTTAACTGATGAGAGTAACATGAGAAAAATTCTTTCATGCTACTTCCCAATGTATGAAATGGAACTTGTCTGTTTCTCCAAGTCAGACTCATGAGCTCATGACAAACAGGACAAGCACAATTTATGCTTTGCTTTTTATCATGAGATGTTCCTTGGTATTCAGGTCAGGCCTCCATAGAATAATGTAGCACTTGGGGAAGAAGATGCAGCCCAGAAGCCCAGTGCCGGAAGCCAAGATGGAGAAGACCTGCACAGCCACCATGTACTTCCCCCTCGTGCTCAAGTAGGTGGGCACAAAGGAAACCCAGACACTGCAGAAGACCAGCATGCTGAAGGTGATGAGCTTGGCCTCATTGAAGGCCCCAGGCAGCTTCCTGGCCAGGAAGGCCACTGTGAAACAGACAGCAGCCAGTGAGCCCATGTAGCTGAGGGCAGCATAGAATATGACCACAGAGCCTTCATCGCACTGCAGGATGATCTGCCCAGGCTGGGAGTAGATGTCAGAGTCAGGGAAGGGGGGAGCAGTCCCCAGCCAGATGATGGAGAGGACTACTTGGATGCTGGAACAGCAGATGACAATGGATTTTGCCAGACTCCTCCCCAACCAGTTCCTCGCCCTGTGGCCTGGCTTGGTGGCCAGGAAGGCCAGCACCACAGTGACAGTTTTGGCCAGGAGGGAAGAGATGGCCACTGTGAAGATGATGCTGAAGGCTGTTTGTCGGAGGAGGCAGGTGATTCTTCTTGGCTGGCCAATGAAGAGAAAAGAGCAAGCAAAGCAAAGCAGGAGGGAGTGGAGAAGAATGTAGGAGAGGTCCCGGTTGTTGGCCTTGACCATTGGAGTCTCTTGGAATTTTCTAAAGATTCCCAAAATGCTTCCTGTGACTATAGAGAAGACTAGGGCCATGGCAGTGAGGAAGATCCCTAAATATTCTTCATAGGACAGGAAGGTGATGGCCTTCAGAATGCACTGATCCCTGGCTGTGTTTGGATGCTGATGTTTTGGACACTTCAGGCAATGCTCTGCATCTGTCAAAAGCAAGAGAAACAGCATCCTGACAGCCATTCCAGTCTCTAATCTCAGCTCTAACTCCAGCACTTGAGCCACCCATTCAGAGTCAGATAGCAAGATGGAAAGGAAGCTCCTGCCCCACCCAGGACTCATTCAGCCTTACTCCCAGGCCCTCAAGAACCATTGATACTGACACAGACTGAGCACCCCTGACCAGTGCACCCAAGCAGCACTGGCGTCCCTCCTGAGACTGTTTTTGCACCTCCACCTGTGCACCCTGGGAATTCCATCCCAGCCTCCCAGTCTCCAGCCAGCCCACCTTCATCCACAAGCTCTCAAACACAGAACCAGCAGCCTTGCCCTCTCCTCTCTGCTCAGTGGAGACCCCCACCCCTCCATGAGTTGAGCAGAGGGACTATCTGGAGAGACTGAGGAATTGGGAGCATAAGGAAGGCTGAGTGCTAAAGAATTAATGCTTTTGAATTGTGCTATTGGAGAAGACTCCTGAGAGTCTCCTGGACTGTATAGAGATCAAATCAGTTGATCCTAAAGGAAATAAACCCTGACTGCTCGTTAGAAGTTCAGATACTGGAGATGAAGCTCAAATACATTGGACACCTAATGAGAAGGAAGAACTCATTGGAAAGGACCCTAATGCCTGGAATAATTGAAGGCAGAAGAAGAAGGGGACAGCAGAGATTGAGGTGGCTGGATGGGGTAACTGGAGAGGTGGATGTGGGCTTGGGTGTACTCCAGGGGATGGTGGAGGACAAGACAATCTGGAGCAATGTTGTCCATGGGGTCATAAAGAGTCGGGCATGACTTTGCGTCTGAACAACAACAATTTGATCAGCCATCTCCTTGACTGACCCAGGGGATACATGGATGGAGAAGGAACCTAAAGAGGATGCTGAAATGTGGGCACTGCCAGCCCCTGATCTGCTTTTTCTGCTCCTCCATTCCTAGTAGTTGCATCAACCTTCTCCACAGCCCCACAGAGAACCATCTTGGAGTCGACTGGCCTGGACTGAAGGACACATTCTGGATTTGGCTCTCTCTGTCCAGGAAATCCTTCTGAGTGGGGCATCTTGTGTTTGAACAGCATTTTGGGAGGTTCCATGAGTTTTCAACTAACTCTACTTCTCAGAGGTCATCAGGGTGAAAGAGAAGAGGAAGCAGAAGGGGGTGGGAGGTTCTGTGTTGCTAGAGGGATTTCAGCTCCCCGAGTGGGATGGGCAACATTCCACACTTGGCAACACCTGCCTGACTGGGGGCCAAGATGGTGCAGGAGAAAGGCAATCCAAAGTTTAGTCCTCATTCCGCCATGGAGCTCTTTGGGTAACTCTGGACCACTCACAGACTCTCAGTCCAGCCGAATAGAATGGGGTGCTCTTAGGATAGCAATGAGAGAAGGAGGAGAGTTTCATGAACCGCCTTAAGGTTCTTGATAGACCATGACTGGAAGTAAAGAAACTGAATAAAGAGATACGGGATGCTTTATGATATGGCTCTCCAATTCATTATACATGAAGACACCTATGTTTTAGTACATTTTAAGCCTTATTTTCACTGTTAGATAAATATGGAATGTCATGGAACTCTCTGGTCACCTTGGACTGCATGGAAGCTCATCAGTCTCCTGCCCATTTCAGGTTATGCTGAAGCCCAGAACGCACAGCTGAAGATCCAACCCACATCTCCCCCCTAACAAGCTTCCCATACATATGTGAATTCCCCAAAAAACATGGGAACCATTGCTTGGGTAATCCTCTGGGCATAATTCTCCCCAGCATCCTCCCTGTTGGCAAGCCCTGCAGTGCCAGTAAGAGGAGAAGTCCTCTTCTGGGTCTTCTAGATGCGGCAACAAGTCTAAAAGCTCCTCATCCTCAATTGCCTTTTCAGCACGCCACCAAGATCGCCTTAAGGCAGCTGCACAGGGAGCTCTTGGTTCCTTTGTAAGTGGAGAGCAATGACTGCCAAGGTGCCAAGGCAGTCACCAAGGTACTGCCAAGGTACTGTGGTGGGAAAAAAAGGTTTACCAAAAAAAGGCACCCACAAGATGGGGAAAAAAATGGTTTTCTGCAGAGATGGAGGAGAAAAGGTGGAATGCAGGGGAGGCTTAGGAGTAGATAGAATGGCGGGGAGTATGTGGCTGCTGAGGCAATGATGGAATGAGGCTTTCTGGGAAGCAGAGAACACCACACAAGATTTGCCCATGCAATGCTTCCAGGACTGGATGGAAAGGGTGGGTAAAACCACCCCCAAGGAAGAAAAATTTCTGCTCTGAACCTCTAGAAACAACCAGGTAATCCTAAATTCCCCGCATGATGACCTAGCACCCCTAAATGAGCCCCCTACAGTGGTCGTATCTCTGCCCACTTCCCAGGCACTGCCTTTTCCTATGCACTCACAAACCTTCCCGAGTGGAGATGGTCCCTTCTGCACACCGAACGCAATCATAGCAGCAAAGGGGCTGTCCTTCCCGAGCCACCTTGAAGAATCCTGGACAGCAGCTCTCCACACACCTGGCCTGGGGCAGGGGCTGAGTGAGAGAGAAGGAACATAATGGGAGGAGGGTTGGACTGAGGAAGCTGGGGCTGGGGAGACAGAGATGGAAAGGATGGAGTGGAGAGGACCTCCTTCAGATCAGTGGATTCCCTAAATCAGTGGTTTTCAACCTTTGTACCAGTGGGGACTGGCAAAAATAGGAAAATAATTTCGTGACCACTGAAACAGATATAAAAAGGCTTCCGTACACAATATAGTATTTTGAGTATTCATTTTTGTATATAGTACTAAAAAAAGAAAATCCTCTAAAATAACCTGAAACTGAGCAGTAAAAAATGTTAATACAAGAATAAAACTTGGAAATTAAATGTAATCAAATAAAACTGGAATGTTCAGAGAGCAATATGTCCTTCAGACAGGACTACTGTGAAACCTGCTCTTGCTTCTTTTCAAGAATAGTTCATCAAAAGTTTTCAATAGTAAAAAAATCAATATAAATGCTGTAGAATACTTATAGCAAATACACATTCAAATACATTAGCAGCTGAGCAATCAAAACTCAATGAAAGGTACTTAAAACAATGAAATTCATCATGTGAAATACTGAAAGAGAGCAGACCACACCCCTTGATGCACACATATACCAGCTTGTACTGCCTGAACCCGGCTCAGCATTGACCTTCCCAGAAGAAGACTCGACACAGCAAGGAAAAGCCAGGGCTTGCTCCCCTGGTTTGGCGTGGCTCTGGTGTGCTCCCTGTGAGCTCCCCCTCCCGCTCCCTGGGCAGGAATCTGCAGCCAGAGCAAGGTGAGCCTGCAGCAGCTCTTCCACAATCCAGCAGGAAATGCCAGCGAACTGGTGCCAGTATATGAACTGGCAGTTGAAAACACCTGCCCTAAATGAATCTTGTCCTCTGAAGGTGAAGAAACTGGACATTCCTGCCCCATGGAATCCTTCACCTATATTCGCTACACCTTTGACATCACATGCTTTTAACTGATATATGAAAAGTCAGGACATCCCATTAGGTTGAATGGTAGTGAAGTGATGGGATGGTTTTCTTCACCTGATCTTGCCATCTGGGCCACGCAATGGGATTTCGTTGAATGGTCAACTTGGGGCCAAGCAAGTCCCGTCTTTCTAGACTCCCAACTTTCAATGTCACAACAGTCCCATTGGGAAACATCACCCAATTGACAAGGTCCAAGTTGACTGCCAGGTCTCCATTCTCATCTAGATACACCCCATCTATAGAATGATTGTGAAATTGGGGATCTCTCAGGAAAGGGTGGAGCTGAAACAACAGAGAAAAAACAAGCATTTGAGTAGACATGTTTCATACCCCAGCTTTTGCTAAGAGCGGGACCAGTTTCTAATTTCATAAATGGATCTCCATGTTCCAATAAGGAATTTAGGAAGCAGAGAATACAAGCCTCATCACTGAAGGAAAAGAGAAGGTATTTCAGGAATCCTTAGACGCAGGCAATGGACAGTTCTGGTCCGGAGCCTGCAGTCCATAAGAAGCTGATCTGAGAGTTCATTTCAGTGTGCTTAATAGGATTTGTTTCTGAGGAGTCTCACAGTTTTCCCAGAGCAGGGGATTTGGAATGGACCAAGAAGGGCTTCATGTCACTTGATCCCTTTGTTCCACATCCTGCACTCTGGGATGATCAATCAAGGATCATGGCCTTGCTCTTTCTGACAATTCATCAAGTACTTGAAGAGTGCTACTATATCTCCCCTCAGTTTTTTCATCTCCAGGCTAAACATGCCTTTTTCATTCCATCTCTCCTCATATGGCTTCCTTTCCAGTCCACACATCATCCTTGCAGTACTCCTGTGAATGCTTTCCTGTTTCTCTTACTGAAATTCTGAGAAATTTCTTTGTGTCTTCCAAGGTAATAGCTAGCCCATCTTTCTATCATGAGATCTCCAGATTTCATCAGCATTTTCTTCACTTCCTCATTCAAACAATCAATCCAAATGTTGAAGAGCACACAGCCACAGACTGAACCCTGTAGTACCCCTTTTGTTACCTCTTCTTTGTCTGAGAATGGACCACTGATGAGCACACTTGTGTCCGATTCTCTAGCCAGCTGTGCATGCAGCTGAGAGTTCTTCTACCTACACTGCTTGGAGCTGGTTTACTAATCACGATCTCTTGGGGCACTTTGTCCAAAGCTTTCCTGAAGTCTGGATAGATGATATCCAAAGCATTCCCACAGTCCACCAGGGAGGTCACCCAATCAGAAACTGAAATATGAATACATGTAAGTATATCTTCCTGAAAAATCCATATTGGTTTCCTGGCATCATGGTATTATTTGCAAGGTTTCTGAAGATTACTATCTTTCCCTTCCTCAAGGTGAGGACAAAATTAGGCCTTCTGGAACAATCTGGCATTCTCACATCCTCCATGATAATTTGTGGACAATAAAACGGTAAGTGTTCCTAGCCCAGTTCCTTTCTAACTTTTGGGTGAAGGTCATAAGGCACTGGAGACTGTCTCTTTTTTGTGAGATGATCATTTACCGTTCTCCTGTCAAACTTTATCTCCCATCATGTTCTTTTTGCTTGTCCTTCCCTGTCTTAGGGAGTTCCTTATTCATCTTTAGGTACAAGACAGAGTCAAGGAAGCAACTCGGAACTTTGGGCTTTCCTTGTCCTCTGCCATCAATTTTCCACCTGCAGAGACTACCTAACCACCACATCTTCCATCTGCCTTTTACTCTGGATGTATCTGGAGCAGACTTTTGATTGCTTTTAGCATCCCTCATGGACCTCCACTCCTTCTCCACTTTAGACTTCCTGATGCCATTGCATTCATCCTGTACTTCCTGCTTGCATTCTTCTTTTTTAGTTGGCCTTCCTTCTGCTTCCCAGAGATGCCATAGTGGGTGGGGTGCGTTGTTTTCAGATGATCATCAGAGCCATTTTTGGAACAGACTTTCTCTGTTGCCACCGCCACTGCTGTCTCCTCCTCCTCCTCCTCCTCCTCCTCCTCTTATTCCTCCTTTTTTGATTGAAAAGTATGTAATTGGGCTTTTAGAATTTCCTTTTTAAAAATATCCTGACTCACTGAGGAAAGACTGCTTTTCTCATTTGAGTGATTTGCCCCATTCCTTGCCTTAGCATTTTTCTGAGTGTCTTAAAATGGGCTTTAATCATAATTGGGGTCTCAATTTGACTACACATGGATTTGCCTTCTGTGATATTTCCAAAGTGACCTGGGTGCTTTCCCTGACATTTCTTGTAGCTGCCACATTTTGCACTAACTCTTCCTCTTTGGTTAATGCAGCCTGCGAGTCTGATTTCCAAAGTGCTGAAATTGGTTGCATGGTTCCACTACTTTTAGTGGTGCAGAGCATCTTCTAGATCCATTGCTCCTGACCGACCCCCTCTTTCAGGTACTTCCCTCCTCATTTTTGCTTTCCTCAGGATTCCCTTCCTCGGCCTCAACTCCCTGTCACTCCTCTGACCCAGCTATTTGACTGTGTCCCAGCTGCACTGCTCAACCTCAAAACTTGTTATCTTCTCAATGGCAAAGCAGGCCCAACATGGATTGCCTGGTGTTCTGATCCCTGGCAATGCAGGAGGTTCTATTATTAGTAGTACAAGGAATTTGAGGAAGGACCTATATACTCCTTATGCTCCTTCTGTGTGATGCTTCAGAATGACCTGAAGTAACTCCACAGGCCAGGACCAGATGGACTGAGCCCCAAGGAAGCCATTAGAGGAGACCAAAACAGGGACCAGAAAAGAGAGTTTTCCAGCTGCTTCTTCATTGTTAAAATTCTCATGTTGTAAGTTTAATAGCTAAGCATGTTTAGGTTCTGGGGAATACCTGCCATGGATAGAGTTGGAGGACATCTCTCCTGCCTCCACATTTCATATCTGTCCTTCTGGATCCAGAGGAAACAGCCAAATGCACGGCACGGGCCACAGTCTGGACTGTGTTGTAAGAGAAAAAGCTGTCCAGAGAGAGTGTTTGCTCCTTCTCCTCTTGGGGCAGGTCCTCCGGTTTCTCCTCTCTGCACCTCATCCACTTTTTCACTGATAGCATGTGCTTGGAATACGAACACTTGAATGCTCTCCTCAGAAATGCTTGCATGTTACTATACAAATGTATAAAACCATCATAGTTGGTCCTTTTCCTTTTTGGGGGAAGGAAGGAAAAATATGCATATACAAGCTCGAATGTACTTATGCTACCTAGATAAGATAAATTCAAGGTAAGATCAGAGAAAGTTGTGGTGATCCAGACTTTCCCATTAACAGGTTTCATAAACTTTTCAATAACTCTTTCAACAATTTCTACTCCATAGAACGTGAAAAGGAATTCTTCAAAATAAATGAAGACATTGATTTCTGCCAACTCCTTCATTGACAGCACCTCACTTGGCATAAAACCTGATTTCAGCTTTGGAACGCTGTATGAAAATAGCACACAAATGCCATTCCTGAGGAGCTCTGGTTTCAAGGTTCTCATGAACTTGTCTCCATTCTCAGTGTCCAGTGAAAAGAGACCCACCATCCTCCACCTGAAGTGCAGCAGCAGCCTAACGATCCCTGGGTACTGGATGCCTTCTTCAGGGACCATCCTGTAGAAGGAAGGGGACTGACTGTTTTCTCTCCTAACCTGAGAAGTGAACGCATACGTGACCTGGGAAAGAAAGAAGGGAGTGATGGATTGTTTCATTTCAGCACAAAAACAAAATTCTTCTGCTCATGAGAATAAACTGCTTAACATAGAAACATAGAAACATAGAAACAGAGCGAGTCAGAAGGGGCCTCCTGGGCCATCTAGTCTGACCTCCGGCACCAGCCGGCTCCGCTCATGACATGCCCACCATGTGCATGTCCAGCCTATCTTTGAACACCCTCACCGATGGGGCCTCAACGACCTCCCGTAAACTTTAGTTACCTGTATAAAACATGATTTGAAAGAAAGCAATGCTTTTCACTTTGAGGAAAATGAAGTGCTTTAGCATTCTAAGTTAAAAACACTAACAGAAGGAGGCTGGAACTAGCCTGAACCCTTGAGCACTGTGGGATGTTCCATCCTGTTATAAATTTCCCAAGATTTCATCGCATGAAATGCCATGGACACCTTCCTGGGGTCTCAGAGTAGCCCTTGCCCTTCTGCAGTCAATGTGGAAAAAACAGAAAACCATCTTGGACGCCCACGATATGATTGATCCTGAAATGCAGAATTATTTGTGCTACATCTGATTCTAATGAAGAATACAAATTTTTCCTGATGATGAAACTCAGGTGTGCAAGGCTCATTTATTTCTGCTTCTGTCAGAGAGAGACAAGACAATGGAAGATAAAAGCATCTACCAAGAATGTCAGAATTCCTTCCATGCTTCACACCTGTGGGATTTTGAAGATGCCCAGCATGTTGGAAAGCTGCATGGAGTTGTCGGAGTCAGATTCTTCAAGGACAGCCAGCACGTGATTTCGCCTACCACACTTATAGTTGGGAATGTTGGCCTGAGTGGTCGAGAGCACGTCTATGGCTGCATCGGATGTCAGTCTAGCATCAAGAAGGCTGTCATAGATGCTGTAGCCCAGGGTGATGTTGGGCAAGAGGCTGGGATTCCGGTTGATCTCCTGGAAGGCAAAGAGGAAGGAGAGGATCTTCCAGTAATCTGTGGAGCCAATCCTGAAAAAAGAAAAAAAGTGGGTCACCGTGCCATTCCTGCTCATGAATCCTTCCACTACTGTTTCTGATTGTATCTTGCTTCTGTGGCTTCCACATGCTCAGCCTGGTCAAAACCCAAAGAAGAGCGCAACAGCCAATTCCTGCATTATTTCTGGTGGGATTCCTGTGGGAGGGCTGGGTTATTTCCCATCCAAGTCCAGATCCATTCTGCATGACAAGGCTCCTGCAGCAAAGGTGCCCATCCCAGGCAGGAGCCCAGCAAGTGCAGCCATTCACACTGAACGAGAAGGGAAGACAGGGGAGTGCAGAAGAAAGGAATGTGGCTCACATTCTAGGGCATGTAGTCACCCATTGCCCTTGACTCCCCTGGGCTTTGCTGCCCATGAGTTTGCTAGCTGGGTCTTCATGAAGGCGAAGCTGACTGGATGGAATCACTCCGGCTTTGCATGCCACTGCAAGCTGTACTGCATGGATGCTTGGTGCTTCGTGGTATCTGGTCAAGCAGGGCAGTGACTTACCGAATCTTTTTATTAGAGGCAGGTTCATCAAACGTGTGTTGTCTAAACTGGCCTTGTGTTGCAGAGATGCTTGCACTGAAGATGAAGTCTCCTGGCCGGTAGTAATTCCGGGGCTGCAGCTCACCCCTGTGCCAGATCCAGGGGCATTTGACCTCCAGCCTTCGACAGCAGGCCTCTGGGAGCAGCAGCAGCAGCAGGAGGAAGAGTGCCATGCTGCCAGCATGTGACACGGCCTCCATGCTGCCCCTTTTAACCAATTAGAGGAACAGTTAGAAGGATAATGAGTGCATCCGAAATGGACATGGTGCCCAGCCAGCCAAGCCTTCTCTAAAGGGAAGGAGAGGAAGGGCCCTGCACAGAGGCCTCCTCCCCTGCCCTCAGCCTCTCCCGAGCACTGAGTGTGACAGCCAGGAATGAGGTGCCTTCCCTTTTGCACTTGGATGCAAAACCCACTTCTGTAATCTCAGGTGTGCATCAGGCTGCTCGGGATGGTCTTGTGGGAGGCCACCCCATGAGGTTTAGCAAGAGGACCTGTAATGCATTGTGATTTCCATAATCATGCAGTCACATGGTAAGAGCACTTCTTTGGCTTCTTGAATCCCTTGCTCCGACCCATATTTAAGAAAGGCATGCTCTGAGACTTCATCAACCAAGCCCCTTCGAGGAAAGCAGGATCGTGGGATTCCTCCATTCATTCATTCATTCATTTATATTGCTATTTATATCCTGCCTTTTTCCTACAAGGGGCTCAAGTCAGCTTACATCTGCTCCATCATCTTATCCCCTCAACAACAAACCTGTGAGGTAGGTTGGGCTGAGAGTCTGTGACTGGCCCAAAGTCACCCAGTTGGCTCCATGGCTGAGTGGGGACTAGAACCCAGATCGTCTGAGTCCCAGTCCCATGCTCTTAACCACTACACCACAATGGCTCTATAATACCATAGAATAGAATGGTTCTCTCATTCATTCATGTTGTTTTAATTGGTCTCGAAGTGCTAATCTGATGAATCACACACTGGCTATTCCCTCCAACCCCATTATGGCTTCTGCAGTGAATGAATTTGGCCCTGCAACAGCTCTTCTTCATTTTCCCCTTCCCATTTGTGTTGAGGTTATCTTGGTCCCTGGAGGTCCTGCTCTGGACATCTCTAGCTCTGGGCCTCCCATCTGCAACAACATGTCACAATCCTTAGCAGCAATTTTGGTGAGATCCTACAGGAAACAACCTTCTGCTGGGACAAACCTACAGTAATGCTACCAGGTTGCAGCGCACAATCCAGCTGAAAGATTCCAGATCATATACAGAGTGTTTTACAGCTTTCCACTCATGTATGCAGGGGTGGAGTTCATGATGAGGGAAGAATAGGTATATTTCCACAGATAATACATTCATGAGCAACAACAAGATAATGAAATTGCAGCAGGGGACATAACAAAATGGTGCAGTAAAAAGTGGTGATTACAGAGGATTGACATGGCCATCAGGAAGGTAGAGCAATCATAAGAGGTCCTGGGTGTGAGCTTGACTGTCCCAACTCAGTGTGTTACCTGCCTGGCAAGCTGGGCTTCCTGCAGCAGTCCCTTGTGTGGGCATGAAGGCATAGGACCCACGTCCTAACTTAGCCTCGAATCTCAGGGCTCGCCTCCCCCCACCCTGAGGATCTGAGACCATCTAATGCCTGACCACATTCAGTCCTCCCCTTCAATTTTGCATTTCCCCCTTTTAGAACTTCATCCTGCCACTGCTCAAGCTATCTGCTCAACACAACCATGCAATTTCCCTGGGATTTACCCACCAGTTTCCCCAATGTTGCAAGAGAAACCTTTCCCTCTCTATCTTTCCCTTTTTCTTCTCTCTGGGAGTCCTTGGATTTCCACCATGGGAATTTTCAGTCCCTTTTTCTTTTGTCTTCTTCCTGCAAATGCAAACCAGCCACCAGCCATCTCCCGAGTTGCCTCCCCTCCTGCAATTGCAGGCTGTAATACTTTCTCCCAGTCAATGGAAAAGCCTCTTTTCTAGGGGAGCAGCGATTAGGAAACTCGGAGGGTGGCCTAATTGCTTGCAAGGTTTTGAACAAATGTTAGTAACATTGAAGACAACAGTGTTGCCATTTCTGTCACAGAAATGGAACTGCATCAAGATTTCTTCCATATACCCATTGCTCACTGGGCTTCCAGACAGCATGAGCTTATGAAGGGCATCCAGCAGCAGATGACCTGCACAGCATGACCTGCACAAGAGCACAGGAATTCCCTCACTTCGTGGTTCTGGCTCATTTTCACCACAGTGGGAGGGACAAGGAAAGGATTCAACACACACAACACCAATCCCTGATTTCCCCCATCTAGACTCAGCCTTGCTTGGACTCAGGCAATGACCCCATAGACCACAAGCAAGGTTATTAACCTCAGATCTCCCCCTCCCTCATGAATCTGACCATTCCCCTTTTCTATCCATACATTCTTTTCATTGAAAAAATTCCACACTTTTACTCTATGGTGTGTCAAAAAAGTCTTCCTCTGCTGAGTCCTCTCTCTCCCAGCCATCAGCTTCACCAGGTGACCCA
Organism: Varanus salvator macromaculatus; assembly: GCA_023646645.1. Classification (NCBI taxonomy): domain Eukaryota; kingdom Metazoa; phylum Chordata; class Lepidosauria; order Squamata; family Varanidae; genus Varanus; species Varanus salvator. The sequence continues at coordinate 201,510 of JAIXND010000736.1, read as the reverse complement.
GGTTCAACTCTTATGGGGGTCTGGAAATCTTGGAATTTCAGAACCAGGAGGATGGATGTTCAGATTCACAGGAAGTCACAGTGTCAGGTAGCCAGTATGCAGTCCTGGCTACGAGCTTCCAGACCATATGCAGAGTTTTTAAAAGTTGTGGGCCACATTGTGGCAATGTTGGTCCAGTGCTTAGGCTCTGTGAAGAAGGCAAACTCCAGGATGGGCATCTTCAGGAACAAACCAAACCCATAATTGACGAACTCTTTACTTGCCTTATGCAGACCCTTGGTGTCACTGCACCAGGAATATTGTGCTCCATTCTGGTTGTGTGACATAAAACAGGACATTGCTTAGTTGGAAAAGGTGCAGAGAAGGACCACAAAGGGGATCAGGTGACTGGGGGTCTTGCCCTACAAGAAGTGGCTATGACAATTGGGGCTGTTCAACTTAGAGAAAAGGTGCCAACAGGGCGGCATGAGAGTGGCCTTTAACATAATACATGCTGTGGGGACAATTTTCTGCCCCTTCCCATTACACTTGAACCAGGGGTCAGCCCCTGAAGCTGATTGGTGGGGGGGATTTGAACAGATCAAAGCAAATATCTGTTTGGCTTGTGGCAAGGGGCGGCCTATAAATTTGTAATAAAATAAATAAAAATAAATAAAGATTTCTTCACACATCATGCAATAAAAGTGTGGGATTTGCTGCCATGGAGAAGAGTGATGGCCACCAATCTGGATGACATAAAAGGATTGGACTGATTCATGATGGAGTAGGCTATCAGGGGCTACTAGTCTTGCTGGCTGTGCAATTCCCCCTTTCCCAAATGTGGGTTGTTTGCAAACATCAGTTGCTGAGGAGCTTGGGCAGAAGGTGTGCACTCATCCTGCTTGGGGACCATGTGGGCAGCTGCTTTGCCACCCAGTTCTGGACAAGATGGCCCTTGAATCTGATCTTATCTCCTTAAGTTCTTATATGCAAAAGGCCTTCAAAGGGTCCCTGTTCCAGACAAAGCGTTTCTGAGACGCATCATCCAGCCAAGGCAGGTTATCAGAGCTGTGTGCCTTCCAGGGCAGAGGGAGTGTGCTTAGTTTTCTCACCCCAGGAAGAGACATGCATGCTCTGTGCAAGGGGAGCCTTCATGCTCCTTGTGGCACTGGATCACATTGCAAGTGTAGAACTGGACGGCAGCCCAGGGGAGATTGCAAGGCCATATCCTTAGTGAGGCAAGCACAAGGAGCCTGAATCTTCAAGGTGTGCTGAAATAAATATAGAAAAAGCATGCATGGGAAGGGCAGCAAATACCCAGTGAGAAAAGGAGAGCACAGACTGTTGGCACAGACGTGCCAGAATGACATTGGGACCACTTCAGTGGAGAATGAGTAGAGGCTAGCAATGGACAAAAGGATTATTTCTGGTGTGTTCACGGGACATGACAGAGAAAAAATGTTGGTCCACTGCTCAGTGAAGTAGGCAAATTAGTCACAGAAGTCTTGGTAAGAGCCTGGGTGGTGTAGCAGTTAAGAGGAAGGGACTGGGACTCGAACGACCTGAATCCAGTCCCCACTCAGCCGTGGGGTTAGCTGGATCACTTTGACCTATTTGGGCCCTATTGACCCAGCCTACTTAACAGGACTGTTGTTCAGGGGACAACACTGAGATCAGCAGGACTAGAGTGAAGCAAGTCACTCAGAGTGTGCTAGATTAAATATGCAGCATAGAACTTCAATAAAAGGAATGTTATTTATTTATTATTCATTTATTTATTTAGGACATTTACAGGCCATCCATCACTGTCATTTCTGGATGGCTTACAATATAATCTAAATCCCAAACAAAATGAATTAGCTATACCATGACTGAATACATAAAATAGAATAGTTGAAATAAGTTAAATAAATACACAATTCAATCAATTAACATTAAAATATTGGTTATACCTACAAGAAAACAACAATGGCAGCAAGCCATCAGATTCCCTGGTCTGAGCCTTCTGCACACCAGTCTGATTTGCAGGGGGACTGACCTGAGTTCTGCATCCCACTTGCAAGGAGCCAAGTCCCATAGGTTGCACTGGCAGGGCCCCCTTCATTGCCCAGCCAGACTTTCCTTTGGGCAGCTCCATCTGACTCAGAAGCATGACACTTGCACACCCACGAGCATCCACAGGATTCCTCTTGCTTTGCTGACCTCACGAGGAAGGAAGGAAGGAAGGAAGGAAGGAAGGAAGCAAGCAAGCAAGCAAGCAAGCAAGCTAGCTACAGATGCTCAAGGGGTTGACTCCACATCATTCCATCCCACTACTGTTAGCATGTGTGAAACCCCAAAGAATGTCCATGTATTTTCTGAAACCCTGGAGAGCAGAGGAATGGCAAGCAGACTTTATGTGATTGTGCAAGAAGGCTCCAGTGAAAAAAATCCATGCAAATTACACATTTCATTTTCCTTTCACCATCAGGTTCTCTTTGGTATTCAGGTCAGGCCTCACTAGAATAATATAGCATTTGGGGAGGAAGATGCAGCCCAGCAGCCCAGCACTGGAGGCCAAGATGGAGAAGACCTGCACGGCCACCATGTACTTGCCCCTGGTGCTCAGGTAGGCTGGCACGAAGGACACCCAGACACTGCAAAAGACCAGCATGCTGAAGGTGATCAGCTTGGCCTCATTGAAGGCCCCGGGCAGCTTCCTGGCCAGGAAGGCCACCGTGAAACAGACGGCAGCCAAGAAGCCCATGTAGCCGAGGGCAGCATAGAACAAAGACACAGAGCCTTCGTTGCACTGCAGCACAATATGTCCAGGCAGGGAATGCTTGTCAGAGTCAGGGAATGGGGGAGAGGTGCTCAGCCAGATGGTGAAGAGGATTACTTGGACACCGGAGAAGCAGATTACAATGGAGTTGGTCAAAGTCCTCCCCAACCAGTTCCTTGCCCTGTTGCCTGGCTTTGTGGCCAGGAAGGCCAGCACCACAGTGACAGTTTTGGCCAGGAGGGAAGAGATGGCCACTGAGAAGATGGTACTGAAGGCCACTTGTTGGAGGAGGCAGGTGATGCTTCTTGGCTGACCAATGAAGAGGAAAGAGCATGCAAAGCAAAGCAGGAGGGAAACAAGCAGAATGTAGGAGAGATCTCGGTTGTTGGCCTTGACTATTGGGGTTTGTTGGTTTTTCCTGAAGATTCCCAAAATGCTTCCTGTCGCTATAAAGAAGAGTAGTGCCACACAAGTGAGGAAGTTCCCAAAATATTCTTCATAGGACAGGAAGGTGATGACCTTGGGGATGCACTGATCCCGGGCCATGTTTGGATGGTGATCTTCTGGACACTTCAGGCAATGCTCTGCATCTGTTGAAAGGAAGGGAAACAGCACCCTGGCATCCCTTCCAGTCACTGATTTGTACATTTTATTCATTTTTTTTATTACTAGTGTTATTAACTGTAGTAGTACTAGTTAGGGACATATTTGGTGGTATATTCACCCCCATAGACTACAGTTTTCTGCTCTGCTAATCCAGAAACAACCAGTCCATCTGAAATTCTTTGCAGGATTTTTTAGCACCCCCACATGTGCCCCATACAGAGTTTGGAATTGTTCCTCCCTCCCTAGCACTGCCTTTTCCTCTGCACTCACCCACCTTCCCGAGTGGAGATGGTCCCTTCTGCACATGGAGGGCAGTCATAACAGCAAAGGGGCTGTTTTTCTCGAGCCACCTTGAAGAATCCCGGGCAGCAGCTCTTCACACACCTGGCCTGGGGCAATGGCTGAGCAAGAGAAAAAGCATCAAGGGAGGATGGTTGGGCTGAGAAAGCAAAGGACTAAGGAGATAGAGCTGCAAAGGACGAAGAGGAGAGGATGTCCAGTATGTCAGTGGACTTCATAACTGAACCCCACCCTATGAAGCTGATGCATATGGACATTCCTGTGAAATGAAATGAATCATTTTTTACACTCCTGTTGCTTCTCAGGCTATTGATTCATTTATTCAATATCTGTGATGATATTGAATGATCCAGAATATTAGTGAAGGGATGGAAAACAAAAACAATGGAGTAATGGGGATGGTTTTCTTCACCTGCTCTTGCCATCTGGGCCACACTATGGGATCTCGGTGAATGGTGAAGTTGGGGCCAGGCAAGCCCCACCTTTCTAGACTCCCAAATTTCACTCTGTCAACCGTCTTGTTGGGAAACCTTATCCAACTGACAAGGTCCAAGTTGGCTGCCAAGTCTCCATTCTCATCCAGACATACCCCATCAATAGAATGATTGTTAAACTGGGGGTCTCTCAGGAAAGGGTGGAGCTGGAACAGAGAAAGCAAAAGCATTTGAGAAGGCACATTTCACATTCCTGTTTTCGCTAAGAGCTCATCCCAGTTTAATTTGGGTGGATATGACTCTAAATTTAAAACTTTTTTATCCTCTCCTTTGCACAAGCCTCAGTACAGCTTGCAAAAGATTAAAAAATAACATAAATTACAGTTAAAACATTGCATAATAAGGACAGTTGAAAACTAAAAGGAGAGGAAGAAAGAAAAAGAAGTAGAAAAAGAAAATGCAAGTATGTAAAATGTTATTAATTTTTTAAATTACTAATTCAATTATTAAAATTTTGGCTAAATAAAAAGATCTTTTACCAGGTGCCTTCTAATACTTTTCTTTGAATGGAAAATATATCATTCTCGCTTTAGGTTTTTTGTTTTTTTTAAATATCCCTAACCCTTGGGGACTGCTTTTCTTCTCACAGTCATTGGGATGTGACAGAAGTGTTCTCAATGTCTTGAAATGGGCTTTCCTGACATGTGAGGCATCAGTTGGCCCACGCTTGGATTGGTTTCACTGAGAACTCCTTAACAGCATGGGCGCTTTCCCCACAGTTCCTGTAGCTGCTGCTTTGTGCACAGGGTCTCCCCCTTGGGTTCCCTGCAGGCTGCGAGTCTGATTGTTGAAGTCCTGAAATTGGTCACATGGTCTCACTGCTTTCAGTAGTGCAGAGCATCTTCCAGTACTTTTGCTCTTGTATGCTCCACTTTCCCAGGGATTTGTCTCCTCATTTTCAAATTCCTCAGGATTCTCTTCCATGATCTCAGCCCCCCATTGCTCTTCTGGATCCTTTACTACTCTTAGTGTTGCAACTGCTCTGCCTGACCTGAAAACTTGACATCTTCTCCTTGCCTTGAGGGTGTACACTTGCCGCTCCAGTGCTTTCACTTTTTCTTCCCAGATGGCTGCTTGCTTGCACTTGTTAGATATTCCTGCCTTTCTAACCTTGGGCAGAAAACCAGACATTGCATGGAGGTTGCAAGCCACTTCAGGTGGGGATATTTCTTGGTCCATATTCTCTAGTTTTGGATTCTACCTTTCTTTCCATGTAGCAACATTGAACACTTTCACCTCTCCACCCTGGAGGTGACCAGCAGAGTCCCCTTTGGTCTGTCTTGGTCTCCTCTTCCACTGCAACTACACTGCTAAACTCCTGTGACCTCCCAAAGCTAGCTCGCTCACTGGAAACTTACTTGCTTATATAGAAAGTCCCAGACCCACAGGAAACTCATTCCCTACTCTTCTCCATTAGGAACCTGAATGTATCCTGGGATCAGGAATGCAGACACAACTAAATGTAAATTATGTTCAGATGGGCTGAGCAGGTCGAACATGTATTACCTTGTATTCTGAACTCAGCAAGATAGCCAGCCCCATAAATCTCAAGTCAAGAAATTTGAGCAAGGACCTGAACAGTTCTCATGCTCCTTCTGTGTTCTGCTTCAGGATGACTTGAAGCGACTCCATGGGCCACGATCAAATGGACGCAGTTCCAGGAAGGGACCAAAACGTGAACAGGACAGATTTGCCGCAGCCCCTTCATTTGGAAAATGTTGTCTCAATTTCTCACACTCTAAATTCAACACCCAAGAAGGGGAGGGAATACCTGCCAAGGATGGAGCCGGGGCACACCCTGCCTGCCTCCAAGTTCTCTGTCCCTCCTCTTGGATCTGGAGGAAACAGCTGCATCCATGGCATGGGTCACAGCCTGGACTGTGCTGTAGGAGAAGAAGCTGTCCAGAGACAATATTTGCTCCTTCTCCACTTGGGACAGGCCCTCTGGTTTCTCCTCCTCTCTGCATCTTGCCCACTCTTTCACTGACAGCACATGCTTGGAATAGGAACACTTGAAAACACTCTCCATGAATTCCTTCATAGAGAAAAACAATTCTCCAAAATCATCATAATTCATCCTTTTACTTTTTTGGGGAATGAAAGAAAAATATGCATAGACATGCTGGAAATCAACATTTATATAAGCTAAATCCAAGGTAAAGTCACACAAAGTTGTGGTGATCCAGACTTTCCCATTAACAGGTTTCATAACCATTTTAATAACTCTTTCAACAAGCTGTATTCCATAGAAGGGCAGAAACAACTCTTGAAAAGAAATGAAGACATTGATTCCTACCAACATCTGCAGTGACTGCACCTTGAGTGGTACTTTTCCTGATTTCACCTGGGAGATACTTTGTGAAAAAATCACGCAAATGCCATTCCTGAGGAGTTCTGGTTTTAAGGTTCTCATGAACTTCTCTCCATTCTCAGTGTCCAGTGCAAAGAGACCAACCATTGTCCACCTGAAATGCTGCAGCAGCCTGACAATCCCTGGGTACTGGATGCCTTCTTCAGGGACCATCCTGTAGAAGAAAGGGGACTGACTATTTTCTCTCTGAATCTGAGAAGTGAAAGCATAACTGACCTGGGAGAGAAAGGAAGAGCCTGGTGATTGCTTCACCTCAGCACCAAATCAGAATTCCTCCACACATGAGAATAAACCACTTAACCTTTATATAGATGCATGAAACATGATTCGAAAAGAACCAATGCTTATTATTTCCTGGAAAACAAAGTATTTTAACATCATAAGTTTAAAACACTGAAAAATGGATGCTAGGAGTAATGTGAACTTTTGTGCTTCTCCTGATCTTCCATCAGCACACAAACTTCCCAACACTACTTTGCATGAATGGTAGAAGAATTTGGTTCCTAGAGTCAGTCAAACACAGATGCTGTGGACCTTCCTGAGGTCTCTGAATCGTGCATGACCTTCTCCATTTGATACATGGGAAAGCAAAGGAAACTTTCTTGGATGTCCATGACATCATTGAAACTTAAGTAAAGCATTTTTTGTTCTACATCTGCTCTTAATTTCAACTATTTTCTTGAAAACTAAAGAGCAAGTGTCAAATATTTAGGTTTATATCAGAAAGACAGAAGGGTGTTGAAATATAAACCTCTGCCAAGAAGGTGTGAATGTGTAAAAGATCAGTCTGGAGCCAGTTCATTTCACACCAGAAGTGTAGCTTAAGATAATTGTGTACAAAAGTAACCTGAATTATATTCTCTGTACATCTGATCATTGCAGAAAGCTGAACGTAAAAAAGCCCTGTTCATGCTCGCTATGTATCTGGTCCTGAACAGAGATGGGCTCACTCTCTAATGTGGGGGTGCACCTGCTTTAAAGAGACTTTTTATGCAATTACTTGCTTGAGTTTCCTGTCTCTTTCACAGTTGGAAAATCAAGAAGTGGGGCATTCTGTTATTCCTTACCACTAACAATACTGTATGGGTGCCTGGTGGGGAGCAGAGGGGCTTGAACCCCTTTCATCTAGGTATTGAGTGGGGCTGTCTCTTGTTCTGGGAGGGATACCGTGCATGCAAATGATTTGCAGGATCTTTGCTTTCACTACATGAAACCTCATATCACTTCTCCCAAGTCTCTGACCTAAGCAGCATCTAACTCTAAGAAGTAAACCAAATAAACAAGAACAAGCTGATGGCAGAAAGGCATCTGGCAGGATTTTCAGGGAGGCTGACTCTGAGTGTTTGATCGTGCTTGGAGGCATTGAGACACACCAGCTGGACATGCAGATCCCCTCTTCTGGGCCCAGCACAGCCAATTTTTGGGCAGCTGCACCTGATGCTGAAGCACAGCAGTTGCACACCAGTGAGTGTCCACAGGCATACTCTTGCCTTCACTGATGTAGGAGGGAAGGGACAGGAGGAAAGTAAGAACACGGATGCTCAAGGGGTGGACTTTGACATGTTCCATCCCAACTTTTCATACAGTTATGTGTGTAATCCAAAGAGTGTGCATGTATGATTTGAAACCTTGGAGTGGAAATGAATGGGAAAAAGAGGTCTTGTGGTTGTGAAAGAAGGCACCTGTGAATTAATTCCATGCAAATTACACATTTATTTTGCTTTTGACCATCAAGTGCTCTTTTGTATTCAGATCAAGCCTCCATAAAATGGTGTAGCTCTTCGAGAGGAAGATGCAGCCCAGCAATCCAGCACTGGAGGACAAAATGGAGAAGACATACATGGCCACCATGTACTTCCCCCTCATGCTCAGGTAGGTGGGCACAAATGACACTCAGACACTGCAGAAGACCAGTGTGCTGAAGGTGATCAGCTGGGCCTCGTTGAAGGCTCTGAGAAGGTTCCTGGCCAGGAAAGCCAGCGTGAAGCAGATGGTAGCCAGCAAGCCCATGTAGCCGAGGGCTGTGTAGAACATGGCCACAGAGCCTTTGTTGCATTACAGGACAATCTGCTCAGGCAGGGAGTGTTTGTCAGGGAAAGGGGGAGCGGTCCCCAACCAGATAGTGGAGTGACTTAGACACTGGAACAGCAGATGGCAATGGAGTTGGCCAAAATCCTCCCCAACCAGTTCCTTGTCCTGTTGCCTGGCTTGGTGGCCAGGAAGGCCAGCACCACAGTGACTGTTTTGGCCAGGAGGGAAGAGATGGACACTGAGAGCATCCTACTCCTCTTGCATGGATGACATAGCTGGACAGGGCCAGGGAGAAAGGAAGTCAACCGATGCTCAATGGAAGGACATTTATTTTGTCTTTGACCATCAAGTGCTTATTTCAAGAAAATAAAGCTGAAGAAACCTCTGCAAAACATCTGGGATACAGCTAAAACATATGTTAGAGGCTTGATTATAACATACTCAGCAAAAATAAACAAAAAGAGAAAGCAAGAATGACTTAAACTAATAGATGAATTGTCGAAGCTTGAACAGGAGCTCCAGGAAGACTCATCAAAAAAAGATTTCAAGATACAAATGAACACTCTAAAACATAAATTGAACCTCTTAGACACAAACGAACTAGCTAAACAAATGAAACCAACTAAACAGAACTTCTTTGAAAATGCTAATAAACTAGGGAGATGGTTAGCTTACAAATGAAAGAAGGAAAGAGAAAAGAGACTAATACATAAGTTGAAAGATGGAGAAGGACAACTGTAGGTACAAAGTGTGTCAAGAAAATAGTGGAAGATTTTTTTATGAAGCTGTACTAATCTAAAAAAATATCAATTGAGAAAGTTTATAAATATATTCTGAAGGAAAACTATCAAAGTTGTCGGAGAAATACCAAAAAATATTAACCGAGGAAATAACAATGATAGAAGTAACTGAGGTGATTAAGAGATGAAAGAATGATAAAAGTCCTGGCCTGGATAAATTACTAGCAGAGTTTTACAAAGCCTTTGAAGGAACCTTATCTACACCTCTAAAGAATATATGTAACACTGTATTGTCAGATGCTAAAATACCAAATACCTGGACAGAGGCAAATATTACCTTCATTCCAAACGAAGACACGGACCTGACACAGATTCAAAACTACAGACCTCTATCACTTCTAAACTTGGATTACAACATTTTTGCCTCTGTAATGGCAGAAAGATTGAAGAATTATCTAATAACCTTTATACATACAGATCAAAATAGCTTTTTACCTCAGAGACTAATGAAGAACAACATGAGCATTATGTTGGATATCTTAGAATATTATGAAATCCATTCTGAAAAACCAATTGCAGTATTGTTTCTTGATGCACAGAAGGCCTTTGACAATGTTAACAGGCAATTCATGAAACAACAAATAGTGCAAATGGAATTTGGTGGAACATTTATTAATGCAATGTCAGGCATTTATCAGAAACAGACTGCTAGGATAATTAATGGAGAACTTACAAATTCTATATACATTCAGAAGGGCACAAAACAAGGATGTCCTTTATCACCATTGTTATTTGTTTTGATCTTAGACGTTTTAAACAGAAATGTTAGAGAAGACATGGATATTAAAGGTGCCAGAATTAGAGATGAAATTTATAAAATACAAGCATTTGCAGATGACTAAGTTTTTATCCTTGCCAATGACACCTAAACTTTTTAAAAAGATAGAAGATTATAGTGAAGTTACTGGGATGAAAATAGAGAAAAGACAAAATTGCTAGTGAAAAATTTAACATTGGAGCAGAAAATGACTTTGATGGAACAAGTAGACCTTCAAATTGTTAAAAAGGTTAAATATTTGTGAATTTTCCTTACAGCTAAATGTGCTACATTGAAAGAAGATAACTATGTTAAACTATCTAAGGAAATTATGAGTGATCTGTAAAAATGGACTAACTTGGAATTATCACTGTTAGGAAGAATAGCAATAGTTAAAATGAATATATTACAAAAGCTTTTATTTTTATTCCAAACAATTCCCTTAAAAATTGATAAAAAAAATTGATGATCTAAATACCCAAATTTTGAGATTTATAAGGCAAAAGAAGAAACCAAGGATTAAATTAAAAATGCTCCAGGAAGCCAAAGGGAATGGGGGTTTTGGCCTTCCTGATTGGATGCTGTATTATCAAGTTTGTGTTTTAATGTGGTAAAAGAATGGAAACCCTTAAGAAATAAGAGCATCCTTTACCTTGAAGGGCATGATTTACAAATGGCATGGCATGCATATATGTGGTTTGAGAAGTGTAAGACACATGGTTGTTTCTTAAATCATTTTATTAGAAAGTCATTAATGTCGGTTTGGGAAAAACTAAAGACAAAGCTGTATATTAAGTTGCCAAGATGGCTTTCTCCTATGGAAGCTCTTGTATATCCAAATGCATTGAATTTTGATATGATTGTGAGATATGATGATATTTTGGATAATGATGGAAAAGTGAAGCCTAATCAAGAACTACAAGATCAGAGTATTGATATTTCTTGGTGGCATAAGGTTCAAATACAATTGAGATCTGTTAAAATTATGAAATGTGTGATTACCAAATGTGTGGAATTAGTAACATTTGATCCAATTATTTTAAAATCAGATGAAAAAATGATCTTTTGTATAATTTTCTTTTGGATATGAGAATGGAAGACGAACAAGTTAAGGATACCATGATAACATGGGCACAAAATTTTGGATACAATATTGAGTTACAGAAATGGCAAAAGCTGTGGGAAGGAAATATTAAGGTAACCTTAGCAACCTCATATAAAGATAACCTCCATAAAATGTTTTATAGATGGTATCTATGGCCAAATACACTAGCAAAAATGTTCCCAAATATGTCAGATGGATGTTGGAAATGTAAACATAAACCTGGTACTTTTTATCATATGTGGTGGACTTGGGATAAGGCAAAAAAAATGCTGGGTTAAAATACATAAATGGCTTGAGGAAATGTTTATTATTTATTATTTATTAACAGATTTATAGGCCGCCCCTTGCCATAAGCCTCGGGGCGGCTCACAACCTCAAAAACATTATAGGCCTATACAATAATTAAAAAGCCTACACAATATTAAAATATTAAAACTGGCCCATCTCAAATGTTACCAAAACCTTTAATATTTAAACCTGAAGTTTTTCTATTAGGCATTATCTCTGATGACTTTGAGAAACAAGCTGTATTCCTGATTCTACATGTAATTACTGTGGCGGGGATTGTATTTGCCCAACATTGGAGGAGTGAAGAGCCATCTACTGAAGTACTGATCTTAAAAAAGATTTTGGACTGCACAGAAATGGACAGATTGACCTTGTCTCTAAAGGAAAATGAGGATACATATTTCTATCAAACTTGGAACTTGTTCTATTATTGGCTAGAGAAATGGGACTATGCGTAGATTTGCATATGGTTATGGACTGTTAAAAAAAAAAAAGAGGAGGGGGCTGACCCAGTATGTCCAATGTCTTTGATGATTGATGCTTTAATGTTTGTAGAAAATAATAATAATATTTATTTTTAAAAAAACCAGATGCTTAACGGATGGACTTCGAGATGTTCCACAAGCATTAGTATCATGCAGTGAAAGGTGTATGGATACTTAAGCCCATCCAACTCACACACACACACTTCTGCCATTTTCATGGGAAAGAAAAGTACCTATCAATGTTCCCTGGAGAAGTCTTTGGTTTCTCAGAGAGAACCTGCCAAGAATTCCAGCCCACCTGAGGGACTGTGTAGATGCTCAACAGGGAGGACATCTCCCTTGGAGCTGCCCCTTCAGGACCATCCAGCAGGCCTTTCCAGCTCCCATGCTTGTAGCTGGGCACATTTGCCCATCCATCAGACATGAGATCTACCAAGGCTTGAAAGTGTACTCCCAGATCTGTGGAATTCTCATATATGCTGTAGCCAAGGGGTGATGGGCCTGTGCAACCCATGAGCCTGAGAGGAAAGTATTGACAGAACAAGAATTGTATCAAGTGCCATTTGAATCATCCAGGTATTGTATCAAGGGTTGTCCTCACGAGGCATGTGTAAGTCACCTGGACCAAAATTTCGAGAAATCCATGATTCACTAAGCTGCAACTTGGAGTAAATAGTGGACTGTTCACCTTTTCAGCACGATTGAGCTTTCTGCAATTTGTAAGATGTCCTTGCTTTGTTTGATATTCTGCACAGCTGCAGACCCCATCCAGTTGTTGGCAGATGCTTATGTCAACAGGTACCCTTCCAGCTACATGAAAGAATCTGGAGGCTCAAAACTGCAGGATCTGATTGTTTTTGCACTTCATCCCAACCACAGGAGCACCACGATATGTCCCTCTTATGCTACCAAACTTCACAGTACATGGGCATTTCTCTTAAGGGAAACATAGAAACAGAGCGAGTCAGAAGGGGCCTCCCGGGCCATCTAGTCTGACCCCCAGCTCCTGCCAACTCCACTTATGACATTCCCACCATGTGCATGTCCAGCCTATCTTTGAACACCCTCACAGATGGAGCCTCAACCATCTCCCATGGAAATCCATTCCATACCCTCGGGGTCCTGACTGTCAGGAAGTGCTTCCTGGCATCTAAATGGAATTTTAAAAGGGATCTGCAATGCCAGATGGATTGTTGGATTGTCACAATCCACAAGGAACGCTCCCACCCCCCATGAAGCCCACACTGGAAAACGTGCTGGAGGGACTCCTGAGTGACTGGTGACTTGAAAATGTTTTTAGTAACTGAGAGGCCACATTCTTATTACCCTGACAAATTCTGGTCAACAAGAATTTCTCTGCTGACACTTCAAAATATAGCATGAAAATCTCAAACACTGAAAACAAAAACTATTAGAAGAAAAAGAAGATGCAACACAAAACTTAACTGATGAGTTTAAAATGGGAAAATTTCTTGCATGCTGTTTCCCCAGGTATGAAATGAAGCTTTTCTTTTTCCTGAAGTGCTGAAAATTGCAAAATATTTTTTTTCCCACTTGTTTCATATCTATATTGTCCAAACATCAAAAATGAATTTGTGGGCAGTTCAGAATTGTAAGATTTTTGAGCTGTTGACAAACAATACTAATGCAATTCCTGCTTTGCTTTTCATCCTGAGATGCTCCTTAGTTTTCAGGTCAGGCCTCACTAGAATAACGTAGCACTTGGAGAGGAAAATGCAGCCCAGCACTAGAGGCCAGGATGGAGAAGACCAGGACAGCCACCATGTACATCCCCCTGGTATAGTCAAGACTAGGGTTTTCCCAGTTGCAATGCATGGCTGTGAAAGCTGGACCATAACAAAGGCTGGGGGCCGAAGAATTGAGGCCTTTGAATTGTGGTGCTGGAGAAGACTCCTGAGAGTCCCTTGGATCGCAATGTGATCAAACCGGTCAGTCCTAGATGAGATCAACCCTGACTGCTCTTTAGATGGCCAGATACTGAAGATGAAACTCAAATACTTTGGCCACCTAATGAGAAGGAAGGACTCCCTGGAGAAGAGTCTAATGCTGGGAACAATAGATGGCAAAAGAAGAAGGGGACGGCAGAGGATGAGGTGGCTAGGTGAAGTCACTGAAGCAGTTGGTGTGAGCTTGGGTGGATTCTGGGGGATGGTGAGGAATGTTGTCCATGGGGTTGCGATGGGTTGCACATGACTTTGTGACTAACAACAACTACCAGAACTGGAACATGCATTTCTCCAGTCCATGCGTGGGAAGTTGAAGTCCCCCATCCTTACAGTGCAGCCCCTGCTGGAGGCTTCCCTGAGGTCTTTTCCCATCCCAAGATCACCCAGAGCATGCTGGTCTGGGGGATGAGAGCAGAATCCTGTGACTTGGAGCCAGGGATTGTCACCCCTTGTTCTTCAGTGGAGCCTTCTCCACAGTTCAGATTATCCATTTTGCTTGACTTTATTAAGTCCTCCTTAACACAGGGGGCAACACCTTCCCTGTCTATACAGAGATTTCTACATCCCATTGGGAATCACCCTCCACTGGAGTCATCTCCCTGCACCAGAGAACACCCACTCTATTGAGCGTCTCCTTTATTGTTATGTACTCTAGACTTCTCATTTTGGCTTGAAGGCTTCAAGACTTCGCATAAATCCACCTGAGCACAGTCTCCCCCACCAGCCATGTGAACTTTGGAACTGGAGTGAATCTGGAAAATCTTTACTACAACATGGTAAATGAAAAGGCTTTTGGTTACTCACTGGAGATGGGGACAATGGAATCACCCCCACATACAGACCATTTGTGAAAGTGAGACATGGCAGAGCCAGGCCAAAGTTCCATCATGATGAGTCTCACAATGCAGTAATGCATCAAATGACACCCGTGGAGCCAGTGACATAAATCCTGGCATCTGAGGTGGAACTGAGGAGACCTCAACTTCTGCCGATTGATAAACATCCAATTTTATTTGTAAAGCAAGAGACAGTGCTGAAAATGAACACATTCACACAGGTGTCAAACCATGGTCCACGGGAGGTCGTTGAGGCCCCATCAGTGAGGGTGTTCAAAGACAGGCTGGACATACACATGGAGGGCATGTCATGAGCGGAGCTGGCTGGTGCCAGAGGTTAGACTAGAAGGCCCGGGAGGCCCCTTCTGACTCACTCTGTTTCTATGTTTCTATGTTGCTATGTTTCAATATATCATAGAATTCATTTCTACTTTAAAGAGAATGATGCACACTTTTAGGTTTGTCAAAGAGGCATGCTGCTCTTGGTTCTCTGCAGTGGTTCAGAACTCATCAGGGATTTTCCGGCCCCGTCATGCCCCATCCAAGAAACTTCTGGCATGCTTAATGCTATTCTCAAGTTGGAATAATGCCATTCAGCTCTGCCCTTTCCTTTAGGTATGTGATGCTTTCTGACTTACAAGTAAGTGCATGGATTGGGACTTTGGCCTAAGGAGGTAAGGAAGTGTTAGCCCTTAGCCTCTCAGCCCCTCCGCCATGCTTTTAACCTGGATCAGGCCCTGTGCCTCTAATTCTCAGTATGAAATGCTTGTGGAATGCATAGCAGGGAGGATGTCTCTCCTCAAGGCTCAGGGGTCCTTGGCAGGTGAAATCATCAGCCACAGAAAACTGCTTTGCAGGGAAGCCCATTCAAACTGACCCTATGTGAAAGTGCAGAGAAGGGCAGCAATGGTGGGGCTAGAGCAACTCCCTGTGAGGAGCAGCTTATAAAAGTGCTGAGGAAGGGAGGGAAGCATGTTTCCCTCACTGGTGGGAGGCTGATGGCCAATCAAAGGAAACATTTCTTCACACAGCATAGAGAGAAAGCATGGAATTTGCTGCTACAGGAAGTGGTGATGGCCACCAATCTGCATGGCTTAAAAAGGGGATTGGATGGATTTGTGAGGGAGGAGGCTATCCATGGCTCCTATCCTTGCTGCTGAAAGACACAAGAGTCCGGCCTTGGCATGCGAACTCAATCAAGCAAGACAAGACAGGAGAGGGAAAATATGGATTTTATTCTCAAGAAAAAGTTTGATCACAAGCGAAGGGACAATCAACCCGGAAAGCAGGGTGTAGTTCCCTTTTATACCAACAGTGACCCGGCAGCAATGGCAGACACTCCTTGGATTGGAACATCTGCATTCTGGTGGCTCCCACTCTTGTCTGGGAGCCTGGGCTGAGAGCAGTGGGGGATGCATTAGACTCATCCCTGTGACTTGGTTCTGAGTGTTCAGCGGGCAGGACTACATGCACCTTTAGTCAGATCCAACATGGTTTTTCATGTCTTGTTGTGTGAAAACATGCATAATGCTTAGCCAGGAAGTCTCTCTTCTTGGGACCATCTGGCCCAGGTTCTTCAAGACTGTCCTTGGTCACCCTAGGCCTGGAAATTTGAACATGGAGCAGAGCCTGGATTTCAACATCCCATCCTGCTGAAGGAACATGTCTGCTCTCTTTTGGACAATCAAGATGGCATCCTGGGGGGAATCTCACATGAAAATCATATTGGCAGTTCTTGAAATAACCATGGGAAGAAGTCAAAATATGCATCTGAACCTCAGACAATCTAGGTCAAAAGCACTTCCAAGATTAAGAAAATCCATGGGCATTTTCATAGAAAGAAACACATCAACTCTGATTCAGAGGAAAGCCTTTCCCTGGTGAAGGTTAGACCAAGCACAGCTTTCTCTTGCTCACTAGCTCAGGTGGTGCCCCTGGAGAGTTCTTGCAAAGCCATTTTCCCCCAGCAGCTCCCTTGTGAATGAACAATAACATAACCGTCAGGCACTTGCAGAGCTGATGCAAATTCTTTTCTGGAAAATTACAACGGAAGCTGTGACTTAGTGATTTGTTATGAACATTCCCTCCAGGGTCCAGAGGGTGTCCCCAGAGCCCTGCTTTAATTCTGTGGAGTAAACACACAATTGGGGAAGGGCTGAAGGTGAAATCTTGCATCAGGGCACAGAAGGACTGGCCCACAAAAGTGTCATGCCACTGGGAGACTGGGTGGCATTTGAGAACAGCTAACAAAGATCCTGTGTGTGAGTCGCTTATTCTAACTCCTTTAAAAGAGGAAGCTTTGCTTGTCTGGGCTCCATCTGTCCAGGAAAGTGAACCCAGCCTTGGTGTTGCTGTGCCTGTTCTGGTTACTCTCCCAGAAATCTGAGAAGAGGAGGCACAAGGGTAAAGGTTGTCCTACAATGCTTCTTCTGCAATTACTGATTCTCCTACCCTGGTCAACCTGTGAGATGCTCCAGGCCAAATGCCCCTTGACTTGGCAAAGGGGTCGAGTCGACCCTATGAATTACTACCGGCCAGGTGACCTCCTCATAGGTGGGGTCATCTCTACTGCACGTATTTTATTTGAAAAATTCACTTTCAGCAAGCCTCCATCTCTCATTTATTTCAGGTGAGTCCTTAGGCATGTGATAGTCACAGCTCATCTGTTCAGTGCAGATCTCCTGCGCTCCAGCCTCCTTCATTGGAGTTTTGGGACCCTGAACGATGCTGCCTCAGGAACTGGTGGGCACCTTTCTCCTGGAGGCCTTTCAGCAGAGGCTGCCTGGCCAAGTGCCACTGATTGATTTTATTCTGAGTCCCTTGATGAAAATACTCTCTTTCAGTTGCAGCCCTTCTGCCATCCACTGGAACCTCTCCACAGCAACTGGCCACATTTTATCTGATCTTCCAAAGTTTAAAAGAATGAACCTCTTGAGGTTGCTGTCCTCATCTGGCTCCACACTAAAATTTGAAAATATGAAAATCAATAACTGAGTTAAGGTCCAGTCCTGCAGCCAATAGATGCAGTCTTTTGTAGCCATCAGGCACCTGAGTGCAGCCTTGAGCCTGGAAGTGTCCTCAGAATTCAGAGGCTTTTCCCAACCTCCCAGTCAGCATGATGCTTTCTGGGATGTACCTTTGCAGTGTTCCGGGGGGAGGTGGAGTGTGGATCCGCACTGTTCTCCTTGGGTGCAGGTGCAAAAGACTTCCTGTGCCTTCAAATCATCTCCAACTTATTGTCACTAGATGAATGAATGCCTTCCAAATGGTGCTCTTTTTTAAAAATAATTTTTAATATTTTTTCTAGAAACTAATATTCAAAACATCAATCATTTAAGACATCAGACATACTGGGTCAGCGTCTCATTCTTTTTAACAGTCCATAACCATATTCAAATCTACGCAAAGACCCATTTCTCTCACCAATAGTAAAAAGAGTTCCAAGTTTGATAGAAATATGTATCCTCTTTCTCCTTCAGAGGCAAGGTCAATCTGTCCATTTCTGCACAGTCCAAAATCATTTTTAAGATCAGTTCTTCAGTAGATGGCTCTTCACTCCTCCAAAGTTGGGCAAATACAATCCTCACTGCAGTAATTATATGTAGAATCAGGTATACAGCTTGTTTCTCAAAGTCAGCAGAGATAATGCCAAATAGAAAAACTTCAGGTTTAAATATTAAAGGTTTTGGTAACGTTTCCTCAAGCCATTTATGTATTTTAACCCAGCATTTTTTTTTGCCTTATCCCAAGTCCACCACATATGATAAAAAGTACCAGGTTTATGTTTACATTTCCAACATCCATCTGACATATTTGGGAACATTTTTGCTAGTCTATTTGGCCATAGATACCATCTATAAAACATTTTATCAATGTTTTCTTTATATGAAGTTTCTAGGGTTACCCCAGATTGTCCTCCTCATGCAGCCCTACCAACCTCAAGGCTGTGACTCTTTTACTAAATTCAGTCCATCTCATAACTGGACTTCTTCTTTGTCTTCTGCACCCAGCTTTCCCGAGAGTGATGGTCTTCTCCAGCAGCCTTAACTTCTCACAGTGTGCCCAAAGAAAGAGAGGCCCATTCTCTTTTTTGCTTCTAGGGAAAGCTCCTGCTTGATGTGCTTTGAGACCCCCTTGTTTGGCTTTGTGCTGGTCCCGGGCATTTTTCAAGTCCTTGTGCAGCACCATGTTTCAGATACATCATTTTTCCTCTCATCAGCGTCCTTCATGGTCCAGCTTTCACAGTCACACATGGGGGCTGGGAATACAAGAGTAAGGTTGGTTTAGTCCTTGGTCTCCAGTATCCCTTCCCATGTTCAGCATGCATGGAAGAGGCAGAAAAATCAGACAAAGTGACACAAAATGCCAAATGACTGTCAAATGAGCTGAGCAGTGTGGAAAGAAGAGAAAAAGGTGCCAGGGAGGTGCATTTGGATGAGTAGGGAAAGAGCTTTAAGGGCAGCAGCCCAACTAGGACTTTTTGGAGGCTGGTGGCTCTGTTTTAGCAAATAGAAGTCCACCCCAACCCTATCTTCTTTAATGCAGGACATCAAATTCCCACTGGAGAAATGCCTGTTTATGGGAACATGTAGTGAACTTCAGAAGGCAGGTAGAGAACTGCTTTCTGAATTGCAATGCAATGGAATCATCAGAGCTGGATTGCATGAGCCTGAAAAGTCTGCCACTTCCCAAAAGGGGACCAGCTCAGCTATTGGATGGGTTTCCAAGTTTGTACTGGACCATGTGATACTTTGCACATTTGCATAGAGAGGACAAGAGACACATTGCTAAAGACCTGCACCTTTGCCTTTCCCTCTAAAGCTGAAGCTCAGCATTTCCTACATTTCCTCCAAAATTTGGCCAAATGAGCTGGTGTAAGATTGATTTCCCCCTTGATGTCTTCCCTTTTCATTTTCCCATTGCAGGATCTGGCTGGCTTCTGCAGTGTGAGGCACTCCTGCAAAGCACCTTCCCACCACAAAGGGGCAAGGACCACAAAGCGAGGATTGTTTATAGGGCTTCTCGCTTTGGGGCTGCCTGAGTTCTGGCAGGAATAAAATTTGAAACACTCAAGCAGGGATATAGATTGCCTGGAAAGGCTCGTGTGCTCAGAGAGACAACCTATGAACCTTTTGGTTTCAATGCTTCCGATGTTTTCTACAGGATAGCTCATAAGAAGCCCTGGACCTTCTTCTTCCTATTTGCCATTCAGGACATCAACCGGAATCCCAGCATCTTACCTAATATCACCCTGGGCTACAGCATCTATGACAATTATTTTGATGCAAGCATAACTTCTGAGGTCATGTTTGACCTGCTATCTATTGGACAGGCATTTGTGCCAAACTACAGGTGTGGAAGAAGGACTAGCCTCGTAGCTGTTCTTGAAGGGGCCAACTCAGAGAAGTCCATGCAGATTTCCTCAATGTTGAGCATCTACAAAATTCCACAGGTGGGCTGGAATTTGAAGACTGTGTCAATCTCTGCTTAGGGCTTTCTCCTGAGAAATCACAATATTCCCTTGAGATGAATTAAATGAGGACATCAGCATTTATTCAATAAGGACAAGATACTTGGTAAGGACAAGTGCTAAGTCCTCCAACTCAGAAAAAGAAACCAAATAAATTGATATAAAAGGGGAACACGTGGCTCAGCAGAACTGAAAAAAAAAAAGGCTCATAGTAATTGAAGACAGTAGGCTTAATAACAGCCAATAATGTGATGCAGCCATCAGAAGGGCAAATGCACTTTCGGGATGCATTAATAGAGGTATGACATCCAAATCTTCAGAAGTAGTAGTTTCCCTATACTCCCCATTAGTCAGATTCCATCTAGAATACTGTGTCCAGTTCTGGGCATCAAGATTTATGAAAGATGCAGGAAAATGAAAAAATGTCAGAGGAAGGCAACAAAAATGATCCAGGGTTTGGAAACACTGCCCTGTGAGGAAAGATTGAGAGAACTGGGCATGTTCAGCCTTGAGAAGAGTAGGCTGAGAGGGGACAGGATGTCCCTTTATAAGTACCTCAAAGGCTGTCACAAAGGGGGAGGTCCAGATCTCTTCTTGCTAATATCAGGGTTTGAACATGGAATAATCAAGTCAGGTTGTAACAACCAGGTTCAGGCTTGATATCAGGAAGTTCCTCCTCACTGTCAGAGCAATATGACAGTGGGACAAGTTGCCTAGAGATGTGGTGGGCTTTCCCACAAAAGACATTCAAACAGAAACTGGACAGGTATCTGAGTGTGGTGGTGTAACCTGGGGTCCTGCAATAGCAGGGGGTTGGACCTGAAGGCCTTCCTGATCCCTTCCGCCTTGACAATTCTATGACTCTATGATGTTCCCTGTGCAAATAGGTGGGGTTTGTTTGCATATGTGCGCATGTGTGAGTGTGTTTGATCTGGCTTTTCCCAGAGATGAAGAGCTAAATATCTCATAGCACAACTCCATAAAATCCTTGATATTTGAGGGAAAGCTGAAGATCTTTGAAAGAAAGGACCTGGTCTCCAGCGTAAAATATGTGTGTGTAATAGCAGGCCTAGTTTTGTTCCCATAGGTAGGCTTGCAGGCAGAAAACTCATGGGCACTAGTGTGTATATGGGGAGTGGGGAATCTCCCACTGCTTCTCAACACTTGACAACCTTTCAGGATCAAGCAGCCTCCAATACATTAGAAAATGAAACGGAAGCTGCTCTGAAGCCCTCGAAATGTATACAGCACCCTGAGTAGAAAGGAGACCTCTGAGAGCTGACCACAGCTGTAGCAGTGGTGCTCTCAGTAGGACAACAGTGCCCTGCCAAGCAGCTCTCATCTTCAGGGCTTCCTAGTGGAATGAGTTGCACTTGCCAGGCTCATATTGCAGAACTAGTCATGCTTGTAGGAAGAAACTGTAGAGTTTTTATTGTTCAGTTGAGGACTCAAGATGGCACACTGAAATACCAAGAGTGTGTTTGGATGACCTGACAGACCAACCATTAGAAAGAACTACTGCAGCTTCTTATGTCATTCAACCCATCCCATGATTGTATACCCCACAGAAGTAAAACGGAATTCTTGACTTGTAGAAAAATGATTGAACTGTTAAGGGAAAATTAATGCAATTTTCATATCTTCCTTCTCTTAATAGATCACCTATGATTTTGTTTCTCAAGCGCTGACTGATAAAAGCCAGTTTCCCTTTTTCTACCGGGCAGTTCCCAAAGAACAAACCCTCTACCTGGAGATGGCCCAACTGCTCCAGCATTTCAGGTGGACGCTGGTTGCCCTCGTTGCTCCAGACACTGAGAATGGAGAGACCTTCATAAAGGCTTTCAGGCCTGTCCTCCTCCGAAACGGTGTTTGCCCAGTTATCACAATTAACCGTCTTTCACTGAATACAGACCAATTACAATTGCCTCATGCTGCATTCCACAAATGGAGAAACGTCAATGTCTTTGTGAGCTATGCAGAGACTACTTCCTTTTTATTAATATTAAGTCTTATCCAAAGTATAGTTGAACTATGGGCAAAACCCATTGTAGGGAAAATCTGGATCTTAACAGCATCATGGGATCTCACCTTAAGATTCATGTTTCTTCCTTGGCAGTCCCAACACATCCATGGCATATTTTCCTTTCCAGTCCACACAGTTAAGACTATGAATTACCCTGAACTAAAATCCTTTTTGTACGCAATGGGGGAGCTTAAAGGCAAAGCATTTCAGTGTTCCTATTCCAACAATGTAGGATCCAAGAAAATCTGGGTTAGATGCAGAGAAAATGAGAAGCTGGAGGCTTTTCCCCAGGAGGACATGGACAGGATCCTGTCTCAGGATGGTTACCTCCTCTACAGCACCATCCAGGCTGTGGCCCATGCCATGGATGCTGCTTATTCCTCCAGGAGGAGGGTGCTGGAGGGTGGAGAGAGGATGGACACTCTCAGGGTGCAGCCGTGGCAGGTACTCGCTCTTTGACCACCAATTTCCAGGCTTCATAAAATGTGCAATTAACCATTAAATTCATGAATTGTTGCTTTGGATTTGGCATATGAGGACAACCAAATACAGCACTTGCCTGAAATGTTGTGTGGTTCTAGAAAAAGCCCAGTTGCATGTGTCCCTGTGCTAGTCCCCACCTCTTTTCTTGAGAGGACAGCTGCCATCTAATCACCTGGTGCTTACAATGGCCTCTTTCCCATTCTCCAGCAAGAAGGTGAGCCCCCCATCTCACCATCTGCATAGGAGTGAGGTGAAGGTGGTCATTTTTTTGAAGCTCTCTGATTCTGGCAGGTTGGCTCTTTGAAGACCAAAGTGGTCCCACAGTAGCAGCTCCTTCACTCTTTCCTTTCTCATTGGGAATTGTCCAGGACAGTTCTCCTCCTCACTGATCTTTCTTTTCTCTGTTGATGCAGATCAGGACACAGCCTGCCAGCTAGCCCACTTTTGTAATCCAAGTTAAGTCCAACCCTTCTCACTTTCCTGTAGAATTAGAGACTGCCTGATTCTCAAAGAGTCTCTCTGGGTCATCTGTGGCTTCTTGGCCATTCTGCTGCACATCCTGCCACCCTTGTCCTCTGCTCAATCCAAATTCAATTTGAAATCGGTACTGTGGGAGGAGTGGACCCTGTCCCTACAAGTATACGGGTGCTGAATAGCACTTCAAGTTTTTATGCCATTTATTTTAAATCAGCTTGTTAGATTTGCTTCCAAAGCACAAAGTGAGGATATTGAACATGCTAATTCTACAATCATGCAAGAGTGGAGTTGGAAAGGAACAAGAAGGCCCTCAGACAAGCATTCTGGTATTTGATACACAGCTACATCCCCGTCAATATGACTTTCTCCACCTGCACACATATGGGATTGCAGCATTAATAATGTGATGGACAACCTGCAATCTCTTAATGCTGCTGAAATTGTGTGACAATAGGTGATGCCCTGACTTGGCCTCAGAATACAACAAGGGCCCACTAGCAAATTCTCCAGAAAGTGCAAAGTGTATGGTTATCTAGAAAATATCAAAAGTGATAAATTGGAGGACGATGCTTGGCAATGAAACCATATCCAAACATAACACAAGCAATGACAAACCCATAACACATGCATAGGAAAGGGAGAGAGAGAGGGAGGGAGAGAGTATCCTAACAACACTTGAGAGATCAAAACTGGAAATGGGCAGGAGGGAGTTGTCCACTTTGCTTTCCACTTTCTTCAACCCTGGTGTTTCCTCTGTTGTTCCAGCTTCATCCTTTCCTGAAAAGCTCCCAGTTTCACAACACTTCCACTATCAGAGTGCACTTGGATGAGAACGGGGAGCTGGCAGCAGATGCCGACATAGTGAACTGGGTGGTGTTTCCCAATCTGTCTGTTGTTCGAGTAAAATTCGGGAGCATAGAATGGCAGGGATCTAAAGACAGCAAGATCATCATTAATGAGGATGCGATTGTGTGGCCCAGATGGCTCAACAAGGCAAGGAAGAGCATTCCTTTGTTTTCCTCCACATTTCATCACATACACAGGGCATAGTGTACCAGCCTTTGGGTTTGAGTATCTCTGAACACCTTCCGATTCTGAGTGGCAGAGGTCTCACAGCATTGGAGAGAGAGGTGGGTCTCATCCCATTTCTACCACCCAGATGAGCATCAAAAATACTGCCCTGAAACTGCCCAGTTCTTAATATGTGTGTATTACACCAAGAAGACTCATAGTAATTTCCTCCCATGGACAGCTCCCTGGCCCAGTAAGCATAGGGATGAGAAATTGGTTGGATAAGAAAGAGAAGCAGAATTGTTATCATGGCAAGCCTTTAGGCATTGCTGCAGGTCCAAATTTAAGACAAGGTAAAGCTTCAGCAATTGGACCCCTGGGCCATTCTCATTTCTTTATGCTGACAATTTCACCTGACCACATTTCCTCATGCACCTTTTCTTTCTGCTTAGACCCTGCCAAATTCCAGGTGTGTGGAGAGTTGCCAGCCCGGATTCACAAAGCGGGTTAGGGAAGGAGAGCCAGTGTGCTGCTATGCTTGTGCTCCCTGCGCAGAAGGCACAATCTCCACTGAGGAAGGTGGGTGGCTCCAGGGGAAGAGCAGCTCCTGGGGAAAGGGGCACAATTGCACTCCAAGATTTCCTGCAGGGGTGGTGCTCAGGACATGCCTGAACCTGGTTCCTTTCCTGCTAGAGCCATGATTGATTTCAGACAATGCATCACATGAAATATCCTTGGAGAATGGATTGTGGGTAGTGGTGAAGGAAGGGTACATGGATGGACAGGGCAAGGAACAGCAGCACTAATTCCTGAGCACCCTCTTCACTTTGCCTGAACCTGTTCAGCAGCAGCGTATGTGGTGGAATGAAAGGCGATGAAGTGCAGGGGAGCTCAGCTTCAGGGCAGATGCAGGGAACCTCATACTGGAACTCACCAAACACAGGTCAAAGGCCATTATCATGCTTTCTCTATGGGGATGTTGGAAAACTCATCCTTCCTTACCATCATCATTGGTTCCAAAGCATAATAAAAATAATGGAGCTGCATTGGCAGCTTGGGCAACCTGTGCAGGCTGACTGGAGTGATTATCCAGCTGAATACTCACCTGCTGGTCTGAGTTTTGTTGGCCCTTTTCTTTGAGGGCAAACTACTAGTACCTCCATAGCATGTACTGCAGAGGTGATGCAAAACTGATGGTGCACTTTAGGACCTCCTTACCTGAGGACACCTGTTCTTGTGAAGTGGGGTGTCAGTAAAGAGGAGAGGAGAACAGCTAAGAACAGCAAAATGTTTCAAAGGAAGCAGTGAGATAGGGGAATCTGCTTGTTCAGGAGATTCAGTTTATCTGGCTCCTCCAACTTTCTTTCAAGTACATCATTTTTCTCCAGAACATGAAAAGCTGGATCTTTCCAAGCAACTTTCTGTTACCTGACTCTAGTCTGTGACCTCTGATGACAGAGGAGCTGCACACATGCCAGCAAGCCAGAGCAAACTCTTTCCTTGTCCTTTATCCCATGGCTAAGACTAGCTTATGCTGAACTCAGCCCCTGCATCTGAGCCCATGTTGCAGGGAATCCCACAACAAATTTCCCCTAGGCATCAGGCCCAAGACAGACTGGATGAAATGACTAATGCGGATGACCCATAGCACTCTGTTTCACATGCAAGCAGCCAAGAAACCTGCTTTGCCCCTTAGTGGGCCAACTTGACTTATAAGGACCAAGGACACTTGGGCAATGCCCTGAAAAAATATATGGGGCAGGCCAGGGCAGAGTCAGGATCCCTGTGGAAAAGCAAAGCAATTTCAGATTCCAGACTTCACTGATAATGAATAAGCTGTGGAAGGAAAGGCAGAAGGCCTATTTGAGTTTAAAAGGCTGGTGTCTTAAGGCTACAGCCCATACTAGTAACCTGAAAGAATGATTTATGAGGCTAATTCCAAGTCCACTGAGTCCAGAGGGAAAAAGGCCTACAATCAGGTAGGCAAGGGCAGCTCAGTACCTTGAAGGAACTGCACCACACATCAGAAGGTTGGGAGTCCATGCCCATGTGTTCCTCCTCAACAACCGCCACGTGTATGAAGTTCTATTTGCTTGCAAATATCAGAAGGAAACCTGGAAACATGCTCATACCAGATGTGTCCTCTTTCAATTAACCTCTAGCATCCAAAATTTTCAATTTTCTGAATTTGTGACCAGTTCTTCTGCTTTTTTGGCTCCTGAATAACATAAGCTTTCAAAGAAGAATGACAGTAGATGTAAAGAGACTTTTCTTTTTCTCTGGACAGATACAGACCTATGCACCAAGTGTCCTGAAGATCAGCACCCCAATAAGGCCCGGGATCAATGTGAGCCCAAAATCATCAACTTCCTGTCTCATGCAGAACCCTTGGGGACCACCCTGGCATCCCTTGCCCTCTTCTTATCCTTCAGCACAGGCTTTGTGTTATCAATCTTCACTCACTTCTTAAGTACTCCAATCGTGAAAGCCAACAACCGGGACCTCTCCTTCATTCTGCTCATCTTCCTCCTGCTTTCCTTCTTGTCCTCCTTTCTGTTTATTGGCCAGCCAAGGAAAGGGACTTGCCTCCTCCAACAATCAACCTTCAGCATCATCTTCTCAGTTGCTGTCTCTTCTTTGTTGGCCAAAACCATTACAGTGGTGCTGGCCTTCCTGGCCACCAAGCCAGGGAACAGGGCAAGGAACTGTTTGGGGAAGACTTTGGCCAATTCCATTGTCATTTCCTGTTCCACTGGTCAAGTTGTTCTCTCCACCATCTGGCTGGGCACCTCTCCCCCATTCCCAGACTCAGACAAGCACTCCCAGCCTGGGCAGATCATCCTGCAGTGCAATGAAGGCTCCATGGCCATGTTCTACGCTGCCCTCGGCTACATGGGCTTCCTGGCTGTTGTGTGCTTCATGGTGGCCTTCCTAGCCAGGAAACTGCCTGGGGCCTTCAACGAGGCCAAGCTGATCACCTTCAGCATGCTGGTCTTCTGCAGTGTCTGGGTGTCCTTCGTGCCCACCTACCTGAGCACCAGGGGCAAATACATGGTGGCCGTGCAGGTCTTCTCCATCTTGGCCTCCAGCGCTGGGCTGCTGAGCTGCATCTTCCTCCCCAAGTGCTACATTATTGTAGTCAGGCCTGAGCTGAATACCAAGGAACATCTTATGCTGAGTAGTAAAATATGTAACTAGAAATTTGATTTTCATGAAACTGTTTTGCAATGATATAATTTACTAAGCTCAGTGGAAAACTTCAAATGATATGTGCGTTCTCCCCCATCATGTGAAGGGCCCCTATATCTCCCCTCCATTTTGTAGTTGAGATGTATATACTCCCAATCTCACATGCTCCAAAAATCTTATTGTAGAGTTGAGTTTTTCCCACAGCCTGTCAAAAATCGTACCTTGTGTGGCAAGACCTGCAAAGTGCTGCAGCTCCTGCAGTGACCTGATAGTGGTCATGCCGAGACTGAACTTTCCGGGGCGGCTCAGGACTTCATGGCTGCCATGACGGCCACAGGGCTGTCTCAACATGTCAGCGGCCTGGCCCATGAACGTGGACACACTTTGGACCTGGTTTTCTCGACAGGTCAGGAAGAGGGTGATCTGAGAATGAAGAATCTACGTTTGACTCCCCTGTCATGGTCAGATCACTCCCTTGTGAGGTTTGAGCTCAATAGTGGCCTCTCCCTGTGTAAGGGTGCAGACCGGATTGTGATGGTCCACCCCCAGAATCGGATGGATCCGGATGGATTCCTGAGGGCTCTGGGGGATTTTCCAGTTGACAAGGCTGGTGCTCCAGTTGAGGCCCTGGTTGATGTATGGAACGGGGAGATGACCAGGGTTATCGACACAATAACTCCTAAGCACCCTCTCCAGCTGGGCAGAGCCTGCCCAGCTCCCTGGTATACACCTGAATTAAGGGTGATGAAGCAGGTTGGTAGACAGCTAGCACGTAGGTGGAGGAAATCACGAGACGAATCCGATTGAGCACAACTTAGAGCCCAGTATCGGGCCCATGCTGTGGCGGTGAGGGCGGCAAAGAAGTGATTCTTCTCCACGTCCATTGCCTCCTCACAATGCCGTCCAGTGGAGATCTTTCGGGTGGTTCAGGGGCTGATTAAACCTGGCCCCACAAAAGATCAGGTGCCACCCTCGAAAGCCCACTGTGATGACTTTGCCACGCATTTTAAGGAGAAAGTTGCTCAGATTCGTCACGAGTTGAACTCCACTGTTAATACAGTTTCTTGTGGGGAGGGACCAAACGTGCCGGCTTGTCCCTCATTGATGGATGAATTTCAGTTGTTGCGGCCTGATGATGTGGACAAGGTGCTTGGATCGGTACGCTCAACCACCTGTTTACTGGACCCGCGCCCATCTTTGCTATTAAAGAGCACCAAGGAACGGATTGTGCCCTTGATCTTGGAGGTGGTCAATGCCTCTTTAAGAGATGGCCAGGTGCCTGCCCCTTTAAAGGAAGCGGTAGTCTGGCCAGTCCTAAAGAAGGCATCCCTGGATCCAGAGGTGGTCACCAATTATAGATTGGTGGCCAACATCCCGTTTCTGGGCAAAGTGCTGGAGCTGGTGATGGCGGGACAACTCCAAGCACTCTTGGATGAAACTGATTATCTAGACCCATTTCAGTCCGGTTTCAGACCCGGCTTTGGCACTGAATCTGCCTTGGTTGCCCTGTACGATGATCTGTGCAGGGAGAGAGACAGGGGGAGTGCCTCCCTGTTGGTTCTCCTGGACCTCTCAGCAGCTTTCGATACCATTGACCATGGTATCCTTCTGGATAGGCTGGCAGGACTGGGGGTTGGAGGCACTGCTTTGCAGTGATTCCGCTCCTACCTCAAGGGCCGATTCCAGAAGGTGGTGCTGGGGGACTATGGCTCTGCACCATGGCAGCTATGCCATGGAGTACCACAGGGATCCATTTTGACGCCTTTGCTATTCAACATCTACATGAAACCACTGGAAGAGGTCATCAGGAGGTGTGATACCCAGCTCTACCTGATGATACCCAGCTCCACCTCTCGTTTTCTACCGATCCAGGTGAGGCAGTGGCTGTGCTGAACCGGTGCCTGGCCGAGGTAATGGGCTGGATGAGAGCCAATAAACTGAAGCTCAATCCTGACAAGACGGAGGTCCTGTTGATGGGTGGTTCAGGATACGGAGTGGGGGACCTGACCCTGGTCTTAAATGGTGTTGCACTCCCTCTGAAAGACAGAGTCCGCAGCCTGGGAGTGCTCCTCAACCCGGAGCTGACCCTGGAAGCCCAAGTGTCAGCAGTGGCGAGGAGCGCTTTCCATCAGCTTCGGCTGATCCATCAGCTGCGTCCCTTCCTGGAATACGACTGCCTGGCGACAGTGACCCACGTGCTGGTGACTTCCTGATTGGATTTCTGTAACGCGCTCTACGTGGAGCTACCCTTGAAGACGGTCCGGATACTTCAATTGGTGCAAAACTGAGCTGCCAGGGTGCTGACGGTGACTGGGCGTGGTTCTTATATCACCCCAGTTCTCCATCAGCTACAGTGGCTCCCCGTTGAAGTCCGGGCCCAATTCAAGGTGTTGGTTCTTACCTATAAAGCCCTTAACAGCTTGGGTCCTGGCTACCTAAAGGAGCGCCTGCGACCATATACGCCCTCCCGCCCCTTAGATGCAGATGCTCTCCTCCGGGAACCCTCAGTGAGGGAGATGAAGAGGGTGAGTACCCGGAGGAGGGCTTTCTCTGCGGTGGCGCCCCATCTATGGAATGTGCTCCCCAGAGAGGCTCGCCCGAAGCCCTCTTTATTTGCTTTTTGGTGCCAGGTGAAGACCTTTTTATTTAAGAAATATTTTAATTGTTAATTTATTAATATATTTGTAAATGTTAAGGTTTAAGGATTATTTATAGTTTTAATTTATGACCATGAGATCGGCCAATTTTAGATTGTGTATAATTTTAAATGGTGCTTTGTTTGACTGTTGCCTGTTTTTTGTTTTTGTTTTTTTGTTTATATATGTTGTGAGCCACCCTGAGGCTGGTTGGCAAGGGGCGGCATAGAAATTTGTCAAATAAATAAATAAATAAATAGGGGAGACATCCTCTGACACCTCATAAATATAGAAGCCCCAGCTGGGGAGATGCTCGAAGGATCAGCACCATTCCACAGATGCAGACCATCTGTGTGTCATAGAAGAGACTCTGCTTCTTGTTCCTGCTTGTTGCTCCACATCTGGCTTTGGCCTGCCCCTGATTCCCCTTTTGCTGCCGGTTCTGCTCTGCCACTCCTAGCCTGTGGCCTTTCCCTCCTCCTGTCTCTGTGGGTGCCTGCACCCTCTCTGTTTTACCAGTATCCAATCCTGGCCCCAGGAAGACTTTCCTTCCTTTGTCTCTGCCATTTCTGGCCTCAGTTTGTGCATCGAAGACATCTGTGGCTGAATCCAGGTGTTTCTGATCATCTGCTAGCATCTCACTTGTGCATCTGTTCATTTCATTTGGACAGGACTTCCATTGTTTGAAGGAAGGCAGCTTTCTTCTCCCTAAAATTTTTGTCGACTCTTTGCTTTAACCATGCAACTGATTTCCTGGCCTTCGTGATGCCTTTTCTCACGTGTGCCGTGCCTATACTCTGTCCCTCAATTCTACTGATTTTGAGGAATCTCCAAGTTCTTCCAAGCAATTTGAATGTCTTGATTCCCCTCTTCAGCTTCTTCTTTACTAGTTCCATGATTTTTGAGAATTCTCCTCTTTTGAAATGAAATGCAGCTGTGATCCACCTCTTTGGCATACTTCTCACACCCAACTGGATGTTAACTTTAATCTCAGTGTGGTCACGGTTGCCTAAGAATGGCACGAAATTCCCATTCTCTACTATGCCCGGCAACTCCACCTAGGACTGAACCCAGGATTTCCTCCCCTCCGGTTGGGCAACACAGAGGGCAACAACTCCTCTGGTACACCCATCGCTGCCTATACAGAGATGATCACATCCCGTTGGTCATCTCCCTCTACCAGAGTTCCATGATGCCCACTGAATCGAGCTTCTCCTTTACCATTATGTACTCCAACTCTCCCATTGTGGCCCAAAGGTCTTCTAGCATTTGCAGAAATCCATCTCAGTGTCCCCCTCCAGCCATGTGAATTTTGCAGCTTGCATGGATCTGGAAACCCTTCACTATGGCATGGTAAATAGAAAGGCTTTGGGTTACTCGATGGAGAGAGGGACAAATGAATCCCCATCACCACCCTTCATGAAAGTGACAGAAAGCAGAGTCAAGCCAACGTTCCATCATGATGAGTCTCACAGTTCAGCAAGTCATCAAGTGACACCCGCAGAGACAGTGATGTAATACGTGGCATTTGAGGTGGAACTGAAGAGAACTAAACTACTTCTGATTGATAAACATCCAATTTTACTAGTTTATCAAGAGAAAAGTGATGAAAAAGAATGCATTTGCTCTTCATACATCAAACCATAGTTCAATCTATCATAGAATTTATTTAGGTTCTGATAAAAACAATACACATCTTCAGATTTATCAAAGAGGCATGCTGTTCTTGGTTCTCTGCAGAGGTTAAGGAATCATCAGGGCTTTACCTGTTGCATCCCATCCCATCCAAGAAATTGCTGCCGAAGTTCTCCTGGGCATGCTCTATGCTGTTTTCATGTTAGGATGCTGCCAGTTGGCTATGCCTTTTCCTTTAGGTACAGGTTGTACTCTGGCCTAGAAGGAAGGAGACAGATTAAAACTTTGGCCCAGGGTGGAAGGGTAATGTTAGCTCTTTGTGTCTCAGCCACTTGGTGGGTTCCAAGTTGGATTAGGACACCTCTTGTCTCTAATGCACAGTATAGAATGCTTGGGGAATGCACAGCAGGGAGAATGTCCGTCCTCAAGGCTCTTGGGCTTCTTGGCAGGTGAAATCATGAGTGGAAACCAGCATAAACTACACTGCAGAGAAGTCCATTCCAACAGAGTCCTGGGTGAATGTGCAGGGAAGAGCAAAAATCAGGGGGCTGTAGCAGCTTAGCAAAAAATCCCTTGGCTGGAACTGTTCACCTTTGAGAAAGTGTTTCCTGCTGTCCCATAACAATTGAACCCAGGTCATCCCATGAAGAGACTTTGGCCTTCCCCTTTCAGGCATCCTGTCAGGTACTTCAATCTCTCCTCAGAAGGCTTTTTTTCCCAGTCCTCAGATCATCCTTGTTGCCTCCAGTAAAGCCTCTCCAACCTTTGAGCATCTTTCTAATGTGTGTTATCCTCTGTTTCTCCCTATTGCCAGCTGGAAAATACTCTTGAAAGTGCAAACTAGAATATACCCAGGATGATAAAATGGGTGGAAGCTGCTCAGCATAGAATCATGATTCAAATGTAACAATAACACCAACACACCTTTACACATGGATAAGAGACAGAGACACTAAGACAGATGATGGGGAGAGAGGCCAAAGACGAGAAACAGCAGGAGAGAGACATGCATGAGAAAGTGATAATGAAGGGTTTTTGCTCAACTTCAAAAATGAAAACTAGATATAATTTGTTTACAAGAAACACATATTAAGAAGCAAAGTGTTAAACTTTTGGAAAGTTTAAAACTGGGGAAATTGTTTGTAGTGTCTACTTCTCAAAAGAAAAGAAGTCTAGCACTCTATGTTAAAGAAAAATGGGAACCTAATATTATTTTTGCTGATGAGGAAAGTAGAATTCTGATGGTTGAAATTACAATTAAATGGAAAAAAGTACTTTTAGTGGCAATATATGTGTCAAATGATCATCAGGAGACTTTTTATCAAAAATTACACATGTTATTCCTACAAGTGGATGTCCAGACGCTGTGTCTAATGGGAGATTTTAACATGATTGTGGATAAACAAATGGATTATAAGAATGCTAGTAAAGGAAAAAAGGGTAGGAAGATACTCCCAAAATCCTGCTCTAACATGATTGAGGAATTCAGACTGACAGACACTTGGAGGTACAAAAACCCATCTTCTGCCAAATATACTTTTTACTCAAATAGACATAGATCATGGTCTAGAATTGATATGGTTTGGATAACTCCAGACTTAGTACCAGATCTGATAGAAGCTGAAATAGAGGCAAATGTCTGGGCAGATCATAACCCAGTATTTTATCTTTAAAAGGAACTGTAAGGATGCCCAGATGGAGCCTAGATAAAGCATTGTTAAAAGACAAAAAAATCATAGAAAAGATGAATAAGGAAATGCAAGTATTTTTTCAAATAAATAAGCCAGAAGAAACTTCTTTACAGAATGTCTGGGATACAGCCAAAGCCTATGTTAGAGGAGTGATAATAACATACTCAGCACAAATAAATAAAAAGAAAAAAAAGAGCGAGCACTGATAGTAGAAGAGTTGATGAAAAACCAATGGCGTTATTGTTTTTGGATGCCCAAAAAGCCTTTGATAATATTAATTGGCAGGAGAAGAAACATGGCGTCGGGACAAGACAGACGTGTCTAACGGGGCTCTGTTAGCACTCTGGTTATCTTACTGGGAGCGGGCAGGGGTTATCCTACTGGCCCGGTCCAAGCCCTGTAGGGGTGAAGATAGATTGCTTGGCAAATTCCCAGTGGGTGTCTGAACTGCAATTCTGCACTCACTGGGGAAAATTCAAGCTTTTCTCAGCCGGAAGAATACAGGAGGGAGTTTGCCCTCTACAAGTCCTCGACATGTTGAAATAGACTATCTTAGTTATTACCATCAGATCTACTGGAAACTATCTTTCTTTCTTTCTTTCTTTCTTTCTTTCTTTCTTTCTTTCTTTCTTTCTTTCTTTCTTTCTTTTTTGCAATAATACCCGTGGAAAAAGGCACATTGTTTATCAACTGATTTAAAAAGAAGAAATTGAAAGCCCTTTGGGTGAAGGACGGGAAAGAATTCCTCCCCCCTCCCCACGGAACTTAAACGCGGTATCTTACATGAAGAGAGATAAGACTGTTGTGTAAGTAACCAAAAGTTTTTTTTCTTTAAACTCTCCAAGGGCAAGATTTGAACTAATAAATTAATGCTTAATTATATGATGGACGCAATCTTCTAGCTTATTGGATGGATGCCAGTTACCGGCCATCTTCCTTTGTCTCCTGAAGTGTTTTGACCTCTGCCAAGGTTGTAAAATTACTGCTAAGATGGAAGCGTTTAATTCAGAAACCAAAGACTTTTCAAAGATAATTTTGGAAATACATAATTCTTTAAAAGCCATACTAAGTTTTCAAGAGAATGTCTTAATTAAGCAACTTGACAGTTTACTAATGGAATCGAAAGTTAAAAATAAGCAAAGTATCCAGCAAAATATTCAGCAAACAGAAGGGAAACTTGAAGCTGAGAAGATAAAAACTGAACTATCACAGGATGGGATTATAAATCAACAACAAGCAGCAGGCCATTTGAATGCATCAAAAAAAATAATTGGAGTACAAGAAATAATGAGCGGACACGATCTAATACAAGATTTATTACAGGCATATCTTTTTGTGTGAATGGAGAAGCTGACGCAATTACAGGAGTGGAAAAAGAAAACAGTTAACCATTTAAGGCGATTTTATAACTTGAAACCAGATATATTTGGTAGAGGAGTAAAGAAGAAATTTAAATTTAAAGGGGAGATAGGAGAACTCTGTTCTTGTTGCTTCAAAAAGGGGTGATGTATGGAGATTGGCGTGTTCATATGTAACATAGAAAAAAATTGTTTTTGTTTTTGGTGAAGCATTATAGTTTTGTTTGCATCTGTATTTGAAAATAAGGGAATTCATTATAGGTATTAATGTGTAAGCTAAGATCAAATATAAAGCTACTATCAAGCAGGGTATAGAGTTGTTAAGTTGTTATTAGAGAGGATAAATGGATGTTTTTGGATGTTATTTGTAATCGTAAGGAGTTATTTTTCTCTTTTTGGTTCTTCCTTTCAACTTCAAAAAGGGATGATTTAAATAGACTGATATGTAGATACGAGATAAAGACGGATTTGACGACTCACCTTAATGAAACAGTGTTAAATGGGTATCTCTGACTATATCAGAAATGGGAAATAGGAGAACCTATTTTATAACTAAAAACTATATGGAGTTAACTATATTTGTTTAAGTGGCGTTTAAGCCATGATGAAATATTTGTGAGTCTGAAGAGGATTTGTTTAAAGATATTATTAAGCAGCGTAGTTAGGATGCTCATTGAGATGTTAAATAGATTTTTTTGAGGTTACTATTAATTTTGATAGCAAGGAAGGTATTTTGTATAATAACAAAAATAATACATAAGTTTTTGAAGTGTTTAGAAATGTCTAGAGGAAACTTCTTATTGAAGGAGAAAAAAAAAGATGTAATTTCACCCAAGTTGAAGAAGCTGCCCTTGAATAATGGACCAGAGAAGCAGGATTTTTCAAGAGAGAAAGATGGGATTGATGCTATGGAAGAAGGAAGATTGTGACTTCTATCAAATTTCAAAATATACCATGAATTGGCTGAAAAGATGGGACTTGTTTCTAAAGAAGTTTTCATATTGTTATAAAAAGGAGTATAATAAGACTATACTATGCAGGTGGCGCAGTGGTTTAAACCGCTGTGCTGCTGGGCTGGTTGATCGAAAGGTCGCCGGTTCAAATCTGCACACAGGGTGAGCTCCCGTGCACCGTCCCAGCTCCTGTCAACCTTGCAGTTCGAAAGCATACAAATGCAAGTAGATAAAAAGGTACCATTTCGGTGGGCAGGTAACAGCGTTCCGTGCACTTCGGTGTCTAGTCATGCCGGCCACATGACCACGGAGACTGTCTGTGGACAAACGCTGGCTCCCTCGGCTAGGAAACGGAGATGAGCACCGCCCCCTAGAGTCAGGCATGACTGGACGTAACGTCAAGGGGAAACCTTTACCTTTACCTTTACCTTTTATGTTAAAAGATATGTTGTAGGGGCTGGTTCAGTAGATCTGATGTGTGTTTGTGATGATGGATATGAGTAGTTAGTAGTTTAAAAACTCCAATAAAATTTATTTTAAAAAGATAATATTAATTGGCAGTTTATGAAACAGCAGATGATCCAAATAGAGTTTGGTGAAAGGATTATGAATGCAATATCAAGTGTTTACCAAAAGCAATTGGCCAGGATCTTAATTAATGGAGAACTTTCAAATCCTATCGAGATTCAAAAGGGCACACAACAAGGATCTCCCTTGTCACCCCTTCTGCTCATTTTGATTTTAGATGTATTAAACAGATGTGTTAGGGTTGACGGGGACATCAAAGGAACTGGAATTAGGGATGAAAATTATAAATTACAAGCATTTGCAGATGATCTGGTTTTTATAATGGAGGAACCTTTTTCAGCAATGCCCAAACTTCTGCAACAGATCGAAGAATATGGTGAAGTTACAGGAATGAAAATAAATAGAGAAAAAATGAAATTGATAGTCAAAAATCTTACATGAGAGCAAAAAGAAAGACTTCAGGAACAAGTAGATTTGCAGATTGTTAAAAAGGTTAAATACTTGGGAATTTATCTCACAGCCAAATGTCCCATTTTGAAAGAAGATAATTATAACAAATTATTGAAGGATATTAAAGGCTTTTTGGAAAAATGGACTAATTCACAATTATCTTTGATGGGAAGAATAGCACTTGTTAAAATGAATATATTACCTAAACTTCTGTTTCTTTTTCAAATGAGTCCCATAAAAATTGATAAAAAATTCTTTGATGACTTAAACTTCAATATCTTGAGATTTATCAGGAAAAAAAAGAAACCAAGGATTAAATTAAAAATGCTTCAGGATGCTAAAAGAAATGGAGGTTTTGGTCTTCCTGATTGGATGTTGTATTATCAAGTGTCTGTCTTAACTTGGCTAAAAGAATGGGTAACTTTGCGAAATAAGAGAATTTTGTATCTTGAAGGTCATGACTTGCAGATGGGATGGCATGCTCATATGTGGTATGAAAAAGCTAAGGCACATGGGTCATTCCTGAGTCATTTTATTAGAAGATCTTTAATGTCAGTGTGGGAAAAATTAAAGCTAAAAATGTACAATAAATTACCAAGATGGCTGTCACCTATGGAAGCTTTTGTATATCCAAATGTATTGAGCTTTGAAAATATCATAAGATATGGTGATAGCCTGGATAAGGATGGTGGCCTGAAAGTGGAGCAAGAAATGCAAGAACAGGGACTTAATATTTCCTAGTGGCACAAGGTGCAGATGCAATCAAGATATGCCAAGGATTGTAAAACATGGGGGTTCTATAGAGACCTAACAGAATTAGATCAAGTGATGTTTAAAACAGATGAGAAAATGATTAAAAGACTATATGATTTTTCACTTGACAGGAAAATGGAAGGGGAACAGGTTAAGGAAACTATGATAACATGGGCACAAAACTTTGGAGTTAATGTTGAGCTAGAAAAATGACAAACACTATGGGAAAGGAACATTAAAGTAACATTAGCAACTTCGTATAAAGAAAATTAAATGAAAAGTTTTATAGATGGTATTTGTCACCAAGTCAACTAGCTAAGATGTTTCCAAATATGTCAAATAGATGTTGGAAATGTAAACATAAAGTGGGTACTTTTTATCATATGTGGTAGACTCGTGATAACGCAACAAAGTACTGGATTAAAATACATGGATGGATGGAGGAAATACTACAAAAACTCTTTGCTTTTAAACACGAAGTTTTCTTGTTAAGCATTATACCAGAAGAGGTTAACAGACAGGAAATGTATCTGATGTTGTATCTAATCACAGCAGTGAGGATTGCATTCGCCCAATACTGGAAAAGTGAGGAGCTGACCACTGATGCACTGATTGTAAGAAAAATCTTGGACTGTGCAGAAATGGATAGATTGATTATATCGTTGAAGGAGAAAGAGGATACTGATTTCTATGGAACTTGGGACTGTTTTTATAATTGGCTGAAGAAACGGGACTTGACGTATACTTGGATATTTTTTTAAACTGTGACAAATTAATTTGAATTTGATATGTTAAAATCATATATATGTATATACATATGTTGATATATATGTTGATATGTAGTAGGAGGTTGACCCAGTGAATCCAATGTTTGGTGTGTGTGTGTGTGTTTTGTAGTGTTACTTATTAAAATTTTAATGAAATATATATATATATATAAAGAAAGTGATAATGAGAGAGAATCCTAGCACAGCACAGGGATTGAAGACAGAGATAGGGAGGTCTGAGATGTCCACTCCAGTGTCATGTTTTCTCAACTGTGTTCTTCCCTATGCTGTTCCAGCTTCACCCTTTCCTGGAAAGCTCCCAGTTTCATAACTCTTCCACAA
This sequence comes from Varanus salvator macromaculatus, assembly GCA_023646645.1. NCBI lineage: Eukaryota > Metazoa > Chordata > Lepidosauria > Squamata > Varanidae > Varanus > Varanus salvator. Next base: position 162,964 of record JAIXND010000736.1, on the reverse strand, counting down.
TCAGAGTGTGCTTAGATGAGAATGGGAAGCTGAAAGCAAATACTGACATCGTGAATTGGGTGCTGTTTCCCAATCAGTCTGTTGTTCCAGTGAAATTTGGGAGCATCACACAACAGGGATCTGCAGACTGCAAGATTACCATTAATGAGGATGCCATTTTGTGGCTCACGTGGCTCAACCAGGCAAGGAAGAACATTCATTTTTTTCCCCTGCACCTTTCATCCTGTATACAGAGCTAAGTGTAGCACGCTTTGTTTTTGCGTGTCTTTGAATGCCTTCCAATCCTTAGTGGCAGCCATCATGCAACATTTGAGAGAGGGTTGGTGTTCTCTAATTTCTACCACCCAGATCAACATCCGAGATTCTGCCTTGAAACATTGCCTGGGGATTACTCACTACATTATATGATTCTATCACACTAAATATGTCTCAAAGTTCTTTAGAGATTGCAGCTATTGGACCCCCGGGCCCTTTCCATTTCTTCATTGCATTTACCTCAACCATTTCACCTCATCATGTTTCCTCAGTCACCTAGTCTTTCTATTTAGACCCTGCCAACTTCCAGGTGTGTGGAGAGTTGCCAGCCCGGATTCATCAAGCGGGTGCAAGAAGGCCAGCCGGTTTGCTGCTACACTTGTGCTCCCTGTGCAGAAGGCACCATCTTCACTCAGGAAGGTGGGTGGCTCTGGGGGAAGAGCAGCTCCTTGAAAAAGGGGCACAGTTGCACTTTGAACTTTTCTGCAGGGGTGTGCCAAAGAGATGTTGGAACATGTCTGGATTGTTTCCAGCAGGAGCCATAACGGCTGCACAAGCTGCATCCCATGAAAGGTTCATGGACAATGAATTGCAGGTGGTGGTGGAGGAATGGTGCATGGATAGTTGGGACTAGGTTCGGCATCACCAATTCCTGAGAACCCTCTCCCCTTTGCGGGACCATCATGTCTGGTGGAATGAAGGCAGATGAAGTGCAGGGGAGCTCATTTCAGAGCAGTTGGGTGGAGCCTTTTGGCTGCTCGGGCAACTTCCACAGGCAGACTAGGGGGAGAATCCAACTGAATGCTCTCCTGCTGGTTGAGCCGGACTGAACTTTTCTTTGGGGACAACGATGACCAGGGCCTCTGTGTCAGAGAGCAGAGAGGAGATGCACACCTTAGGACATCTTGGCATGAGGACACCTGTACTTGCCAAGAAGGATGTCCATAGAGAGGAGAGGACATCTGAGTTAAAAACAGGCAGAAAGTTCCAATTCTATTGAATGAAGAGCAAAGAAGGCCTGCAATCAGGTAGACAAGGATAACTCAAGAATCTTAAAAGGCCACACCACAGCTCAGCAGATCTGGAGCACATTCCCATGTCTTCCTTGAAAGAGTTGGACCACAGCACAGATGACTTAGAGCCCATGTTCATGGACTTCTTTGTTAGAGCTCCCATGTCTTTGAATTTCTATTGGCTCACAGATGTGGGAAGAAATCCCAGAAACCTCCTCAAACCAGTGTGTGTCAATTAAGGTCTAACATCCAACATGTGGTGTCTTCTGAATTTGTGAGCAGACCTGCTACGTGCTTTCCTTGCTCGTGGGTATCATAAGCTCTGTTTCTTGAAGGTAAAGGAAGCGAGAATGACTGTAGATGTAAGTGAAGCATTTCTCTTGCTCTTGACAGATGCAGCCTTCTGCACCAAGTGCCCAGATGATCAGCACCCCAACACAGCTCGGGATAGATGCTTGCCCAAGGTCATCAGCTTCCTGTCTTACGCAGAACCCTTGGGAGCCACCCAGGCTTCCTTTGCCCTCCTCTTTTCTGTCAGCACAGGCTTTGTGTTGGTAATGTTCATTCACTTCCGAAACTCCAATCGTGAAAGCCAACAACCGAGACCTCTCCTTCATTCTGCTCATCTCCCTCCTGCTTTGCTTTTTATCCTCCTTCCTGTTCATTGGCCGGCCAAGGAAGATCACCTGCCTTCTCCGACAAGTGGCCTTCAGCATCATTTTCTCAGTGGCCATCTCTTCCCTCCTGGCCAAAACCATTATGGTGGTGCTGGCTTTTCTGGCCACCAAACCAAGGAACTGTGTGAGAAGATGGCTGGGGAAGAGTTTCGCCAATGCCATTGTCATTCTATGTTCTACTGTCCAACTTGTTACCTGCACTGTCTGTCTGGGTATCTCTCTCCCCTTCCCTGACTCTGACAAGCACTCACAGACTGGGCAGATCATCCTGTAGTGCAATGAAGGCCCTGTGGTCATGTTCTACTCTGTCCTTGGCTACGTGGGCTTCCTGGCTGCCATCTGCTTCACGGTGGCCTTCCTGGCCAGGAAGCTGCCTGGGTCCTTCAATGAGGCCAAGCTGATTACCTTCAGCATGCTGGTCTTCTGCAGTGTCTGGGTGTCCTTCGTGCCCACCTACCTGAGCACCACGGGCAAGAACATGGTGGCCGTGCAGGTCTTCTCCATCTTGGCCTCCAGTGCTGGGCTGCTGAGCTGCATCTTCCTCCCTAAGTGCTACATTATTGTAGTCAGACCTGAGCTGAATACCAAGGAGCACCTCATGCTGAATACTAAAATACTTAACTAGAAATGTGATTTCTATCAAAATGCACTGGCATAATTTATGAAGCTCAGTGTAAAATGTCTTCAAATGATATGTGAATATTCCCCAGTCATGAGAGGGGCCGCTATAACTCTCCTCCATTTTGTAGTTGAGATGTATACACTCTCAATCTCAAATGCTCCCAAAATCCTATAATGGAGATCAATTTTCCCCACACCCCCTAAAAAAATCATACAGTTGTGTGTGTTAGGACTTGCGAAGTACTACTGCACCCCCAGAGGCCTGATAATGAAGACAGGATAGGTCTCCTGGCAAGTAAATGAACCCAGATGGGGAGATGCTCAAAGGATTAACCCTGGTCTACTTCTGCAGACCATCCATGCATCACCAAAAACCTTCTGCTCTTTGTTCCCACTTGCCACTCTAGTGCTGCAGAAACTCCCTCCATATCTTGCATTGGCCTCCCTCTGGGTCTGCTCTGCCCTTTCTGCCCTTTGGTGCTGCCCTCCTCCAGTTTCTGTTCCTCCCTGCCTTGCAGATATGCAGTGCATGCTTGAAGAGGCCTTTCCTTCCTCTGCCTGTATCATGCCTGGCCATGGTTGTGCATCAAGGACTCCTGAAGCTGATTGCAGACCCTACTGTCTTGGCAATGAGGTCAATCTACAGCTAAAGTCAGTGGAGCTGGCGAAGAGGACTGCAACATGGCAGCATGATGCCGTCCAATGCCATTTGGAAGGACTGGCACAATCATAGATCAGAAGAGTTGGAAAGGGCAATGAAACCCATCACGTCCAACCCCCTGCTGTTGCAGGATGTTGGACCTTGACTGCCTTGCACTTCTGCAATTTATTTATTTATTTAGTTTAGAACTTTAGTATGCCGTCCTTTATGCCTTGGCACCTTGGGACAGATCACAATCCATAAAATTGAAATACAATAAAATCACATGTATAAATAACATAAATCAATAAAAATTTACATAAAGGACAAAATCAAAGTGATTGTTCAACACAATTAATATAATAATTTTTAAAATGTTTATTAAGTGACATAGTTTTGACCTGGTGCCACAAGGAACATAAACTCTGCACCAGGTGCACCTCTCCAGAGAGCGCATTCCATAATCTGGGTCCCACCACAGAGAAGGCCCTGCTCTGGGTAGTTGTTCTTTTTATCCTCCTTAAAGTGGGCTCCTGGCAAAGAGTCTCCCTCACATCTTACGGGGCATTGGGGCATGTAAGGGAAGAGTACTCCTTCAGGCATCCTGGTCCCAAGCCATCCCAGAAATGCTCTTCCATTTCTGCCAGGTGAACTTTCTTCCATTCTTTCCTGAAGGTGCTTTGAAGGCTGGAGGCATGTCAGGATAGCTTGTCTCCTGGACCCTGCAATCTGCACCAATCCGAAATTGCTCCCCAAGCCCCCATCTCTGAGGTTGCATTCCTGACCTTGTGAAGCACCCTGAGCAATTCTTTCCATTCCAGAAAAAGAGGAAAAGGATCCTCCTTCCCTTAACACCTACTTCCACCTTCAGAATCACATATAATAGCCATTTCATACCTCAACAGACATTATCAAGCCATTTATACTAAGACGAATATTTTTGTTTAACGCGCCTGCCACGCCATTTAAAGTGCAGAGTTTGTATCTTCTGTTGCAAAACATTAATCATTCTCAATGATTGCATTTGTTGCTGTAAAATCTTCACTCCTTTCTCCGAGTCAATTATAGTTATTACAAAGTTCATCCATCCGTCAAAAGAAATAAACACATCTTCGTGCCAAAGTTGCCATTCATCAGACAAACTGGATAACAGGTTATTTATTGGTTTTGCTGATTTTGTTTCTTTATCTACCATTTCGGCTTTTTCACATAGCTGTTGCTGGATTCTCTGTTCTGTTTCAGTTTGAACAATAGTTTTTTTTTTCAACATGAGAGAAGCCTCTATTTTATCAAATCTCTTTTCCTGTTCAATCAAGAAGATTTGTTCTTTAATCAAAAACATTTCTTGAGAGAATTTCAAATTTAACATTAACTGGTGAATTCTTAGGAGAGATTGCTGGAGTGAAGCCATGATCTCAATAACACAAGCAGACAAAAGGTTGGCAGGTTACTAAATGCTTTGGCAGTGGTCCCAAAAATGCAGGAGAGAAAATAAAGATTCCTTCCCTCACCTCTTCCTTCCCTTCTTCTTCTCAAATCAAGTCTTCATACTTCTGTCTAGTTGCACCATATATATTTAATAAAATTAAACCCTAGAGACGTTCACAAAAAAGTTTCAATTCAACTCACACAAGTCTCTTAATCTCTTAACCTCCATCACCATTTAACACTTTGGAGGGTTCTTCTTCAATCCACGTGCCAGACTTTCCCATGGGTATAATAGCAGAAAAAGATAACTTAAGAAAATATTTACTCAGCAGTTCCGATGTTTATCTGGCTTATAAAAATTCTATGCTAATCTAATAAAATGCCGTGAACTTGCAGAGACTAAAAAACCTCTTGTATTATCCGGCTGAGAAACCTGAATTGTTCTTAGCTGATATAGGATTGCCACCCCTCATCCAGCCAAAACATGCGCAGGTAATCTGTCTTCACCCCTACAGGGTTTGATTGGGTCTCCCGACCCCACTGCTTGGATAACACCAGAGTGATTAGCAGAGATAGCTAATCGCATCCGTCTCATTCCAATGCCATCTTGCTTCCCCCAGTGCTGACAAAAACTTCTACAGCCCATAAATATGTCATATAACCTGGTTGCCTCTGGATTCTCATCCATCCTTTAACAGCCTGTTCTCCAGATCAGTGGAACACTGAAGTTCTCATTTGTTGGTATATTATGCATTTGGGAATGCAGTATTTAAGGCACGATCCCAAATGTGCCTTTTCCCTACAATGCCTTGTCCCCAAATATAGTCTTATGGCACTTTGTCCAGTACTTTACTAAGACACATTGGAAATCACAGAAAGCAATGTTGACCTCACAATGAAGCCAAAATCCTGAGCCTCGGTGGTGTCAAGTTGCAAAAGTATAGATCTGAGTAAGGATCCTGAGGAATTGGTCCAGTGTGTTTCACTTCAGCAGAACCCTGATTTCTATAGAGGAGGAGGAGGGGGAGGAGTGGGAGAAAGAGGAGGACCCATGGATGGATCCATGAATGGCCCCATGGATAGATGCACAGTCCATCTAATCCTGTGTTGAGTTCACATAGTGGTCACCTCAGTGCCCACCATGAGATTACACCAGCAGGACCTGGGAACAGAGCACCTACTTGCCACATTCTCCAGGAAGCAATGTGTGCAGGCATATTGCTTCTGATTGAGATGGGGCATGTGCACGTGTTCTGGCAAGATTTCCAGGCATACATGAGAAGCTGACCACTTTGGGTGACTGACAGCTCAGGCTCTGAGAATGAGCTATGTGGAGTTGACTGATCCCTGCAGGACTGCCCATTTGGGCTGTTGGAAATAAGCTAATCAAGCTTCAAATAAAAAGATATGCCTTGGTGTGTTCTTTAACATGAAATCTGGCAGCAGTGCCCTTCCTCCTCTCCCTTCAAAGGGACTAAAACTTTTTGCCCAGCTCCACACACCTGGTAAAAGCAGGCCGTCCCTGGGTTCCATTATTCTTGCTTTCTCTTGCAGAGCAACTCATGCATAGTAGGGGCGATGCAATGCAAAGTACTGTTGGAGTAGCTCTCAAAAAAGTTATCACTTGTCTATGCTAAAAAGCGGAGTGCCTCTCCTATCATTTGCCCCTCCAAAAGTGCAGGGATTTTGCTTTCTAATTTCTTCTCTGGGGAAAGGAAAAACAGCAGCAAGCAGGTGAACCATGCACCCACTCTCAGGCAAACTCCTAACCAAAACAGCATTGAAACATTGTTGCAAGCTGATTGGGGCAGCTGTTCTTCCTTTGCACTGTATAAATACTAAGCCAGCTCATGCTTTGTCCTAATAAATTTTGTATTTCTGATTCAACAACCAAACATTTTCAATCTGTTAGATTTCTGCAAATCTTGGTTGTTTTATTTGTTGTTACTCAAGCCTTCAATGGGTTGTGATGTTTTTCCTGATGCCTGTAATGACTTCTCAATGTTTCTGCATTATGACCTTGCACTTCCCCATTGTCCTCCATCTCTCCAAATCTCATTACTGCCCTGAAACAGTGTACATGATCCATGACATGTGAAAACTCTGCATATGCTCTGGAAGCTTGTAGACAGTTTGGTATGCTGGCAACCCGACAGCGCCATTGCTTTTTGCTCTGTTGGAGAGGGATTTCTGGGGTGTCCTGCCAACATACTACTGAAACTGAGTGTAGCATCTTCCTGTGAATCTGAACATCCATTCTCCTGGTTCTGAAATTCTGAGATCTCCTGACACCCATAACACTCGCACCTTGGTCATCCCATAAAGCTGAGTGCTGGGAGAGAGAGGAGAGATGAAAGGAAGGCCTTCTTCACCCTGTGCATAGTAAACGTGTGGAATGGAAAGTGGTGATGCTGATTAATCTGGGTGCCTTTAAACAGGGATTGGACTGATTCATGAGGAAGGGGAACATCTATGGCTTATAGCCTGGCTGGTGGTCCAGGAAGTCATTGCCTGGGCCCCAGCAAGGCTGAGGCTGGCTGGGGGAAGGCAGCAATGAGTATGTCTGTGTGTGAAATCCTTGCCTCCCCCCTCCCCACGCACAGTGGTGAAAGAGAGCCAAACCAGGAAGTGAGGAAAAGTTTGCACCCAAGGGACAGGTTGCACCTCACAAGGATGGGGAAAAGGTCCTTTGGAGATGCTCTAATGAGCTTTGTCCAGAAGTCTTTAAACTGAGCAGGGGGCAGGGGGTGGGTTCAGGCCACTCAGAAACTTGTCCACATTGGGCAAGGGTGGGGAGAGGATCAGGGCACTGGGAACCGGATTCTAGCGGTACTGCATGGACTGACAGGACTCTTACAAAGAGAAGGCTGGTATCAGAGAAGATGTGAGGGAAGAGGAGGCTGGGGATTCCAAAGAGAGGACGCTGTGGAAAGGAGTTGAGGTGCATGTACACCAATGCTAGGAGCATGGGTAATAAGCAGGAAGAACTTGAAGATCTCCTGGGAATAGGAGGTCATGAACTGGTGGGGATCACAGAAACTTGGTGGGATGGAAGGCAGGACTGGAATGTGAACATAGAGGGGTATCAGCTGTTTGGAAAGGACAGGAAGGGAAATTGGGGAGGAGGGGTTGCATAATATTTCAGGGAAGGGATAGGGTGCAATGAGATAGGGTGCTATTCTGATATTATGGATTATTATGGGTTTGTGTATTTATTGGGCGTTAGATTGTAAGCCATCCAGAGACTTGCAGCGTAATTGGACGGGATGAAAATACCCAAATAAATAAATGATAAACAAGAGCAAGCAGTGTGACACATCAGCCAAGAGGGCACATGCCACCCTTGGATGCATAGCCAGAAGCATGGCTTCTACATGGAGAGAGCTGTTACTGCTACTCTACACAACTCTGAAGAGCCAGCAACCGGAGGATTGTGTTCAATTCTGAGCCCCTCATTACAGAAGAGATATAGGATGGATGGAATCAGTGCAGCTAAGGCTGTTTTGCAGGGTAAGTCACTCCCTTTTTCCACTGCAGTGGAGGGCAGGGCACATTCCAATGGAGCAAAGCTCAGGGAACCAATATTGGGGGGGGTGGGGGGGGGATGCCAGGAAGTACTTCCTGATGGTTAGAACCTCTAGGATATGGAATGGGCTTCCACTGGATGTGGTTGAAACCCCATTAGTGAGGGTGTTTAAGAATAGGCTGGATATGCACAGGGTAGGTATGTGATGAGTGGAGATGGTTGGAGCTGAGGGCCAGACTAGATGGCCCAGGAGGTCCTTTCTGACTCACTCTGTTTCTATGTTTCTATCAATAGGAGGCAAATTACTGAGCACATGACTAAAGTAGTCCTTTCATTGTGCTTGCCTTGAAGGAACTACATTGGAGAGGTCTCTGAACATGCCTTTCTTGTGTATGGGACTGAGGAAAGTGTTCAGGAAGCCACAGAGGTGCTGCAGTCTTGTGGTCATGTAATTATAGAAATCACGATGCATTACTGGTCATCTTCCTAAACCTCATGAGGTCCACTCCCCCAGGACCATGCTGAAACCCCTGATGCAAAGATGAGATTGCGGAGGTGTGTCTTGCATCTATGTTGAAAGGGCAAGTCACATCATTCTCTGCTGTTATGCTCAGAGCTTGAGAGAGGCTGAGGGCAGGGGAGGAGGCCTCCATACAAGGCGCTTCTTCTCCTGCCCTTCAGCTGAACCCTTGGCTAGCCAGGCATCACCTCCATTTCAGAAGTAAATTACTCTACTACTTGTAGCTCAGGTTGTTTCAAAGGAGCCGGATGGAGGCCAAGCCAAGTCCTGTCAGAATGGCACTCTTCTTTCTGCTGCTGCTTCTCCTCCTCCCAGAGGCATCCCATGGGAAGCTGCAGGCCAAATGCCCTTGGAGCTGGCACAGGGATGAGCTGCAGCCATGGAATTTTTACTGGCCAGGAGACTTTGTCTTCAGTGCCAGCATCTCTGCAGCAGAAGGCGAATTTAGACTACACTCTTTCAATAAACCTGCCTCTAATGAAAAAAATTGCGTAAGTCATTGGCCTGCATGAACTGATACAACAAAATGCCACAAGCAAAGCCAGAACAATTTCTTCCAGCTAGCTTCTCCCTCATGAATGCCAAGCCAGCAGACTCAGGGAGCTGAGCCCAGGGCAGAGTCGAGGGTAATGGGTGGGTCCCAGATTCAGAAAGGGTCCTTCCTTTCCTTTGCACTCCTCTGCCTTCCCATCCCCATCTGTGTGAATGGCTGCCCTTGCTGGGATGCTGCCTGGGATGTTGCCCTTCACTGCAGGCGTCTTGTCATGTGGAATGGATCTGGACACAGACCAGAAATAGGCCTACCTTGCTCAAGGAATCCATGAGCTGTTCAGTTATTCTTTTGGGCTGGTACCAGACTGAGAGTGTCGAAGCCTGAGAAAGCAGGGTGCAACCTTAAAGAGCAGACAAATGATTCATGAGCAGGGATGGCAGGGTTTGCTTTCTTTTTTTCAGGAGGACAGCCACATATTATTGGAAGATCCTCTCTTTCTTGTTTGCCATCCAGGAAGTCAACCAGAATCCCAACCTCTTGCCCAACCTCACCCTGGGCTACAACATCTATGACAGCCTTCAGGATGTTAGACTGACATCCGATGCAGCCATAGATCTGCTGTCGACCACTCAGGCCCACGTTCCCAACTACAAGTGTGGCAGGCAAAACCATCTGCTGGCCATCCTTGAAGAATCCTACTCAGACAACTCGAGGCACCTTTCCAACATGCTGGGCATCTTCAAAATCCCACAGGTGGGAGGATGGGGAGAAGCAATATGAGGTGCCATGCAGACAAAACAAAAGCTTCTCCAAGTCATTTGCATGCATGATATCCCTCCCAGTACAACAGACCATGCCACTCAATCCCAAGAGTTAAAGCCCAGTCTGCCCCACACCAGTCACTCATCTGGTATTGTTCATGCTGAGAATCAACGAAAAGGTCCCTCTTGCTCATCATCTGACCATGAGAGAGACTGGCAATGCCAGCAAGGTCACCAGGAAGGTCGCATTAGTAATGGCCACATGATAGGGATTAAATGAGTGCAGTTGGGTGGAGCTGGGGTCACACTAGGTGGCCCCCAAGGCTGCTTCTATCTCACTTTCTTTTTATGTTCCAAACTTTCTAATTTGGAGGGAGCCCTTCTGCTGTTGAAATCAGCTGTCACAGCCATCATGCACAGTGCTTTTATGGGAGCAGCTCCTTGCAATGATTAGATGCAGAGAGAACATCATGAATGTTAGTTTTGTACACAGTTAGGTTAAGCTGCAATTCTCACGTCAACTCAGTGGCTCTAGGGTGATCTTTTACATATTCTGACATTTTGGCAGAGGCTTTTATCTTCTACTGTTTTAAGTCTCTCTTATAGAACCCTAAATGATTGGCTCTCATTGTTTTGTCAATTGGGAAAAGTTGTTGTGTTCATTGGGACCAAATGTTGATCAAGTAATTCTGCACTTCAAGGTCAATCATTTCATGGACATGCAAGATAGTTTCCTTTCCTTTCCCATGCATCCCAAGTGGAAGGGCAAGGATGATTGAGAGATCCCAGGAAGGTGTCCACGACATCTGTGTTCAACAAACCCTATGAATTAATTCTTCTCCCATTAGTGGGATGAAGTGCAGGAACATGTATTCCAGAGTGGAAACTCTGGAGATGCTGACAAGTTCAGGCTGCTCCCAGCATCCAAATGTCAGTGTTGTAAACATGTGTAATGGAACACTTCATTTTTTCAGAAAATCATAAGCATTGCTTCCTATTAACTCATGTTTCAGAAAGGTTGAGTGGCATATTCTCATGAGTTGGGGAACCTTGATATGGTGCTGAAATGGAGCAATCCATCAGTATCTTCCTTTCTTTCCCAGGTCACTTATGCTTTCACTTCTCAGGTTCTTAGAGAAAAAAGCCTGTCCCTTTCCTTCTACAGGATGGTCCCTGAAGAAGGCATCCAGTACCCAGGGATTGTCAGCCTGCTGCTGCACTTCAGGTGGATGATGGTTGGTCTCTTTGCACTGGACACTGAGAATGGAGACAAGTTCATGAGAACCTTGAAACTGGAGCTCCTCAGGAATGGCATTTGCGTGACTTTTTCACACAGCATTGCACAACTGAAATTGGGCAACGCAGGAATTAAACTTCAGTCACTGAAGGAGTTGCTAAAAATCAATGTCTTTGTTTATTTTAAAGAGTTCTTTTCCTCATTCTATGGAATACGGATTGTAGAAAGAGTAATTGAATTTTTTAGGAAGCCTGTTAATGGGAAAGTCTGGATCACCACAACTTTGTATGATTTTACCTTAGCTTTAGTTTATACAGGTTTTGATTTCCAGCATGTCTGTGCATATTTTTCCTTCATTCCCCAAACTAGCAAAACGACCAGCTATGATAGTTTTGAAGATTTGTATACTGCTATGAAGGAATATGTGAAGGCAGCATTCAAGTGTTGGTATTCAACTCATGTGCTGTCAGTGAAAGAGTGGAGAAGATGCAGAGAGAAGGAGAAACTGGATGACCTACCACAACTGGTGAAGGAGCAAACACAATCTCTGGACAGTTTCTTCTCTTACACAGCAGTCCAGGCTGTGGCCCGTGCTGTGGATGCAGCTGTTTCCTCCAGATCCAGGAGGAAGTACGTGGAATGTGGAGGCAGGCTAGGTGTGCACTGGCTTCATCCATGGCAGGTATTCTCTCCCCTTCTTTGGAATTGAATTCAGAGTGTGAGAAACTGAGATGGAATTTTCCAAATTAAGGGGTAGCTGCAACACTCTCTGTTCTGGTTCATCTTTTGGTCTCTTCCACTGCAACAAGCACAAGCTCCAACCCACATTTTTGTATCATCTACAAATTTTATCAGCAGACTGGTCACCACCACTTCCAAGTCATTGATGAAAGATTGAGGAGGAACAGTCCCTCAGATCCCTGAGGGACCCCACTCATAACCAGCTGCCATTCCTATGATTCCCCACTAATAGGTACCCTCTGCTTTCAGTCTGTCAACCATGCCTCACTCCATCGAGCAGTGCTTTGATATATCACCAAACTCTTCAATTTCTCAACCAGGATATCATATGGCACATGGTCAAAGGTCTTACTGAAATCCAAGTAAACCACACCTAAAACATCCCCTCCATTTAGCCACTTCTAAACCTTGTCATAGAATTCAACAAGGTTCATTCGGCAGGACCTATTTTTGCAGAAGATGTGCTGCCTAGCCATCAAACTCTATCGATCTCTCACTATTATGAGCCTTTCCATTGCCTTTCCTAGAATGGATGTAAGGCTAACTGATGCATAATTCCCCATGTTCCCTCTAATACTCTTTTTGAAAATTGGGACCACAGATGCCACCCAGCATTCCTATTGTAAACCAGTTGATATTTAGACACATTGAAAGAAACCTGTATGGATTAGTATTTGGAAATCCTCTCATTGCATCAGATTTTGCTTTTGATGCAGTAAACTCCCTGGTAAAGTGTGGGAATACAGCAGATATCATCTATCTGGACTTCAGCAAAGCTTTGGACCAAGTGCCCCATGTTACCGCGATTAGCAAACTAGCTCCAAACAGGTGAGATAGAATAACTCTCAGCTGGATGCACACTTAAAAGAATTGTACTCAAGTTTGCTCATCAATGGCCCCTTTTCAGACCAAGAAGAAATAAGTTTTTGAGTACTTCAGGGTTCAGTCTGTGGCCTAGTGCTCCTCAGCATTTGTATTAATGATCTTAATGAGCAAGTGCAGTGTATGCTGATCAGAACTACAGATCTTGCAAAAGGGGATAGGATAGTTAATACCTTGGAAGACAGAGAGAACAAGAGAAAGAAAGAGATTTCAAAACATCCCAGTAGGAGAAACAGGAAAGCATTCAGAGGAGGACAGCAGGGATGATGTGTGGACTGGAAAAAAGGTATTTGAGGAGAGATTGAATGAACTGAGCATGTTTAGCCTGGAGATGAGTAGAATGAGAGGAGATAGGACAGAACTCTTCAAGTACTCTCTCCTTAATCATCCCAGAGTGCAGAATGTGAAACAAAGCCCTCAAATGACAAGAAGCCCTTTTTGGCCCCTTCCAAATTGCCTCTTCTGGAATTCCTGTGAGAATTCTCATGAATAAATCCTATGAAGTACAGTAGAATAACCTCCCAGGACCATCTGTGAAGGACTGCCGGCTCTTGAGCAGAACTGTCCATTTGCTGCTTCTAAGGATTTCTGATATGTTTCACTCAGAGAAGATGCACTTCCTTTCCCTTCAGTGACAATGCTTCTATTCTCTTTTTCCTAAATTCCTAAGGCAGACCACGGGCATCCAGCAATTAAATAAAAAACATGTCCATAAAAGAGCCACAACCAGCAACATTAACTGGAACCAGCACTTAGCAAAAACTGGACCATGGAATGTGTCTTCTCAAACGATTGTTCTTTCTCTGTTCTGCCAGCTCCACTCTTTCCTGAGAAACCCCCAGTTTCACAATCATTCTATAGATGGAGTGTACTTAGACGAGAATGGAGACCTGGCAATGAACTTGGACCTTGTGAATTGGGTGAGGTTTCCCAACAAGACTGCTGTAAGAGTGAATGTTGGGAGTCTAGAAAGAAGGGGCTTGCCTAGCCCCAAGTTCACCATTCACCAGGATCCCATTGTGTGGCCCAGATGGCAAGATCAGGTGAAGAAAACTATCTCCTTCATTTCCTTGTCTCCATGTCCCATCCTTCCTCTAGCATTCTGGGTAATGGATGTACAGAAATAAATTTATTAATTAAATAGCACACAAATTAAAAAGTGTAGTAAATAAGTGTGATGCATTTCACTTAGAGGGAATGTCCAGCTGCTTCAGCTTCACAGAGGGGAGTTCACATATGGAATCCACTCACATATTGGAGGACCTCTTCATCTGTCCTTTCTACCTCCAACTCCTCAGTCCACATCCTGAACCCTCCTCCCTTGATGCTCCTTCTCTCTCGCCCAGTCCCTGCCCCAGGCCAGGTGCGTGGAGAGCTGCCGCCCAGGATTCTTCAAGGTGGCTCAAGAGGGAAAGCCTGTTTGCTGCTATGACTGTGCTCCATGCCCTGAAGGGACCATCTCCAATCAAGAAGGTGGGTGAATGCAGAGAACAAGGCACTGTCTGGGAGGAATGAAATGATCCAAACATGAGATTGGATTGTTTGCAGGGTGCTCTGCAAAATTCTGAAAAGAATTTAGGTTTGCTGAGCTTTTTCTCAAGTGTTAGAGCAGATACTCTTCTTCCTTGGGGTGGTAGTAGTCACTCTGCCCCTCCAGTCCTGGAAGCATTGAATGTCCCACCTCCTGTTTGGTATATCTCTGCTTCCCAGAATTCCGCATTTCATCATTACTTCAGCAGCCATGTTCTCCTTGGCCTTCTGTCTATTGTCAGCATGTCTTCTGTTTGCTACCTCTTTTGGTTATGAATCCCCTGCCCTCAACTGCCCCTGCATCCCTCCTTATCTTTCCATCTCTCCAAAAAAATTTCCCTTCCAATTTGTTCACGCTCTTTTTTCAGTATACATTCATCTCCCTCCATAGTTCCCCTCGTGACATCTTGGCACGTGAAGCCAAACATATTGTGCAGTTTTTCCCCTCCCCTTAAAGGAACCAAGTGTGCAGTGTTTAGCTCCCCCAAGGAGATGTGGGTGGCTTCCAGAGAAGGAACATTCCTGAGCATGAGGAGCTTTTGAAGCTTCTGTTGTCTCACCTAGAAGAGCTGAAAGAGGACTTCTCCTCTTATTGGCATTGCACAGCTTGCCTTCAGGGAGGATGCTGGGTAGGCTGGCTCAAGTCAAAGGATTAAGCAAACAATGCTTCCAGTGTTGCTCGTGGTATGGGGGATTCACCTATTAATGTGACGAATTGCAGGGAGGACATGTGGGTTGGATCTGCAGATGTGCATTCTGGGATTCAGCATATTCTGAAATGGGCAGGAGATGATATGCTTGCTTGGAACCCAAGATAACTGGAGAGTTCCATGTTATTCTATATTTTTCTAACAGTAAAAAGCAAGGCATAAAAGGTATTACAATGAAGGTGTCTTCATGTATACTGAATATGGGTGCCACATGATAAGCTTCCTGTATTTCTGTTTCAAGTTTCTTTATATTCAGCCATGTTCTTTCAAGACACTCCAGGTGCTTTGTGTAGCATTCCTTCCACTCCTCCCAATGCTATTCTAATAGCAACCTTTCAGGTGCACAGTCTCGTGGTTCATGTAATTCCCCTCCTCTTCTCAATGTTACCCTCACAAGAGCTTCTGTGTAATGCGAAAATCAAATGAGCAGTCAGAGAGGAATTGCAAAAACCCAGTAACATTCTACACAATCTTCATTTGGCTGTTGCTAAATAATTTCAACCAGGACTCTGATACTGGTTGATGTTGCCCTCCATGTGGGTTTGTGGTTTGGCAATGGATGATCCCTCCTTCATCGATCACTGCCTCGTAATGGCAAAGGGGCTTGCGTAGCTTAATGAAGCTATGAGCTATGCCGTGCATGGTCACCCAAGACAGACAGCAGAGAGTTCTGACAAAAGATGATCCACTGGAGAAGGAAAAGGCAACTCACTCCAATATCCTTGTATCAGATGACCATCAGGTATACTATTGCAGGCAAGAATCCCTCAGAAGAAATGGAGTAGCCTTCATAGTCAATAAAAGAGTAGGAAAAGCAGTTCCGGGACACAATCTCCAAAATGAAAGAATGCACTCAGTTCGAATCCAAGGCAAACCATTCAACATCACAATAGTCCAAGTCTATGCCCCAGCCACTGGTGCTGAAAAGGCTGAAGTTGACTGGTTGCATGAAGGCCTGAAACACCTTCTCAAATTAACACCAAAAAATGATGTCCTTATCATCATGGGGGATTGGAATGCTAAAGTAGGAAGCCAAAAGATAACCAGAATAACAGGCAAGTTTGGCCTTGGAGTACAAAATGAAGCAGGGCACAGGCTGGTAGAATTTTGTCAAGAGAATATGATGGTCACTGACCTTGAGCCAGACATCCTGGAATGTGACGTCAAATGGGCCTTAAAAAGTCAGAGCAACAACAAAGCTAGTGGATGTGACAGCATTCCAGCTGAGCTATTCAAAACCTTAAAAGATGATGCAGTAAAAGTGCTACACTCAATATTCCAGCACATTTGGAAAACTCAACAGTGGCCACAGGATTGGAAAAGTTCAGTTTACATTCCAATACCAAAGAAGAGCAATGCCAAAGAATGTTCAACTACCGCATCATTGCACTCATTTCACATGCTAGCAAAGAGATGCTCAAAATCCTACAAGATAGGCTCCAGCAGTATGTGGACCAAGAACTACCTGAAGTACAGGCAGGATTTCGAAGAGGGAGAGGAACTAGAGATCAAATTGCCAACATACGCTGGATCATGGAGAAAGCTAGGGAGTTCCAGAAAAACATCTACTTCTGCTTCATTGACTACGCTAAAGCTTTTGATTGTGTGGATCAAATCAAACTGTGGAAAGTTCTTAAAGAGATGGGAATACCTGACCATCTCATTTGTCTCTGGAGAAACCTATATGCGAGTCAAGAAGCAACATTGATAACTGGACACAAAACCACTGATTAATTCAAAACTGAGAAAGAAGTTTGGCAAGGCTGTATAATGTCGCCCTGCCTATTTAACTCATATGCAGAGCACATCATGAGAAAGGCTGGGCTAGATGAATCACCAGTTGGAATTCAGATTGCTGGGAGAAATATCAACAACCTCAGATATGCAGATGATACCACTCTCATGGCAGAAAGTGAAGAGGAACTAAAGAGCCTCTTGATGTGGTGAAGGAGGAGAGTGCAAAAGTTGGCCTGAAACTCAACATTAAGAAAACTAAGATCATGGCATCCAGTCCTCTCACTTCCTGGCAAATGGATGGGGAAGAAATGGAGGTAGTGACAAATTTTATTTTCCTGGGCTCCAAGATCACCGCAGATGGGGACAGCAGCCAAGAAATTAAAAGATGCTTGCTCCTGGGGAGGAAAGCTATGGTAAATCTGGATAGCATACTAAAAAGCAGAGACATCACCCTGCCAACAAAAGTGCGTATAGTCAAGGCTATGGTTTTCTCAGTTGCAATGTTCCACCGTTCCACCACTGTCGGAGGGGGCCAAGCCACGACGGAGCCAGGAGCCCGTGCCACACCTCCACCGCAGACGCTCCAGAGGCCGCGCTGCACCGGAGACCCCGGGACGCCCCACGCCTGCCACCACGCACCGGAGGCTGGTATTTGTGTGCCACCCCATCGCGCCGCGGACTCACCGGGCGGCCATCATGGCTCCCGCCGGCTCCCACCCAGGCCCCTGCTCCAAATCCACCCCCCTTGCGCCGTGAGTGGCAGGCACGCCGAGGAGGGCAGTATGCGGGGAGGCCGGGGCCAGAAGCCGGAACCGGAAGCAGAGGCCACGGGGCCATTAAGGTGCTGGACGTGACCGGGGCCAGAGGCCGTTAGGGCCATTGGGGCCGCTTGGGGGCTGGGCTGGCCAGGGACTTTGATTCTTTGACTCTGACAGGACTCTACCGGGCCAGTTGCGTGGCTTATCAGGGTGGAGGGTTTTTATAGTTTTAAATTTTTTAGCTGGTTTTAAGGGCCCATCTCAGATCAGGTTAGTATGTTACCTGGGGAGCGGAAGGGCGGTGCCATTGGGGTGGTGATGGGAAATGGTCGTTATGGCTGCAGTGGGGGTTTAATGGTCCCGCCTAGGAGAAGGCGGGACAGATGGCTAACACCTGTCCCTCCTTCTAGTTATTCCCGCAGCCGGCGGGTACCAGGAGTCTTGTCAGCTGCCCCACGGGCTTGACGATGCTGTTACTTAATGCCAGTTCACTCCATAATAAAGCCAGTATCATCCATGACCTGATCGTGGATGAGAGGGCCAACCTGCCCTGTATCACCGAGACCTGGGCGGGAGAGGAGGGGATGTTGCCCTCTCAGAACTGTGCCCGCCTGGGTACTTAGTTCAGCACCGTCCATGCCCGGAGGGAAGGGGAGGGGGGGGTCGCTCTAGTTTATCGGGCTACCTTTTCCCTCACGGGGCTCCTTGTCTCTTCAAGACTGGGGCTGGAATGCCTCCACTTGGTGTTGGGCGACCGAGACAGACTGGGGATTTTGTTGGTGTACCGAGCACCCTTCTGCCCAACAGACTCCCTGCCTGAGCTGACGAAGGTCGTCTCGGACCTGGTGTTGAAGACTCCCAGGATGTTGGTCCTGGGGGACTTCAATCAATCTGCATGCCGAGAAGGACCTGTCTGGGGCAGCTCAGGACTTCATAGCTTCCATGACAACCATGGGGCTGTCTCAACATGTCATTGGCCCAACCCATGAACATGGACACACTCTGGACCTGCTTTTCTCGACGGGGCAGGAAGAGGGTGATCTGAGGGTGAAGAATTTACGTTTGATGCCCTTGTCATGGTCAGATCACTTCCTCGTGAGGTTTGAGCTCGAGAGTGGCTTCTCCCTCTCTAAGGGTGCGGACCAGATTGTGATGGTCCACCCCAGGATGGATCCGGATGGATTCCTGAGGGCTCTGGGGGATTTTCCAACTGACAAAGTTGGTGCTCCTGTTGATGCCCTGGTCAATATATGGAATGGGGAGATGACCAGGGCTATCGACACGATCGTTCCTGAGTGCTCTCTCCAACCAGGCAGAGCCCGTTCGTCTCCCAGGTATACGCCGGAATTACGGGTGATGAAGCGGGTTGGGAGACAGCTAGAGCATAGGTGGAGGAAATCACGGGACGAATCCGATGGAACACATCTTAGAGCACACTATCGAGCCTATGCTGTGGTGGTGAGGGCGGCGAAGAAGCGATTCGTCTCCGCATCCATTGCCTCCTCGCAATGCCGTCCAGCCAAGATTTTTCAGGTGGTTCAGGGGCTGATAAAATCTGGTCCCGGCAAAGATCTAGTGCCACCCTCGAAAGCTTGCTGTGACGATTTCGCCACGCATTACAGGGAGAAAGTTGCTCTGATTCGTCACAAGCTGGACTCCACTCTTGATACAGACTCTTTTGGGGAGGGACCAACCGTGCATGCTTGTCTCTCATTAATGGATGAATTTCAGTTGTTGCGGCCTGATGATGTGGACAAGGTGCTTGGATTGGTACGCTGAACCACCTGTTTACTGGACCCGTGCCCATCTTCGTTATGAATGAGTGCCAAGGACGGGATTGTGCCCTGGATCTTCGAGGTGGTCAATGCCTCTTTGAGAGATGGCCGGGTGCCTGCTCCTTTAAAGGAAGCGGTAGTCCAGCAGTCCTAAAGAAGGCTTCCCTGGATCCAGAGGTGGTCGCCAATTATAGACCGGTGGCCAACATCCCGTTTTTGGGTAAGGTGCTGGAGTGGGTGGTGGCAGGACAACTCCAAGCACTCTTGGATGAAACTGATTATCTAGACCCAATTCAGTGCAGCTTCAGACCTGGTTTTGCCACTGAATCTGCCTTGGTCACCCTGTATGATGACCTGTGCAGGGAGAGGGATAGGAGGAGTGCGTCCCTGTTGGTTCTCCTGGACCTCTCAGCGGCTTTCGATACCATCGACCATGGTATCCTTCTGGAGAGGCTGGCAGGATTGGGGGTTGGAGGCACTGCTTTGCAGATGTTCCACTCTTATCTCAATGGCCGATTCCAGAAGGTGGTGCTGGGGGACTATGGCTCTGCGCCATGGAAGTTATTCCATGGAGTTCTGCAGGGATCCATTTTGTCCCAAATGCTATTTAACATCTACATGAAACTGCTGGGAGAGGTCATCAGGAGGTGTGGGCTGCGGAATCATCAGTACGCTGATGATACCCAGCTCTACCTCTCATTTTCCACCGATCCAGGTGAGGTAGTGGCTGTACTGAACCGGTGCCTGGCCGAGGTAATGGACTGGATGAGGGCCAATAAACTGAAGCTCAATCCTGACAAGACGGAGGTCCTGTTGGTTGGTGGGTCAGGCTTCGGAGTGGGGGACCTGACCCTAGTCTTGAATGGGGTTGCACTCCCTCTGAAAGACAGGGTCCACAGCTTGGAGTGCTCCTCGACCCAGAGCTGACCTTGGTAGCGCAAGTGTCACCAGTGGCAAGGAGTGCTTTCCATCAGCTTCGGCTGATCCATCAGCTGCGTACCTTCAGGTTCAGACTTTTTCTCTGTTCTAACCCACCTGCCCGAGTGGAGATGGTCCCTTCTGCGCATGGAGTGCAGTCATAGCAGCAAACGGGCTGTTCTTCCCAAGCCACCTTGAAAAATCCTGGGCGGTAGCTCTCCACACACCTGGCCTGGGGCAGGGGCTGAGCAAGAGAGAAGGAGCATCAAGGGAGGAGAATATGGGTTTAGGAAGTTGTGGACAGGGGAGACAGGTGTGAGACCGTGGAGAGGTGGTACAGGTTTTCAGCAGGTTCCATAACTGAATCCGCAGCTTGGGAGTGCTCCTTGACTCGAAGCTGACCTTGGTAGCCCAAGTGTCAGCAGCGGCGAGGAGCGCTTTCCATCAGCTTCAGCTGATCCATCAGCTGCGTCCCTTCCTGGAGTTCGACTGCCCGGCGATGGTGACTCATGCATTGGTGACTTCCCGGTTAGATTACTGTAACACGTTCTACGTGGGGCTATCCTTGAAGATGGTCCGGATAATTCAATTGGTGCAAAACAGAGTTGCCAGTCTGCTGACGGGAACTGGACGTGGTTCTCATATCACCCCAGTTCTCCGTCAGCTTCACTGGCTTCCCATTGAAGTCCAGGCCCAATTCAAGGTGTTGGTTCTTACCTATAAAGCCCTTAATGGCTTGGGTCCTGGTTAAATAAAGGAGCATCTGTGACCATATATGCCCTCCCGCCTCTTATGATCAGCAGCTGATGCTCTCCTCTGGGAACACTCCATGAGAGAAATAAGGAGGGTGAGTACCCGGTGGAGGGCTTTCTCTGTGGTGGCGCCCCATCTATGGAATGCGCTCCCCAGAGAGTCTCGCCTGGCACCGTCTTTATTTGCTTTTCGGCGCCAGGCAAAGACCTTTTTCTTCAAGCAATATTTTAAGAGTTAAATTATTTTAGGTTTAAGTTTTGATTAGCTATTTTTATATTATATTTGTATGTTTTAATTCAGACCTTGAGATGGGCCAGTTTTTGATATTGTGTATGTTTTTAATATTGTGTATGTCTCTGGGATGTTGTAAGCCACCCCGAGGCTTGTGGCAAGGGGCGACATATAAATTTGTTAATAAATAAATAAAATGTATGGCTGTGCAAGCTGAACCATAAGGAAGGCTGAGAACCGAAGGATTGAGGCCTTTCAGTTGTGGTGCTGGAGAAGACTCCTGCGAGTCCCTTGGACTGCAAGGTGATCCAATCAGTCAGTCCTAGAGGAGATCAACCCTGACTGCTCTTTAGAAGGCCAGATCCTGAAGATGAAATTCAAATACTTTGTTCCCCTAATGAGAAGGAAGGACTCCCTGGAGAAGAGTCTAATGCTGGGAACAATAGATGGCAAAAGAAGAAGGGGATGGCAGAGGATGAGGTGGCTGGATGGAGTCACTGAGGCGGTTGGTGTGAGCTTGAGTGGACTCCGAGGGATGGTGGAGGACAGGAAGTCCTGGAGGAATGTTGTCCATGGGGTCGCGATGGGTCGGACACGACCTCACAACTAACAACAACAATGGATGGCCCAGGGATACGCCCCACCACATTGCACAAGCTTTCTGCACTTCCAGGCATAGATGGGTGCCCCACATTGATCCTGGGATGTTCACCCTGCTCCATTAAGATGTGCAAGGAATGGCATTCCTGACTGGGTCAGTCATTTTCTGGTGCCTGAACTCATTCAAGTTCACAAGAATACTATCTTTGTCCCCTTTGCAAAATGCTTTGGAGTTATCGACTTCCTGGTTGATTTAACTGGGAACTTTGCAGAATGAAGGGGCCAAGTTTGTCCCTGCCCAGCAGAAAAGCACTCTATATTGCCTCACATCAGATTGAGGGATGTCAGTTTAATGTTTCTTCTGCGTTCAACAGATGCAGAGCATTGCATGAAGTGTCCAGAAGATCAGCATCCAAACAGGGCCTGGGATCAGTGCATTCCCAAGGTCATCACCTTCCTATCCTATGAAGAATCTTTGGGAACCTTCCTCACTTCTGTGGCCCTACTCCTCTCCATAGCCACAGGAAGCATTTTGGGAATCTTCAGGAAATTCCAGGAAACCCCAGTAGTCAAGGCCAACAACCGAGACCTCTCCTACATTCTGCTTGTCTCCCTCTTGCTCTGCTTTACATGCTCTTTCCTCTTCATTGGCCAGCCAAGAAGCATCACCTGCCTCCTACGACAAACAGCCTTCAGCATTGTCTTCACAGTGGCAATCTCTTCCCTCCTCGCCAAAACCGTCACTGTGGTATTGGCCTTCCTTGCCACCAAGCCAGGCAACAGGGCAAGGAGCTGGATGGGGAGGACTTTGGCCCACTCCATTGTCATCTCCTGTTCCAGCTTTCAAGTAGTCCTCTCCACCATCTGGGTGGGGACCTCTCCACCATTCCCAGACTCTGACATGCACTCAGAGTCTGGGCAGATCATTCTGCAGTGCAACGAAGGTTCTGTGGCTATGTTCTACGCTGCCCTCAGCTATATGGGCTTGCTGGCTGCCATCTGTTTCATGGTGGCCTTCCTGGCCAGGAAGCTGCCTGGGGCCTTCAACGAGGCCAAGCTGATCACCTTCAGCATCTTGGTCTTTTGCAGCATCTGGGTGTCCTTCATGCCCACCTACCTGAGCACCAGGGGCAAATACATGGTGGCTGTGCAGGTCTTCTCCATCTTGGTCTCCAGCGCTGGGCTGCTGGGCTGCATTGTCCTCCCCAAATGCTACATTATTGTAGTGAGGCCTGACCTGAATTCCAAGGAACATCTCATGATGGAAAGCAAAGCCTAAGTTCTCTTTGTATTGTTCATCAAGTGCTCAAGAATCTGAATTTTGTCAACAGCCCAGAGATTCACTTTGGGTATATGGACAGTATGGAAATGGCCCAAATGTGGAAAAAAAATATTTTGCATATTTTGTCCTTGGGAAAAATACGTCCATTTCATATACATGGAAGAAGCATGTGCTTTTTTGTGTTTGTTGTTTTCTATTAATAGGTTCCTTTTGCAGTCTTTGAGATTTTCATGCAGTTTTTTGAAGTGTAAGGAGAAAAATCCTTGTTTATCAGAAGTTGGCAGGGTTACAAAATGCAGCTTCATAGCGTTTAAAAATTTCAACTCACCATTCTCCCAGTAGTCCCTCCAGCATGTTTCCCAGGGTGGCATTCTTCTGGGGGTGTGAGGGTTCCTCAGTGAAGTTCTGTCCAGCATTCTGGATCCTTTCCCTTCACAGTCTGCTCAGGGCTAGTTCCCATGGAGGTGCTTACACACATGCTTGGCTGCAAACCTGAACCACCACAGGCATCCTGTCAGAGCCACCGTGTGGTCGCTAGGACTGCTGTTGAAAGCAAGAAAAGAAAAATCAGGAGCAGGGAATGTCTTGCTTGAAATGAGGAAGGACTGAAGAACTACTTTCCCAGCCCTGAGAGTTCAGACTTAGCAGGGACACTGCCCCAGGGGTTGATTTCACCTCTTTTAGAGCAGAAATCAAGCAGGACTTCTCCTGTAATGGCAACCCTGGCCTTGCCTTGGGCTCAGGCTCCTTCTGCAGAGCAGCGACATGGTTGGAGACTGCTGGGGATGGCCGCTTCACCTCCTGCCCAGCACTTCCTGGACCATGCGGGAGGCAACTGGCTCTCTGACCCCCTGAATGTTTACAGGTCAGCAGTTTTTGTTCTCAGGGCGGTCAACCTGCCCTGAGATGGAAGGAACTATGTCAGTCCCAAAATTGATTTTGAGGGAATAAAAGGAGCGTGTCAGGGAAGCAGAGGGGAGAGGAAGTTGGGGATGGGCATTTTGTGTTCATGCAGCATATATTTCCCTGCCTTTTTCCCTCTTGCCAAAGACCCAAGTGTAACTGAGACCTCGCAGGGCTTCCATTGGCACTCCACCCACCAGGCCACACTGCCTTTCAGAAGATGCTCCAGTCCCCTTCAGGACATCCCTTCCATAGTTCAATTCTTCAGCTTGGGGTACTCCTGTTTGGTCCCTTTTTTCCTCCCTGCAAGTTGTAGGTTGCCTTTGAAGTGCAAAACAGGGAAGGGGTGCATTTGCTTCATTGCTGGGGAGAGGATCTGAATCCCTCCCATTCTTTGCATGGTCTATCAACTAGGCAACTTCCACCTGTATCTTCCATGTTCCCTCCATCCAGGGCCTGCCTCTGGATTCGGCACACCACACTCCCAAACTGGGGGAACAGAGCAGTGTATTAAAGGGATAAAACTAGGGGTGGAGGGCTCTGAAGCATCCAGGCAGAAAGGACAAAACAGGGAAAAATAGAGGAAGGAGCAAGGAAGGGGAAATTGGGCTACAGCAGTGTTCAGCAGCCAGCCAGCTGAGAACTCCCAACTCCCCAGTCCACTTGGCCCACTCATCCAGGAAGCAAGAAACCCAAATCCCAGCCTCAGCGCTACAGCCAGAGGATTGACCTTCCAAAGTCTCAGGATATGAAGGTAGCACAGCAAACTTCAGCAGGGAGCAAGAGCAACCAAACAGAACCTCGCAGCAGAGGAGCAAAGAGCCTCCCTCTCTCCTGGCTTTATCTGCCCCAGGCAAGGTCCACCAACCTTAGGGACATTCCTTTGCTCCAGGTGCCCAGCATGAGCAGGCCATGGCTGCTTCTGCTGGTGTCTCTGAGGCTGTAAGTTTGGACAGTTTAGAGGTGGCAACGGACATGGCCTTGGGCCAGGTCTCTGCTAGGCTGTCCCCTGGATCTGCAGCATTTTCTTGGGTGCAAAATCCACCCTGTCCTTTCTCTCTGGAGCCCCCAAGACACTTCACCTTACAGGCAATTACGATTTTGTTTCTAATGCCCTGGACGGTGAAACTCATTTCTCTTCTATCTGCTGTTGGTCCCAATCTCTGGGGTCTGCACAACTGCACCAATATATTAAATGTAATATATTGTGTTACATTAATGTAAAATAATGGATTAGATAGTGTCACATTATATTCCATTTCTGATATGACCAGATTCCAAAAAAGGGCATAATCTCAGTTTATAAATTATATGGAATTATGAATGTATTTTTACAAGCCTGGGAGTAGCCCAGAGAGACTCTCTAGGTCAGAGGTCCTCAAAATTGTTCAACAGGGGGCCAGTTGAAAGTTGCTGGAGATGGGTGTGGACCACCAAGTTGATGTGGGTAGGGGGCGTGGGCTGGGCCAGGGCAGTCTTGGCCAGGAGAGGAGGTTCACAGGCATGTGCTTGCACGGCAAGGCAGGAGTGGGCACAAAGATCATTTTCTCCAAACAAGTCCAAAATGATCTCCTTGTGAGACAGCCACCACACAGTGAGACACTGGCTTCCTCACAAGGAGATCATTTTGGACTTGCTCAGAGAAAATGATCTCCTTGCAACAAGCCTCCTTATGGCGAGGTGCTGACTTGCTTGCAAGGAGATTGTTTTCTCTGAGCAAGTCCAAAATGATCTCTCTGCGAGCAAACCAGAATCTCGCGAAGCACGCACACATGTGTGCGCATGCAGTGAGTCCAAAACCTCTACTGGTGGCCAGATAAATGGGCATGGCTGGCTGAATCCAGCCCCCAGGCTGTAGTTTGGGGACACATGCTCTAGGTGGAGAGCAAGAGCAAAATCACCACTAGGTGGCAGTTCCAAACACCATTGCTTTGGGACACTTTTCATTCTCCTCACTGAGAATATGGCCCTTCCCTCTAGAGATGGTGCTGGTTTCCAGTTGCCACCCAGCAATGTGGCAACAGATGTTACTCAGCACAGATGCTTCAGCAACACAAACTCTGTCCCTTCTAAAGAACAGACTTCCCTGGATGTTGGTTGCCCACTTGGCCCCAGCAGCCTTGAAGCTCTGAGGCTTTTCATTGCTGAATCATGCATCTCTGCAGTGCTTTGCCCACACAGCTCCTGTTTTCTGGCATTCTGGAGCTGGAGTGGAGCTGGAAAAGCTTTACTGCAACAGGTGAATGGCAAGGTGTCCCATTATTCCCCAGAGATGGGAACACAGAGTTGCCCTCTGCATTGAACTGTTAAAAAGGAGCAACACAAGGCAAACACACCATCGTGATAAGTCTCAGGATTCAGCATGTGGTCAAATCATACCCATGGAGCAAGCCACATATCCAAGTTGCAAGATCGAACTGATGAGTCCTGCAGTGCTGCCAAATTATAAATGACAAACAGAAAATGAAAAGCAAGTTGAAACCACTGAAAAGTAATATATTTGCAGTTTGTTCCTGATACCTTCCCTCAATATGTCACAGAATTTTTTTTTTCAAATTAGTATTAGCAGCAGTTGTATTATTCACTACGTTCCCATGCCACCTGTATCTGCAGTTCTCTGGGTGGTTCATAACTGGATATAAATGCAAAACAAGCAAACACTCAAAGCGGCATTTAAACAATTGACAATCAATTAAAACAGCTCTGTGGGCAGGTTAAAAATACAATGGTATAATAATATCTGCTAGAGCCAGTGTAGTGTAGTGGATAAGAGCATGGGACTGGGACTCAGATTATCTGGGTTCTAGTCCCCGCTCAGCCATGGAGCCAACTGGGTGATTTTGGGCCAGTCGCAGACTCTCAGCCCAACCTACCTCACAGGGTTGTTGTTGTGAAGATAAGATGGAGGAGGAGAATGATGTAAGCTGCCTTGAGCCCTTTGTAGGAAAAAGACAGGATATAAATCAATCAAATAATGAATAAAATATCATTGTACATAATAAAACATAATGCGGTTTAACCAATAGAATTATTTATCAGATGAAATTTGCCTCCCCCACAATCCACACCACCCCCATAAATCCACATTGGTTACCCTAGTTCAAAAACTAATGAAACCATTCAAAGGAACCAGAGCTTCGGCTTTGTAAAAGTGTGTGTAAACCTGTTTAATGGCCAAGAGACACCTGGGGGAAACACCCCAGCAGCACATGGGGGAACAGGAGGGCCTCACACCCTCCCTGCACCTCTTCCTCATGTACACTTGGAGTTCTGCAGCAGCTGCCTGCCTGCATTTCAGAGGGGCTGAAGGGCATCCAAGGTTCCAGCTTCTCCCAAGCGGCCTCAAACTGGCTGCCAATGGCTCATGGTCCCATTTCTGCACATCACGGCTGCCAAACCTGTAACTCCAGCCCAGGGCTGACTCCATGCCTGTCTCAGTATGCCATGAAATGCAAAAACTTCACAATGGGTACAGGGTTGCCCACCAGGTCCATGAGTGCTCACTAAGGCTATTCTGTTGAATGTTCATGATAGAGTACTTCTACCAGTATTCTCACCATCACTATCAAAATTATCCATAATATCACATTGCACCACTATCATGCACAGTGCCCTTCTCCATGCATGAGGAAAGCAAGCAGTTTGAAGTCTTTTCCTCTCCATGCTTTTTCCTGTCAGGTCGGTTAGTCAGAGAGTGAGCGACAGGCAAAAGTAACGGAAATATCTCCTAGGACGAGTGGTGATTTAGGCCTGGATCTCACAGGCCCCACCCCACTTATTGCACACAGGATCCAATGGATGGATGCACACCCAAAATCCCTCTGCTTCATCTTGTCAACCAAGACTGGTTTTGGTTCAGTTTTTTGACATGCCTTTCCTAAAACTGGCTTCATCTCCTGGATACATTGGCAGGAAACATGCAGGCCCAGGATATACACCACAAGGAAAAGATGACAGCAGAAATGGGCAGTGGGCACAGCCAGCAGGAAAGGAGAAACATTTCCCAAGGGAAAGAGGAGAGGAGAGGAGAAGACAGAGAAAGTGCCTTTCCTCCCAGTCATTCCAAGATCGCTGGAATGGGTTTGGCAGGATCATTCCTCCAGCAGGGACTTTTCCCCTTGTTGCCCTTCTTGGCAAGCTCTGCTGGAGCAACTTTTTGACAGAATCACAGCCTGCCTCATTCCTGGAGCTCCAGCTGGGCACTGCGTGGACAATCATTCTGCCTGGTGATGATTGCAATCCTCTGAGCTAGAAATGCCCTGAACATGATCTCCAGGTCCCTGCTGAGCCCAACAAAAATTGGCATGGACAAAGCAAAGCAGAGTTGTAGCAGGGCCAAGTTCTGTCTTTAATTAGGCAATATTGCAGAGGAGGGAGGGGAATAGCAAGGCTGTGATGCAGCAGATGCCCCTTTGAGGCCAATTTCAGAGCACATAATCAAAGGAGTCCCTTGACCCTGCTTGCTTGAAGTGGTCGCATCAATGAGTTCCTAGAGAATGCTTATATTGTGCATAGGGCTGAGGAAACTGCTCAAGCCGCAGAGGTGCTCCAGCCATGTTGCTGAATAATTATGAAAATCATACTGCATTACTGGCCTTCTTGCTGAACCTCATAGGGCCCACTCCCCCAGGGCCATCATGAATGCCTGATGCAAACATGAGATTGCAGAGGTGTATCTTGAATCCAGGCAGAAAAAGGCGGGCACCTCATTCCTTGCTGTCACACTCAGAGCTCGGGAGAGGTTGAGGGCAGGGGAGGAGCCCTCTGTGCAGCGCACTTCTTCTTATTCTCTTCAGTAGAAGGCTTGGCTGGCTGGGCACCACATCCAGTTTGGAAGGAAGCCATTCTTCTAACTGTTCCTCTACTTGACTGAGAGGGAAAGGATGGGGACCGTGCCAAGCACCAGCAGAATGGCCCTCTTCCTCCTGCTGCTGCTGCTCCTCAAAGAGGCCTGCTGTGGGATGTTGCATGCCAAATGCCCCTGGATCTGGCACAGGTATGAGCAGCATCCATAGAATTATTTCCGGAAAGGAGACTTCGTCTTCAGTGCAAGCATCTTTACAGCAGAAGGCCATTTCAGACCACACAGTTTCAATAAACCCGCCTCTAATGAAAAGATTAGGTAAGTGATTGACCTGCTTGACCTGATACCACAAAGGAGCAAGGGGAGCCGGCAGTGCAGCTTGCAGCTTCTCCCTCATGAATGCCGAGCCAGCGAACTCACAGGCAGAAAAGTCCAGGGGCAGTCCAGGGCAATGGGGGCAAAGGTGTGCCATGTTTATGATATTTGAACTCCTCTGCCTTGCCTTTCCCCTTCAGTTTGTAGCTGCACTTCCTGGACAGTAGTCTTGTGATAGGGATTGAATCTGCACTCGGACTGGATATAGGTTAGTCCCTCCAGTGGAATCCAACCAGGAATTCTGTAGGATTTGGCAGGTGGGCTCCTGCTTTGGAAACCTGAGATACAGAAAGCAATTTCCAAGGACAGTTGGAGGATTCACGTACAGGGAGGGCAGGGTGACCCACTTGTTTCCTTTTTTCAGACTGGAAGACACTCAATACTGGAAAATCCTCTCCTTCCTGTTTGCCATTCAGGAGGTCAACCAGAATCCCAGCCTCTTGCCCAACATCACCCTGGGCTACAACATCTATGAAAGCCTTCATGATGCTAGACTGTCATCCGACGCAGCCATAGACCTGCTCTCCACCACTCAGGTCCATGTCCTCAACTACAAGTGTGGCTGGCGAGACCATCTGCTGACTGTCCTTGAAGCATCTGACTCTGACAACTCCATGCAGCTTTCCATCATGCTGGGCATCTTCAAAATTCCACATTTGTGAGGCTTGGGAGAAGCTGTATGAGGTGCCATTTAGAGAAAGCAAAAAATTCCCCCCAAATTTGGCAGGCATGCTATCCCTTCCTGGACAAGAGACCATCCAACTCAAACCTGAGCTGGAAAGGGTTCAAGCCCCCTCTTCCCCACACCAGACCCCCATCTGGCATTGTTGGAGTTGAGGATTAACAAAAAGGTCCCTCTTGTTTGTTGTCTGATCTTGAGAACTAGAGGCCAAATCAGCAAGTAATATTATAACACAGACTGCTTATTGTAGGTGCAAATGCACAATAAAGAGTGAGGCCATCTCCAGTCAAAACCAGTGGCCACAGCCATTGTGAACAGGGCTTTTATATCTTCAGCTTTTTCAGTGATTAGATGTAGAGACTACATTATGGAACCAACTTTTGCACATCTTTACCTTATTGATAAGGTAACTTTTGCAATCATTATCATTGCACATCATTATCTTATTTTCTTGCCTCAAAATAACTTTCTCCAGGTTGATCTTTTACACATTCTTAGCTGCTTGGCAAAGGTTTATATTTTTGATTTTCCTATTCCTCTCTGATAGAAACCTGAACAATTGAACATTCCTTTTTGGTCATCAGGAAACATTTGTATTCTTCATTAGGACCAGATGTAGAGCAAATAATTCTGCACGTCAGGTCAATCATATAATGGACACCAAGATAGTTTGCTTTTCTTTCCCGGTCATCATATACAGAAGGGCAAGAATTATTCTGGGAACCCAGGAAGGTGTCAACGGCATCTGTGTTCGATGAACCCTACAAACCAATTCTGCCATTTCTGGAATGAAGTCTTGGGAAATGTATTCCAGGATGGAAAATCTGGAGATGCAAAAGAGTTCAGGCTACTCCCAGCTTCCATTTGTCAGTGTTTACAATTTATGGTGCTAAAACACTTATTTTTTATATAATAACTAGCATTACATGCTTTTGAATTATGTTTCAAACAAATATTTAATGGTTATATGGTGTATTCTCATGGGTTGAGGAACTTTGATTTGGTGCTGAAATGAAGAAATTGATCAGTCTCTTCCTTTCTTTCCCAGGTCACATATGCGTTGACTTCTCAGGTTAGGAGAGAAAAAGGTGAGTCTCCTTCCTTCTACTGGATGCTCCCTGAAGAAGGAATCCAGTACCCAGGGATTGTCAGGCTACTGCTGCATTTCAGGTGGAGGATGGTGGGTCTCTTTTCACTGGACACTGAGAATGGAGACAAGTTCATGAGAACCTTGAAACCAGAGCTCCTCAGGAATGGCATTTGCGTGACTTTTTCACACAGCATTGCACAACTGAAATTGGGCAACGCAGGAATCAAGCTTCTGTCACTGAAGGAGTTGCTAAAAATCAATGTCTTTATTTATTTTAAAGAATTCTTTTCCTCGTTCTATGGAATACGAACTGTAGAAAGAGGAATTGAAATGTTTAGGAAGCCTGTTAATGGGAAAGTCTGGATCACCACAACTTTGTACGATTTTACCTTTGCTTTCGTTTTTACAGGTTTTGATTACCAACATGTCTGTGCATATTTTTCCTTCATTCCCCAAACTAGCAAAAGGACCAGCTATGATAGTTTTGAAGATTTGCATACTGCTACAAAGGAATATGTGAAGACAGCATTCAAGTGTTCGCATTCAATGCATGTGCTGTCAGTGAAAGAGTGGAGAAGATGCAGAGGGAAAGAGAAACGGGAGGACCTGCCCCAACTGGTAAAGCAGCAAACACAATCTCTGGACAGTTTCTTCTCTTGCACAGCAGTCCAGGCTGTGGCCCGTGCTGTGGATGCAGCTGTTTCCTCCAGATCCCGGAGGAAGTACGTGGAATGTGGAGGCAGGCTAGGTGTGCACTGGCTACATCCATGGCAGGTATTCCCTCCGCTTCTTTGGAATTGAATTTAGTTTTGTCTGCATTCCTGATCCTTGGATACATGCAGGGTCATAGCTGAGAACAGCAGGGAATGGTGCCCCACCTGGTCTGGGACTTCCTACACACACAAGTAAGGTTCCAGTGAGCAAGCTGACATGGAGAGTTAGCAGGAGTGTGGCAGTGGTGCTGTAGTGTTAGAGGAGCGGAAGACAGAGGAAAGGGGGCTGCACTGGTGTTCTTCTTCAGCCATCTTGGAAGAAAAAGTAAGAGTCCTGCAGTGGAGAATCTGTACTCTCAAGGCAATGAGAAGATGGTGAGTTTTGATGTTGAGAGAGCAGCTGCAACTTTCAGTGTAGTACAGGAGCGAGAAGAGTGACAATGAGTGCAGGATGAAAAAGAGAATCTTGAGCAAGGGAAGATGAGGACGGTAGTCCATGGAATAGCGGGGTAGTCAGGAGCAAAGGAACCACATGATGCTTTGCAATATTGAAAGCAGATTACCCAGGCAACTACTTTCAGCACCTCAAAAGTCAGACTCCAAGGCTGCATTTAACCAAAGGAAAAGACCTAGTAGACAAAGTGTCATCTATAGGAACTCTGGAGGAAAGCACCCATGCTAAACTTTAATTCCTACAGAAGGCAAATCCAAGTGCAGTCAAACTGACAACCAGAATGTCAGGAAAGCCCATTTGAATGATGCTCAGAATAATGCTAAGCCAAGTCCCATGGCAAATGCCTCTAAGGTGGAAAGCAGTCCCTGATGGATGGGTATTTTTAAAAAGGCAATTCTAAAGGTAGCATTATATCCTCTTCATTCCAAGAAAAGAAGAACAAGACAACCAAGAAAGTCTCTTCCGTGGGTTTTTCCTAAAACAGGCTTTGATGATGTTCTGATAATCAACCCACCCAAAAAAAGTGACATCTCTATGAAACAGAGGAAAGGACAAACTACAAGAGGAGAATGCAAGCAGGAAGCACAGAAGTGAAGGAGTGGAAAATGAGAGGAGTTAGTGAGGGATGCTAAAAGCAACCAAAAGTTCCTGCACATGGCAACATGAAAGAGGGACAAGGAAGGAGTTCTCAGCTATTTCTTAGACTCTGTCCTGTCTCAATAAAGGAGTAAGGAACCTCTGCAGGATGGAAAAATATGCAGAAGAACCATGATGAGAGATCAAGTTTGATGGGAAAAGGGTAAATGATCTTCTACCCATGACGAAGGAGTCAATCTCCCAGGCCTGATGAACTGCATCCAAATGGCAGAAAGGAGCTGGCAGAAGATGTCTCGCAACCATTGTCTTACTCTTCTTCAGAAGTGCCAGGTGGCTGCAGAAGGCCTACTTTTTTCCTCACTTTGAGGAAAGCTGGAAGTCTCAGAATGACTGAACAGCCCATCTGACTACAGTGCTTGGGAAAAATCTGGAGCAGATTGTAAACCTAGTAATCTCAGGACACCTTGCAGTGATGCTGAGAAACCAGTATGGATTTGTCAGGAAGAAATCAGGTTATCTAATCAGATTTCTCTTTTCGATTGGGTATCCTCCCTGGAGGACTGTGGAAATGTTGTGGATATCATCTATCTGGACAAAGCAAAGCTTTGGACAAAGTGCCCCATGAAATTGTGATTCGCAAACTAGCTCCAAGCAAGTTAGATATTACAACTCTCAGCTGGAGGCTCCTTTTGCTAGAGAATCGGACCCAAACTGTGCTCACCAATGGCCCCTTCTGAGACCAAGGAGAGGTAACATGTAGGGCACTTAAGGGTTCAGTACCTGGCCCAGAGCTCTTCAACATTTGCATTGGTGATTTGAATGAGGAAGTGCAGGGAATGCTGATCAGACCTGCAGATCTCAAGATTTCTTTCCAATGCCAACATAGATAGAAATTGAATGTATAGGATCTCAGAAGAAGAAACAGGAAAGTATTCAGATGAGGACCACAAGGATGATGTGTGGACCTGAAACTAAGGTGCATGAAAAGAGATTGAAGGAACTGGGCATGCTTAGCCTGGAGATGAAAGGACTAAAGGGAGATAGGACAGCACTCTTCAAAGACTCGATGGGTTGTTACAAAGAGCAAGACCACAATCTCTGATTGATCATTCAAGAGTGCAGGATGGGAATTAAGGGCTCAAGTGACAGTAATCACTTCCTGGCCCCTTCCAAATCCCCTGTTGTAGGTTTCCTGTGAGACTCCTCAGAAAGAAATTGTAGGCTCTGGAGCGAAAATGTCAATGTACTGCTCCTGAGGAGTCCTGGAATATTGCCTTCAGAGATGGTGTCCTCACTTTTCCTTCAGTGGCAATGCTTGCAGTCAATGAGCCTCAGGATCCTAATTGGATGATAGGCATCCAAGAATGAAATCAGAATCTTGTTGATAATAAGAGTCATACTCAACTGCATTAAACTGTAACCCACTCTTAGCAAAAACAGGATTGTCAAAAAAATTTCTTTCTCTTTTCTCTTTCTCTTTTCTTTCAACTCCACCCTTTCCTGAAAGACCCCCAGTTTCACAACAGTTCTATTGAGGGGCTGTATTTAAATGAGAATGGAGACTTGGCGGTCAATATGGACCTTGTGAATTGGGTGATGTTTCCCAACAGGACTGTTGTAAGAGTGGAAGTTGGGAGTCTAGAAAGGCAGGGCTTGCCTGGCCCCAAAGTTACCATTCACCAAGATCCCATTGTGTGGCCCAGATGGCAAAATCAGGTGAAGAAAACGCTCTCCCTTTTTCAGATTTTCCATCTTTGCTCAAACATTCTGGTTAGTGGGACACACACAAATTTAATGTGTTAATAAAAAGCATGAGATGTTAAAGGTTAGTAAAGAAAGATGAAGCATTTCATTTGAAGGGAATGCCCAGCTTCACAGGTTAGGGGTTTATTTATTTATTTATTTATTTGACAGATTTCTATGCCGCCCCTTGCCAACTAGCCTTGGGGTGGCTAACAACGTATAAAAACAAAATAGACCAGCCAACAGGCAAACAATACACCATCACAATCTAAAATTGGCCCATCTCATAGTCATGAATTAAAACTATAAATAATCCATAAGCCTTACAATTTACAAATAAATTAATAAATTACAATTAAAATATTTCTTAAAAAGGTCTTCCCCTGGTGCCAAAAAGCAAATTAAGACAGCGCCAGGCGAGCCTCTCTGGGGAGTGCATTCCATAGGTGGGGCGCCACCACAGAGAAAGCCCTCCTCCAGGTACTCACCCCTCTTCATCTCCCTCACCGAGGGTTCCCGGAGGAGAGCATCTGCCGCCGATCGTAAGGGGCGGAACGCGTATATGGTCGTAGGTGCTCCTTTAGGTAGCCAGGACCCAAGCCGTTAAGAGCTTTATAGGTAAGAACCAACACCTTGAATTGGGCCCGGACTTCAATGGGGATACAGTGTAGCTGATGGAGAACTGGGGTGATATGAGAACCACGCCCAGTCCCCGTCAGCACCCTGGCAGCTCTATTTTGCACCAATTGAAGTATCCGGACCATCTTCAAGGATAGCCCCACATAGAGCATGTTATAGAAATCTATACGGGAAGTCACCAACACATGTGCCACTGTCGTCAGGCAGTTGAACTCCAGGAAGGGACACAGCTGATGGATCAGCTGAAGCTGATGGAAAGCGCTCCTCGCCACAGCTGACACTTGGGCTACCAAGGTCAGCTCCGAGTCAAGGAGCACTCCCAAGCTGCGGATTCAGTTATGGAACCTGCTGAAAACCTGTACCTCCTCTCCACCTCCTCTCCACCTCCTCAAACCTGTCTCCCCTGTCCAAAACTTCCTCAGCCCATACTCTCCTCCCTTGATGCTCCTTCTCCACAGGCCAGGTGTGTGGAGAGCTGCCGCCCAGGATTTTTCAAGATGGCTTGGGAAGAACAGCCCGTTTGCTGTTAGGACTGCACTCCATGCGCAGAAGGGACCATCTCCACTCGGGAAGGTGGGTGAGTACAGAGAAAAAGTCTGAACCTGGAGGGAGGGCAAAAGTCGAACCATGGTATGGGTCACATTTAGGGGTGTTCTTCTATCTTCTAAACAATATAGGATGGCCTGCTTATTTCTGGAGTATTGCAGCAGAAAAGTTTTGTCAGTAGTGTTGATTTTACCCACCCCTCCCCCCAGTCCTGGAAGCATTGAATGGCTCAACTCCTGTGTGGTATTCTGTGCTTCCCAGAATGCCTCATTTCCTCCTTGCTTCAGCATCCATGTGCTCCTTGAGCTTTGGGAACTGCAGGAAAGTTTTGCTTGCACTGCTTCGTGCAGCTAAGCTTCCCCTGCCCACCAATGTCTTTGCATTCCTCCTTGACTTCTTCATCTCCCTATAAAACTTTCCCTTAAATCTCACAGGTGGTCTTCTGTTAGCAATCCTTTCCAGAGCAGGAAACCTTCATCCTTGGGGGGGTGATTTTGCACAAGCCCAGCCCCCAGCCCTGGCAGGGCTGCATGGCGCAACTCCTGTGTGGTGTTTTCTGCTTCCCAGGATGCCTCATTCCCTTCTTGCAGCAGCAGACACGTGCTCCTGCCATTCTGTCCACTGCAGGCATGTGTTCTCTTGGTACCATTTGCTATAAAGCCTCCCATGCTCACAATTGCCCAGCATTCCTCTTTGTCCTGTCCATCTGTCCACCTCTTTCTCCCTCTAGAGTACCTCTCATGACATCCTGGCATATGAAGCCAACCTCATCATGCATCGGTTCCCGTCCACTTTCAAATGAACGAAGATTCCCCTGGGCAACTCCCCCAGACGAACTGAGCAGCTTGCAGAAAACGAAATTTCTTGAGCAATGAAGAGGTTTTTGAGCATCTGTTCTCTCATTTGAGGAGCTGAAAGAGGACTTCTCCTCTTCCTGGCATTGCAGGGCTTGCCACTCAGGAGGATGCTGGGGAAAAACCCTGAGTATTTTTCCAGCAATGGTTCCTGTTGAGGTATGGGGGTTTCAGATAAGAATGGGTAGGTTGGGAGGAAGGACATGTGGGTTGCATCTTCAGTTGTTCATGCTGGACTTCAGCCAATTCTGAAATCAGCAGGGGATTGAAATGCTTCCATGGAGTCCAAGTTGACTGGAATGTTCCATGATATTCCATATTTATCTATCACTAAAAACAAACAAACATGGAACTGATGGTAGTAAAATGAAAGTGTCTTCAAGTATGCTGAACTTGGAGTGCCATATCATAAAGCATCCTGTATTTGTTTATTCAGTTCCATATATCCAGCCATTTTCTTTCAAAAATCTCGAGGTGGTTGATGCAGTTCTCCTCCTCCTCCTCTCAATTCTATCCTAAAAGCAATCCTGTGAGGACACAGCTGGTTTGAGAGTCTTTGAGTGGGCCACAGTCACCCAGTGAGCACCAAGGCTGAGTCAGAACTAGTCTCTGGGGTGACTTTCTGCTGTGCCATGTTGGCAAATGTCTCCTGTTCTGGAATTCCCCCACCTCACTGGGGAAGCTGAACTCCCTCCACCAACTCAGTACCCCCTACCTCCAGTCTACTTCCTCTTCTCTCCCACCCTGGACACCACTGAGAAGTAGAACTAGTTCAGATCTCAAAGAACATTCCAAACTACTGTGCAAACTTGAGATGAACCACTCAGGAGGTTTTCCTGGGCAGAAGGATCAAAATGTTACACTTGTCATTGAGTTCCCACCCATTCGATTCTGATGGTTCTCTTCAGGGCTGTTGAGAAGGTTGATACAAGTATTTAGTATGGAGTGGCAGAAAAGCCAGATTCTTTTTTGGGTTTTTCTCAATCCACACATCACTTTGGTCAGTCAAGGGGAAAGGTGGCAAAATGACTAGTGCCAAGTAGTCATGATAAGAACAAGAACAATAATGAATATAATGTACAGAGCAGAGACTAGAAGGGATGTCAGGCTGCTCGGGACTGGGGCCGTGCAGCAGGGCGAGCACTAGAAGCTGGGACTTCAAGAGGGCCAACTTTGGCCAACTGAAGGCCAGGCTGGGGAAAGTCTCCTGGCATAGGTTACTGGAAGGTAAGCGAGTTGAGGAGGGGTGGATGGCACTCAAAAGGGAGGTTTTGCAGGCACAAGCCCTGACGATACCTGAAGTCAGTAAGGTGGGCAGGCGGAGGAGAGTGCCGCCATGGATGCGAAAGGAGGTGGTTAGGGGGATTAGATGAAAGAGGAGCCTCCATAGGAAATGGGTACTGGGGGAAATAGACAAAAGGGTATACCGGGAGGAGGAGGCCCATTGCAGAAGGATTCTTCGCAAGGCTAAGGCTGATTATGAGCTGAGACTTCCCAAGAATATCAAGAGCAATAAAAAGGGCTTCTTTCAGCATGTAAATAGAAAAAGGAAGGGGAGACAAGTGGTGGGACCACTAAATCAGGAGGAAGGAGATCCAGTGACTGACATGAGGGAACAGGCACAGATGCTCAATGACTATTTTGCCTCTGTGTTCTCCGCAAAGCAGGACGGGGGATGTCCGTATAGGAGATTAGATGAGGCTGGGGACTTAGGGGCACAGATTAGAGTCACCCCCCTTGAAGTCGAGGGGCTCCTCAGGGCATTGGACATTACAAAGGCGCCAGGTCCTGATGGGTTACACCCGAGAGTAGAAACATAGAAACATAGAAACATAGAAACAGAGCGAGTCAGAAGGGGCCTCCTGGGCCATCTAGTCTGACCTCCGGCACCAGCCGGCTCCGCTCATGACATGCCCACCATGTGCATGTCCAGCCTATCTTTGAACACCCTCACCGATGGGGCCTCAACGACCTCCCGTGGAAGCCCATTCCACGCACTCGGGGTCCTAACTATCAGGAAGTGCTTCCTGGCATCCAAATTGAACCTTGCCTCCCTGAGCTTTGCTCCATTGGAGCGCATCCTGCCTTCCTCTGCAGGGGAGAACAGGCCTCTCCCCATCTCCATGTGACAACCCCTCACATACCTGTATGTTGCCAACATATCCCCTCTGAGTCTCCTCTTCTCCAGGCTGAAGAGACCCAGTTCCCTCAGTTTCGCCTCATACCCCATCCCCTGCAAACCAGCCACCATCCTTGTGGCCCTATGCTGCACTGACTCCAACCTGGCTATATCCTTTCTGTAATGAGGGGCCCAAAACTGAACACAATACTCCAGTTGCGGGCGCACCAGAGTCATGTAGAGTGGTAGTAATAACGCTCTTGATCTAGAAGCCACACTTCTGGCTATGCAACCAAGGGTGGCATTCGCCCTCTTGACCACCGCATCACACTGCTGACTCATGCGGTCAACCAGTACCCCGAGGTCCCTTTCACAAGTGCTGCTCTCTAGCCACTTGTCCCCTAACCTGTACTTATGACAGCTATTCCTATGCCCCAAGTGCAAGACCTTGCACTTCTCCACATTGAACGCCATCCTGTTGTCTCCTACCCACTTCCATAGTCTGTCCAGATCCTTTTGGATCTGGTGTATCTGCTCCTCAGTTGTGGCCACTGCTCCAGTTTTAGTGTCGTCTGCGAATTTGATCAGCAGACTGTTCACCCCTTCTTCCATGTCGTTAATGAAAAGATTAAACAGGATCGGCCCCAGGACAGAGCCCTGGGGGACCCCGCTTGTCACTGGCTGCCATCCCGACGATTCCCCGCTAATGGTTACCTTCTGCTTTCGGTCAGTCAGCCATGCCCTAATCCACCGGACAGTGCTTTGGTGTATCCCAAAACTCCTCAGTTTCTCCACCAGGATATCATGGGGCACTTTGTCAAAGGCCTTGCTGAAATCCAGGTAAACCACATCCACTGCATCCCCTCCATCTAGCCATCTTGAAACCTTGTCATAGAATTCCACAAGGTTTGTCTGGCAGGACCTGTTTCTGCGGAAGCTGTGTTGTGTGGCTGTCAGCCTCCCTTCCCTATCTAGCATCACTAGATCTCTCTCTATTATGAGTCTTTCCATTGTTTTTCCTACAATGGACGTAAGGCTAACCGGTCTATAATTCCCCATGTCCTTCCTACTACCCTTTTTGAAAATTGGGATCACCGATGCCACCCTTCAGTCCTCTGGAACTTCACCCGTTCTCCACGAGGCCTCAAAAATGGAGGCCAGTGGGCGTGAGAGAACCCCTGCCAACTCTCTAAGTACTCTCGAGTGTAACCCATCAGGGCCTGGTGCCTTTGTAATGTCCAATGCCCTGAGGAGCCCCTCGACTTCAAGGGGGGTGACTCTAATCTCTGCCTTAAGTCCCCAGCCGCATCCAATCTCCTATACGGATATCCCCCGTCCTGCTTTGGGGAGAACACAGAGGCAAAATAGTCATTTAGCATCTGTGCCTGTTCCCTCATGTCAGTCACTGGATCTCCTTCCTCCTGATTTAGTGGTCCCACCACTTGTCTCCCCTTCCTTTTCCTATTTACATGCTGGAAGAAGCCCTTTTTGTTGCTCTTGATATTCTTGGCTAGTCTCAGCTCATAATCAGCCTTAGCCTTGCGAAGAATCCTTCTGCAATGGGCCTCCTCCTCCTGGTATACCCTTTTGTCTATTTCCCCCAGTACCCATTTCCTATGGAGGTTCCTCTTTCGTCTAATCCCCCTAACCACCTCCTTTCGCATCCATGGCGGCACTCTCCTCCGCCTCCCCACCTTACTGACTTCAGGTATTGTCAGGGCTTGCACCTGCAAAACCTCCCTTTTGAGTGCCATCCACCCCTCCTCAACTTGCTTACCATCCAGTAACCTATCCCAGGAGACTTTCCCCAGCCTGGCTTTCAGTTGGCCAAAGTTGGCCCTCTTGAAGTCCCAGCTTCTAGTGCTCGCCCTGCTGCACGGCCCCAGTCCTCTGATCTCAAAGCAAAGGATGGAGTGATCACTCGCATCCAGAGCTCCCCTAATCTGTACTTCATCTATCAGCTCCTCCCTATTGGTCAAGACCAAGTCCAGGATGTTTCTCCCCCTCGTCGCCTCTCGGACCCTCTGTGTGAAAAACCCACCCTCTAGAGCTTCTAGGAAGTGACGTGACCTGGCTGTCACCGCTGAGTGAGTCTCCCAAGTAATATCCGGGAGATTGAAATCTCCCATAATTACTGTGTCTCTCCCCCGAGATATACTTAGAATCTGGCCTGTCAGGACATCATCCAGGGTCTCAAGTTGACCTGGAGGGCGATAACATACCCCCACTGTCAGGTCTCTTTCTCTGTCAAAACCCCTAAGTTTCACCCAGACTGCCTCTACCGAATCCCCATCTGTGCTGCACTCTATCTCACTGCATCCTATCCCTTCCCTGACATATAAAGCCACACCCCCACCTCTCTTTCCCTTCCTGTCCTTTCTAAAAAGGTGATACCCTTCTATGTTCACATTCCAGACTTGCCTTTCATCCCACCAAGTTTCTGTGATTCCCACCAGATCGTATCCTCCTATTCCCAGGAGAGCTTCAAGCTCTTCCTGCTTATTACCCATGCTCCTAGCATTGGTGTACATGCACCTCAACTCCTTCCCACTGCTTCCTTTCCTTGGAGTGCCCAGCATCCTCCTTCCTCCCATCCTCCCTGGTACCTGGCCCCTCTCTGTAGAAGTCCTGTCAGTCCCTGCAGTATCTCTAAAGCCCTGCTCCCAGAGCCCCGATCCTCCCTGCACACTTGTCCAGTGCAGACACGTTACTGGGGGGCCTGAACCCACCCCCCACTGGCTCAGTTTAAAGTCTTCCGGATGAAGCTCACTAGAGCATCTCCAAAGGACCTTTTCCCCATCCTCGTGAGGTGTAACCCATCCCTTGCCAGAAGTCCATTGGCAAGAAAACGAGTGCCGTGGTCGAGGAACCCGAAGCGTTCCTTCTGGCACCACACCCTAAGCCAGTCGTTCACCTCGGAGACCCTCCTGTCCCTTCCTGGCCCAAATCCCCGGACAGGTAAGATTGACGAGAAGGCCACTTGGGCCTTCAGCTCACTGAGTTTCTTCCCTAAGGCCGAAAAGTCCCTGGTGTTCCCGACCACCCCCTGCCTGGCCACGTCGTTTGTGCCCACATGGATCACCAGGAGTGGCTGGTGACCCCCGGAGCGAACAAGACGCTCCACTCTGTCCTTCACGTGCCGGATGCATGTGCCCGGCAGGCAGCAAACCTCCCTTGTCTCAAGGCTGGGGCGGCATACCGCCGCCTCAGTGCCCCTCAGCAGGGAGTCCCCAACAACTATCACCCGCCGCTGTACCTTCTCGGTGCTGGTGGGCAGCCATGCCCTGGTCCTCGCCTCTCCTGCAGTGGCTCCCTTGCCTCCTGATGTCCCAGGCTGGGGGTCCTGCTGGTCCCCTGAGGCCTCCTCAGCCCCAGCCTCCCCAAGTGGAGAGAACCTGTTTCCCAGCTCCAGATTGGTGCCAGGAGAAGGAGGAGGCCGTGCTGGCCTCCTCCTCCTGTGGGTGACATACCTCCATGTCTCCACAGCTGCTCCTCCCGTGGTCTCTCCCTCAGCCCTCTGTCGAGTACTTAGAGAGTTGACAGGGGTTCTCTCACGCCCACTGGCCTCTATTTTTGAGGCCTCGTGGAGAACGGGTGAAGTTCCAGAGGACTGGAGGGTGGCATCGGTGGTCCCAATTTTCAAAAAGGGTAGTAGGAAGGACATGGGGAATTATAGACCAGTTAGCCTTACGTCCATTGTAGGAAAAACAATGGAAAGGCTCATAATACAGAGAGATCTAGTGATGCTAGATAGGGAAGGGAGGCTGACAGCCACACAACACGGCTTCTGCAAAAACAGGTCCTGCCAGACAAACCTTGTGGAATTCTATGACAAGGTTTCAAGATGGCTAGATGGAGGGGATGCAGTGGATGTGGCATACCTGGATTTCAGCAAGGTCTTTGACAAAGTGCCCCATGATATCCTGGTGGAGAAACTGAAGAGTTTTGGGATACACCAAAGCACTGTCCGGTGGATTAGGGCATGGTTGACTGATCGAAATCAGAAGGTAACCATTAGCGGGGAATCATCGGGATGGCAGCCAGTGACAAGCC
This sequence comes from Varanus salvator macromaculatus, assembly GCA_023646645.1. Lineage (NCBI taxonomy): Eukaryota > Metazoa > Chordata > Lepidosauria > Squamata > Varanidae > Varanus > Varanus salvator. The sequence continues at coordinate 120,304 of JAIXND010000736.1, read as the reverse complement.
GGGTGCCCCAGGACTCTGTCCTGGGGCCGATCCTGTTTAATCTTTTCATTAATGACATGGAAGAAGGGGTGAACAGTCTGCTGATCAAATTCGCAGACGACACTAAAACTGGAGCAGTGGCCACAACTGAGGAGCAGATACACCAGATCCAAAAGGATCTGGACGGACTATAGAAGTGGGCAGGAGACAACAGGATGGCGTTCAATGTGGATAAGTGCAAGGTCTTGCACTTGGGGCATAAGAATAGCTGTCATAAGTACAGGTTAGGTGACAAGTGGCTGGAGAGCAGCACTTGTGAAAGGGACCTCGGGGTACTGGTTGACCACAGGCTAAACATGAGTCAGCAGTGTGATGCGGTGGTCAAGAGGGCGAATGCCACCCTTGGTTGCATAGCCAGAAGTGTGGCTTCTAGATCAAGAGAGGTATTACTACCACTCTACACGACTCTGGTGCGCCCGCAACTGGAGTATTGTGTTCAGTTTTGGGCCCCTCATTACAGAAAGGATATAGCCAGGTTGGAGTCAGTGTAGCATAGGGCCACAAGGATGGTGGCTGGTTTGCAGGGGATGGGGTATGAGGCGAAACTGAGGGAACTGGGTCTCTTCAGCCTGGAGAAGAGGAGACTCAGAGGGGATATGTTGGCAACATACAGGTATGTGAGGGGGTGTCACATGGAGATGGGGAGAGGAAGGCAGGACACACTCCAACGGAGCAAAGCTCAGGGAGCCAAGGTCCATTTGGATGCCAGGAAGCACTTCCTGACAGTTAGGACCCCTAGGGCATGGAATGGGCTTCCACGCGAGGTCGTTGAGGGCCCATCGGTGAGGGTGTTCAAAGATTGGCTGGACATGCGCATGGTGGGCATGTCATGAGCAGGCCGGCTGGTGCCGGAGGTCAGACTAAATGGCCCGGGAGGCCCCTTCTGACTCACTCTGTTTCTATGTTTCTATGTTTCTATACCCAACATGAATCTATGGGCTGTTAACAAAGGTCAGATTCCTGGGTGCTTGATGAACAGTACAAACAAAATTTATGCTTTGCTTTTCTTCCTGAGATGCTCCTTGGTGTTTAGGTCAGGTCTCAATAGAATGATGTAGCACTTGGGGAGGAAGATGCAGCCCAGCAGTCCAGCACTGGAAGCCAGGATGGAGAAGACCTGCACGGCCACAATGTACTTGCCCTTGGTGCTCTGGTAGGTGGGCACGAAGTACACCCAGATGCTGCGGAAGACCAGCATGCTGAAGGTGATCTTCTTGGCCTCGTTGAAGGACCCGGGAAACTTCCGGGCCAGGAAAGCCAGCATGAAGTTGATGGCAGCCAGGAAGCCAATGTAGCCAAGGGCAGCCTAGAACATGGCCACAGAGACTTTGTTGCACTGCAGGATGATCTGACCAGGCTGGGAGTGCTTGTCAGACTCAGGAAAGGGGGGAGCAGTCCTCAGCCAGATGGTGGAGAGAACTACTTGGACACTGGAACAGGAGATAACAATGGAGTTGGCCAAGCTCTTCCCTAACCAGTTCCTTGCAGTGTTGCCTGGCTTGGTGGCCAGGAAGGCCAGCATCACAGTGACAGTTTTGGCCAAGAGTGAAGAGATTCCACTGAGGAAATGATTCAGAAGGCTATTTGTCAGAGGAGGCAGGTGATGCTTCTTGGCTTGCCAATGAAGTGGGAAGAGCAGGCAAAGCAAAGCAAAAGGATGTGCTCCCTGAAGAAGTGTGCCTGGCACCTATATATTCTTTTTGGTGCCAGGTTAAAACCTTTTTATTTAATAGCTATTTTAAAAATCAATTTTATCATTAACAGTCATGTTTTGTTTTTATTTGTGTTTTGGTTTTTATATAATTTTACTGTTACTGTTTTATTGTTTTAATTCTATGTTGTCAGCTGTCCTGAGATGCCAAGGCATGAGGGGACGGCATATAAATATTTTAAATAAGTAAATAGAAATACAAGCAGAATGTATGAGAGGTCTTGGTTGTTTGCCTTGACTACTGGAGTCTATTGGAATTTCCTGAAGATTCGCAAAATGCTTCCTGTGACTATAGGGAAGACTAGGGCCATGCCATTGAGAAAGTTCCCCAAATATTCTTCATAGGACAGAAAGGTGATCACCTTCGGGATGCACTTGTTCCAGGCCATGTTTGGATGCTGATCTTCTGGACACTTCAGGCAATGCTCTGCATCTGTCAAAAGCAAGAGAAAGATCAACCCAACAGCCATTCCAGTCTCTGCTCTGTAAATTTTATTGATTATTGTGATTTTTGTTATAACTAGTCCTAGCAATAGTAGTGCATGCTCACAACATTTCTTTTAGAAGGCTTCCCTTCCTTACACAAATTAATTCCTCTATCTCCTGTATGAGAGTGCTTAAAGGGTTTGTTGTTTTTAAACTATCCTTTCTCCACACAGGTGTTCTCCATGAGACAGTAAAAGCTTTGAACACTCAGAGATTCTCCCTCCATGTCCAAGAACTGCCTGGCATTCACAAGATTTACTCTGAGTGTCAGCCCAGGCCTGCCTCCCCTGTGGCTGGAAGGAGAGAGGATCTAACTCCCAAATGCGTGTGTGCACAGTACCACACTCACAAAGCAGTGATACCTTCATGCCAGGGCACCCCTCTCTCCTTTAGCTCTCTGGACTGGCCATGGCCATAGAGCCATGAATTTGTACAAAGTGTCCCCCTGATTTTATCTGAGTCAGGTTTTCCCAACCAAACCCAGGGAAGAACTGCAGGTGTTTCCTCACATCACTGACTGCTTGTACCAAGCAAGGAAGCCCCCTTATTTCATTTATGTTTTCCTTTTCCAAAGGGTCAGCAACTGCATTCCTTCCATTACATTCATTCTCTCTCCCTTGTGCACCAACTCTTCACCCTCTGCCATCAAGCCTCCCAAAACCTCTCACATGCCAAGCACCAGCAATCAGGGAGCATGCCAGGCCAATCCTCCACCTCACACAATCTCACTCACACAGGACACACTCCCAGCATAAACAACCTAGAAGCATTCATAGCATATACAGAGTGGGGTTTTGTTTTGTTTTGTTTTGTTTTCTAGTCATGCACAGTGGAGTGGAGTTGGTGATGAGGGAAGAACAGGTAAATTTCAACAGATAAAATGTTCATGAGTAAAGAAAATATGAGAAACTGCAGAGCGGACCGAACATAATGGTAGAGTAATTACTGGTGATTATAGACAGTTGGCATGGCAACAAGGAAAGGACATGAATCATAGCACGTCCTGCATGTGAGCTTGATTTTCCCAACAGTATCTTGCCTGCCTGGCCAGGTGGACTTCCAACAGCTGTCCCTTGAGTGGGCAGGAAGGTGCCAGACCTGTTTCTAGGGCTGCTCTCGGGGCTTCCCCACTGTGACTGCCACTGGGTCCATCTAATGGCTTATGGCGCCATGTTTTATGTTGTTGGCTACAGGGCTATGATTAGATGGCTGACTGAAGACGTTGTCTTCTAGTAATGGGATTTTTGATTTGTATTGTTCCATTTTCTCACTGCAAAAAAGGGAGCATCACTCTGTCCCTGGAGAATAATGAGGCACCTTTCCATTTCGCGAGTTGCAGGAAAGCCCATGGGAGCTTGAAGCTCTGTCTGGAGAGCTGAGGCTGGGATGTGGGTTTCCTGCTTGCTGCCCAATTGGGCCAACCAGCCCTGGGAGCCACTTGTTCCTGGCTGGCCACCTGCTGTGTGCTGCAGCTGCTGCCCATGTTCCCCTTCACGTCCCTTCCCATTTTTGATTCCAGTTTCTGCTTTCAGCCTGGATGCGACAGAGCCACCCAGCAATATTTTTACCCCTTTAATACGCTGCTAGGGTGTGTGGTGTGCTGAATCCAGAGCCTGGCCTTGGATTGACAGAACAGGGAAGTTCCAACTGGAATATTTCCCAGTGGGTCAAGGGACATGGCATTCCTGCCTTCTCTCTTTTATGCTAACCAAGCAAAGAATGAAAGGATCATTACCCCTGCAAAGTAGGAAATGCACCCCTAGATGGCAGCAGCAACCTAGGGAGAAAATTGGGGATGAAACAAAATTCCCCCAAAGCTGAAGAGTTGAACTATGGCATGCAAGGATTAAAGAAGAATGCGGTATCTTCTGAGAGGAGCAAGGAGGCCCCACTGAGGATATAGACTCCTGATCTCCACAGATAGGGGGGGGGTTCATAGAAATGGTGCACTGAGTTTAGCAGGCCAATTGTTTCCCACATGGCCCAGGAAACACATGGAAGGAGCTGAAGTGGCAGTCCTCAGCAGGCCCCAGGCATGTGGAAGCACTCCAAAAGGGCTTGAGCCGTGGCAAGGCCAATGGTGCTAATACAGGAGGAGTCCGGCTGGACTTCTGTTCCAGAAAGTGCAACCTCCACCCTCAGAGCAGTGTCTCTTCCAACTCCGAGTGAAGCCTGAGCTCTCAGTACTGGGAAAAGGCATCTTCTTCAAACTTTCCTCATGTTAAGAAAGACATTCCCTCCTCCTGGTTTTTCTTTTTGTGTTCCCAGGTACAGGGTTCTGAACTTAAGAAGCAAAGCCCGTTTGTGAACACATCCTGGGGAATCAGTCCTGAGAAAACTGGCAAGGAAAGGGATCTGACATTCCAGAAGCAGTTTCCCCAGGAAACCTCAGACCCCTCAATAATGCCACCCTGGAAAATTTGTGGGAGGAATTTCTGGAAAAATGGTGACTTGAAAATGTTTTTGAAAACTGAGAAACTGCATTCTTGCTGCCTTGCCATTTTCCAATCAACAAGGATTTGATTCCTTGCACATCAAAATGCAGCAACATCTCTAAGACTGCAAAAAAAAAAAATCTGTTAGTAGAAAAAAGACAAGAAAAAAGCTTAGATAATGAGATTAGCAAGGGAAAATTTCCTGCATGCTCTTTCCGCAAGTATGAAATGGAGCTTTTATTTTAAGCAAGAACTGAACAGTGCAAAATAATTTTTTTCCTATTGGTTCCTTTCCTTACTGTCCATATACCCAAATGAATCTATGGACTGTACAGAAAAGTCAGAAGATTGAGCTCTTGAAAAACTAAAAACAGAATTCATGCTTTGCACTTCATCATGAGATGCTCCTTGGTGTTCAGGTCAGGCCTCACTAGAATAATGTAGCACTTGGGGAGGAAGATGCAGCCCAGCAGCCCAGCACTGGAGGCCAAGATGGAGAAGACCTGCACAGCCACCATGTACTTGCCCCTGGTGCTCAGGTAGGTGGGCACAAAGGACACCCAGACACTGCAGAAGACCAGCATGCTGAAGGTGATCAGCTTGGCCTCGTTGAAGGCCCCGGGAAGCTTCCTGGCCAGAAAGGCCACCGTTAAGCAGATGGCAGCCTGGAAGCCCATGCAGCCAAAGGCAGCATAGAACATGGCTACAGAGCCTTCATTGCACTGAAGGATGATCTGACCAGGCTGGGAGTGCTTGTCAGAGTCAGGGAAGGGGGGAGAGGTTCCCAGCCAGATGGAGGAGAGAACTATTTGGACACTAGTAAAGGAGATGACAATGGAGTTGGCCAGAGTCCTCCCTAACCAGTTCCTCACCCTGTTACCTGGCTTGGTGGCCAGGAAGGCCAGCACCACAGTGACAGTTTTGGCCAGGAGGGAAGAGACAGCCACTGAGAAGATGATGCTGAAGGATGTTTGTCGGAGGAGGCAGGTGATGCTTCTTGGCTGACCAATGAAGAGGAAGGAACATGCAAAGCAAAGCAGGAGGGAGATGAGCCGAATAAAGGAAAGATCTCGGTTGTTGGCCTTGACTACTGGTGTTTCCTCGAATTTCCTGAAAATTCCCAATATGCTTCCTGTGGCCATAGAGAAGAGTAGGGCCATTCCTGTGAGCAAGGTCCCCAAATATTCTTCATAGGACAGGAAGTTAATGATCTTGGGGATGCACTGATCCCGGGCCATGTTTGGATGCTGATCTTCTGGGCACTTCAGGCAATGCTCTGCATCTGTCGAAAGCAAGAGAAACAGCACCATGGCATTTCTTCCATTCCTTGTTCTGTACAATTTATTCATTATGGTTGTCCTTCTTATTATGTGTATTAGTATAAACGGTAGTACTGCTGGTAGAGGCACGATTCTGGTGTGAGAGGCAACATAAGGGTGTTTTTCTCCCCTGAGTGGACTTGATGAGCCCATTCATTCTCTAAAGTCAGTAAATGTCTTCAGAGTAATTGTCATGGGAGCCATATACCTGGAAGACACTTTGCAAATTGCACTAGGATGTGAGGCAATCATGAATACATTCATGCACCAGAAAATGTGTGACACTGGTGGGGACTCCATTCCTTGCATCTGCACCATCTGGAATATTTTGCGGAGATCATAGCTGCCACAAGAAGCTTTCCCAGGTCAAGCCAGGCACCAGCCTTCTCATGACAACCTCAGTGCAATCCCGCTTGAGTGGCAGGATGCGATACAAGGGCTAAAAGGTCCGCTGGGATTTCCCAAGATTCCAGCTAATCCCAGCTCTTACACTAATGATTCTTCTTAGTACGACTATTATTAACTGTAGTAGGTGTGGACTTGCTGGGACACTTCTTTTTCCAAGCTCAGCAAATGTCCTGAGAAGGACCCTAAAGAGGATGGTGACACATGGGCACTGCCAGCCCCCAATCTGCCTTTTCAGCCTCCCTACTAAGTAGTTTCATCAGCTTTCTCCACGGCCAAGGAAATGGCAGGATATAAAGAAACCGAATAAAGAAATATTGGATGCTTTATGATGTGATTTTCCATGTTCAGTACACTTTAAGACACATTCACTGTACTACTTTTATGCCTTTTTTTATATTTAGAAAAATATAGAATGTCATGGAACCCACAATCATCTTGGACTGCATGGAAGCCCATCAGTCCCCTGCCCATTTCACAATATGCTGAAGCCCAACATGCACACCGGATGATCTAAGGAAATTTCCTTCCTCCAAACGCTACCATAGAAATGCGAACCTTCTGCATCGTTCCCCAAAAGCCAAGGGAACCGCTGGTTGCATCATCCTCTGGACCCAGGAACCCTGCCATGCAATCTCCCTGATGTGAACCACCACAAGATGTCCTCTTTCAGCTCTTACAAAGGAGGCAAGAGGAGGTCGAGAAACTCCTCATGCTTAAGGAAGGTCCTTTTCTGCAACCCTTCTACTTCTTCCTGGGGGAGCTGCTCAGGGTGGGATTGGTTGCTTTGTAAGTGTGGAGGGGGGCGGACAACAACACAGAAAGGTTGGTTTCATGAGCCAAGGTGTTTTGGGGTGTACTGTGGAGGGAGATAAAGGTGTACTGACACAACAGCACCCACAAAAGTGGGAGGAAATGTTCTTGGGGAGATGGAGAAGACAAGGAGGAATGCAGGGCAGGGTGGGCAGGGGAGGTTTAGCAGGAAGAAGCAGTGAAGGGAAAACATGTTTGGAGCGTCCTGAATGAGAAGGAGGCATCAGACACAGAAGGAAAGAGGAATGAGGCATTCCAGGAAGCAGGAAACAACCCGCCAGGGCTTGATCCATGTAATGCTTCCAGGACTGGAGGGAGGGGGTTGGTAATAACTCCCCCACGGATGAAAATTCTCAGCTCTGTTCATTCAGAAACAACCAGGCCATGCTAAATTCTTTGCAGGATGGCAGAGCACCCCCAAATGATCACCATACCATGGTGGGACCCTTGCCCTCTTAACAGGCACTGCCTTTTCCTCTTCACTCACCCACCTTTCCAAGTGGAGATGGTCCCTTCCGTGCAGGGAGTGCAGTCATAACAGCACATGGGCTCTCCTTCCTGAGCTACCTTGAAGAATCCCGGGCGGCAGCTCTCACTGCACCTGGCCTGGGGCAGCGGCTGAGTGAGAGAGAGTAGGAGCATTAATGGAGGAGGTTTGCAGCTGCGGAAGTGGTGGAGATAGAGAATGAATGGATGGAGAGGGGAGGAACTCCAGCATTTCACTGGATTCCATAACTGATTCTCCATTCTTTGAGGCTGATGCTGCTGGACATTCCCTTCAAGTGAAACACATCACTCTTTACATCTCATGCTTTTTATTTAGTTATAAAATTTCTGTTCCCCCAATTAACCAGAACATTAGTGAATGGATGGAAAATTGAAACATTGGGATGATGGGTATGGTGTTCTTCACCTGTTCTTGCCATTGTGGCCATGCAATGGGATCTTGCTGAATGGTGAATTTGGGGCCAGGCAAGCCCTTTCTTTCTAGACTTCCAACTTTTACCCTTGCAACAGTCCGGTTCGGAAACATCACCCAATTCAACAGGTCCAAGTTGACTGCCAAGTCTCCCTTCTCATCTAAATACACCCCGTCAACAGAATGATTGTGAAACTGGGGGTCTCTCAGGAAAGGATGGAGCTGGAACAAAGAAAGCAAAACATTTAAGAGGACAGTGTTCATATCCCTCTTTTTGCAAAGAGCTGGTCCCAGTTTAATGTGGCTGGGTATGACTCCGGTTATGGACAGGATTCTGTTTTCAGGGGTGAATGCCCATGGTCTCCAGTAGGAATTTATGAAACTGAGAATAGAAGCCTCATCCCTGAAGGGAAAGGAAGGGCAGCTTCTCTGAGGGCAATATTTCACCTACCCTTAGAAGCAGCAAATGGACAGTTCTGCTCCAGAGCCAGTAATCCTTCAGAAGCTGACTGGCAGTCCATTCCAGTGTACTAATAGCATTACTTCTTGAGGGTCTCACAGGAAATGCAGAGCAGGAGATTTCAAAGGAGCCCAGAAGGGCTTCATTTCCCTCGAGTCCTTTCTTCCAATTCTGCACTCTGGGATGGTCTAGCAGACATTGCTATCATACCTCCCTTCAGTCTTTTCATCTCCAGGCTAAACGTGCCAAATTCATTCAATCTGAACTCATATGTCTTTCTTTCCAGTCCAAGTGTCATCCTTGTTGCCCTCCTCTCAAGGTTTTCCAGTTTCTCCTAGTGACATCCTTTGAAATGTCCTTCAGTCTTCAAGATTACCCTCCCTGCTTTTGTGAGCTCTGAGAATCTGATACCCATTTCCTGCACTTCCTCATCCATGTCATCAGTGGAAACGTTGAAGAGCACTGGGTCTTGTATGGAACCTTGCAGAACCCCATTTGTTACCTCCAGGTGTGCCATTGATGAACACACTGTGAGTCGGATTCTTTAGCCAACCCTGGGTTGGCAACTGAGGGTTCTTGTATCTCCCCTGCTTGGAGCTACATTGCTAATCATGATGTCAAGGGGCACTTTGTGTAAAACTTTGCTGAAGTCCACATAGACGATATCCACAGCATTCCCACAAGGGAATGGGAAGGTTACCCACAATGGGAGGGTTACCCAATGAGATCTTGTTGGTTAATGGGAATTCTTCCTGACAAACCCATGCTGGTTTCTTGGCATCACTGAATGAATTGCAAGGTGACTGGAGCTTCATCTTCTGCTCCAGAATTTTCCAAGCCCTGAAGTTGGATGGTCTGTTCTGTAATTCCAGGAAGCCTGCTGTGTTCCCTTTCTCAAGGAGAGAACAACATTGGGCCTTCGTCAGACATATGGTTAGTCTCCCTTACTCCATGACTACTAAACGAGAATAAATCTGTGGTTCTGAGACTTCTTCTGCTAACTCCTTTCTAACTTTGGATGAAGTTCATTAGGCCCAGGAGAAAGACACTTTCACTGTGGGGAGAAGATCATTAAGCCTTTTTCAATCAAATTTGATCTCCTATCATACTCCTTCTGCTTGTCCTTTGCTTGCACAGGGTGTTCCTTACTCCTCTTTTGGAACAAAAGAGTCAAAGAAGCACCTGAGCACTTTGGAGCTTTTCTTCTCCCATGTTATCATTTTGCCCCCTGTAGGGACTACCTGAACCACAGCGGTTTTCTTCTGCCTTTTATTCTGGATGTATCTGGAGATGGTGTTTCATTGCTTTTAAAGTCCCTCACTAGTATCCATTCATTCTCCACATTAGTCTTCCTGAAGCCATTCCTTCCATTCTATGCTTCATGCCTGGAGTTCACTGTTATTTCTTGGCCTCCCTTCCACTTTCTAGATATGGCATTTGCAGAGGGATTGTATTCAGATCATCATCAGAGCCTCTTCTGGTGAGAACATATGGAAGAGCCTTTCTGTGTTGTCTTCTAATTCTTCACCTTAAATACAAATCCCGACCCACAGACTTCTTTTCTCATTAGAGTCACATGGCTTGGGACTTTGCTTAGCATTGTTCCAAGTGTCCTAAAATGGGCGTTCCTGAAATCCATGTGCTAAGATTGACTACAATAAGAATTCACAAATGGCATGGATGCTTTCTCCAAAATCCCTGAAGCTGCCAGCTTGTCCACTAGGTCTTCCTCTCTGGTTACACAGAGTCCACGAGTCTGATTTTCCAGATAGTGAAGGCAGGTGCATGGTTGCACTGCTTCCAGTAGGGAAGAGCATCTTCTAGCTCCTTGGCTCCTGACTGCCCTTCCCACCCGCCCACCCCCCCCTTCCAGGGACTTCCCTCCACATTATCACTTCCCTCGGGATTTCTTCTTCAGCCTCAGATTTGCATTTCACTTCTGTGCTGGACTTGGCATCACAACTGCACTGCTGGACCTCAGAAATCATATTCTTCTCATTCCCATGAGGATGCCTCCTCGCCACTCCTGCTCTCTCACTTTTCCTTCCAAGACAGCCACTGGCTTGAACTTGCTGCACATGCCTGCCTTTTGGACTTTAGACCAAAGACAGACAGACAGACAGAAAGACAGACAGACAGACATTTCATGGGGGTTGCAGGCCACTATTGTTGGGGAGGCTTCTAAGTCCATAGCCTTTATATTGGATTCTACCTTTTCAAACCTGAATATTCTTAGGAATAGGAGCAAGGATCTATGCAATCCTCCTGATCCTTCAATTTACTGCTTCAGCATGATTCAGACCAAATATATTTGACATGTTGAGATGGACTCAGTCCCAGGAAGCCAGTAGAAGGGGCCAAAACAGGGAGCAGAACAGAGTTACAGCTGCCCTTTCATTTGGAAAATCACACCTCACTTTCTCGCATTCTAAATTCAGCACCTAAGAAGGAGAGGGAATACCTGCCATGGACGGAGCTGGTGCACACCTAGCTTGCTTCCACGTTCCATGTCTTTCGTCTTGGATCTGGAGGAAATAGCCGCATGCACGGCACGGGTCACAGCCTGGACTGTGTTGTAAGAGAGGAAGTTGTCCAGAGATAGCGTTTGCTCCTTGTCCACTTGGGGCAGGCCCTCTGGTTTCTCCTCCTCTCTGCATCTTGCCCACTCTTTCACTGACAGCACGTACTGAGAATAGGAACACTTGAATGCTCTCTTCATGAATTTCCCCAGAAAGAAATACAAATCTTGAAAACCATAATAGTTGATCCTTTTACTTTTGGGGGAAGGAAAGAAAAATATGCATACACATGCTGTAATACTCTACTATCTGAATAAACTAAAGCCAAGGTAAATTCGGACAAAGTTGACGTAACCCAGACTTTCCCATTAACAGGTTTCATAAACATTACAATAGCTCTTTCGACAATCTGTATTCCATAGAATGTGAAAAAGAACTCTTCAAAATAAACAAAGACATTGATTTCTGTCAACTCTTTCAGTGACAGAACCTCATGTGGCATATTTGCAGATTTCACCTGGGACATGCTGCGTGAAAAAATCACGCAAATGCCATTCCTGAGGAGCTCCGGTTTCAATGTTCTCATGAACTTGTCTCCATTCTCAGTGTCCACAGAAAAGAGACCAACCATCGTCCATCTGAAATGCTGCAGCAGCCTGACAATCCCTGGATATTGGATGCCTTCTTCGGGGAGCATCCTGTAGAAAGAAAGGGATTGGCTTTTTTCTCTCTCAACCTGAGCAGTGAAAGCATAAGTGACCTGGAAAAGAAAGGAAGAGGCTGATGGATTGCTTCACTTCAGCACCAAATCAAAATTTCATTATGCATGATACTAAACTACTTAAGCTTTAATTATCTGCATGATTCATGATTTTAAAAAAAGCAATACCTATTATTTTCTGAAAAATAAAGTATTTTAGCTTCGTAATGCTAAAAAGAAAAATGGATGCGAGGAGTAATGTGAACTTTTGAGTTTCTCCTGATTTACCATCTCCAAGCATAATTCCCAAAACTACTATGCATAAATGATAGAGGAATGTGGTTTATAGGGGTGGTCTAATACAGATACAGTGGACAGTTTCTTAAGATTACTGTGTACAAACATAACTGCCATTATATTCTCTCTGCATCTAATCATTGCAAAGAGCTGACCATAAAAAAAGCCCAGTGCATGCTGGTTGGCCGCTGCTCTCAACAGGAGATGGGCTCACTCTCTAAAGTGGATGTTCACCTAGAATAAGAGACTTGCTATATCATTACTTGCCGGAGTTTCCTGTCTCTCTCACGGTCAGAAAATGAAGAAGAGGGACCTTCGGTTAATCTTTATCACTAATAGTACCAGATTAGTGCCTGGTTCAGAGACGCTTGAACCCTTTTCATCTCAGGATTAAGCATGACTGTCTGTTGTCCTGGGAGGGATACCATGCATGCAATGATTTGGAGAATATTTGGATTTCTGTACATGAAACCTCCTATCACTTCTCCCAAGCCTTCCACCTGTGGAATTTTGAAGATGCCCAGCATGTTCGAAAGCTGCTTGGAGTTGTCAGAGTCAGATTCTTCAAGGACGGCCAGCAGATGATCTCGCCTGCCACACTTGTAGTTGGGAACATGGGCCTGAGTGGTCGACAGCAGGTCTATGGCTGCATCGGACGTCAGTCTAGCATCATGAAGAGTGTCATAGATGTTGTATCCCAGGGTGATGTTGGGCAAGAGGCTGGGATTGTGGTTAATGTCCTGGATGGCAAACAGGAAGGAGAGGATCTTCCAGTAATCTGGGGAGTCCAACCTGGAACAAGAAATCAAGCAGGTCACCCCACTATTCCTGCATGTGAATCCTTCCTCTGTCCTTTGAGGTTGCATCCTCCTTCTTGTGCTTCCACATGCTCAGTGTGCTCCCACCCCTATCCAAGAGCCCAACTGCTGATCCATGTAGCATTTCTGATGGGATTCCAGTGTTTGGGGTAGGCTTATCTCTAGCCTGTGTCCAGAACCATTCCCCTTTCAAGATACTTGCAGGAAATATGCCCATCCAAGGCAGGAGCACAGCAATGCAGCCACTTTTCAGGGCCTGTTGTCCTGGACTCCCCGCTGGGCTTTGCTGCCCGTGAGTTCCCTCGCTGGGTGTTCATGAGAAAGGAGCCTGCTGGAAGAAATTGCTCTGACTTTGCATGCGCATCCTAGGTGCCCATGATGCTTTGTGCTATCAGATCAAGCTGACTCACCCAATCTTTTCATTAGAGGCAGGTTTATTGAATGTGTGTGGTCTAAATAAGCCTCTTGCTGCCGAGATGCTTGCACTGAAGATGTAGTCTCCTGGCTGGTAGTAAGTCCATGGCTGCTGCTCATTCCAGTCCCAGCTCCAGGGGCAAATGGCCTTTAGCCTCCCATGGCAGGCCTCTGGGAGGAGCAGCAGCAGCAGGAAGATGAGTGCCATTCTGCCAGCCCCTAGCAGGGCCCCCATCCTGCCCCTTTCAAGCAAAAAGTGCATCAAATTGGAATTATAATTTTCTTCCACAGCTCCAGCCAAAGGGAAGAAGAAGCATGCTGCACAGAGGCCTCCTCCCCTGCCCTCAGCCAAGCTGTGAGCAGGAAGGCAGGGAATGAGGTGCCTTCTCTTTTGTGCCTGGATGAAAGACACTCCTCCGCAATCTCTGGTGTGCATCAGAAAGCTCAGGATGTTCCCGGGGGATGGGACCCCATGAGGTTTAGCAAGAGAACAGTGATGTATAATGACTTACATGAATATACGGCATCATAGCTGGAGCACCTCTGAGGCTTCCTGAACACTTTCCTCAGTCCCAAGGGCAAGAAACTCACCCTCTGTGAATGTATTGATTCAGCCCTTTTGAAGTAAGCAGGATCCAGGGACTCTTTCCCTTGTGCATTTTGTTACTGGCCTTTGACAGGTGATTTATTGCATCACCCACGTGTTATCCCCCCGCCCCAAGCATTGCCTCTATAGTGAGGCCATTTGGCCCTGCAAAGCCCCTGTCTCACTTTGTCCCTTCCCATTTTTGTGTGCTCAGCTCGGTCCATGGAGGGCATGCTCACATCATCTCTATTGCTGAATGCTGCACCATCTTCATGATGCAGCCCAATTTTCCCTAGGTGCCCAGCTTCAGCTCCAGGTATGAGAGAGGCTGTGAATTGTCAAAATGTTGCTCCTGCAGGGATTGCCAAGAAGAGTAGCAAGAGGGAAAGTCACTGATGGAGGGATGATCCTGTCAGTCCCATCCCAGCTGTCTCTGATGGACTGGACATGAAGGCACTTTCCCTCTCTCCTCTCCCCTCCCCTCGTATTTCCCTTCAGAAAAGTTTCTCCTTTCCTTCTGGCTGTGCCCACTGTCCATTTCTGGCATCCTGTTCCCCTTGTGGGGCATGTGCTGGGACTGTGTGTTTCCCGCTTGTGTGTCCAGGAGGGGAGCCAGTTTGAGGATAGGCATGTCTACAAGCAGAACCTGAACGGTTCGTGCTGGAGAGGATGAGGCCGAGGGACTTTGGGTGTGCATCCATGCATGGGATCAAGTGTGCAATAAATGGTATGGGGACTGAGAGAGCCAGGTCTGGATTCCCACTCATCCTTGAAGCTCACTGGGTGACTTCTGGCAGGTCATTCATTCTCAGACTATCCTACTTGACAGAGTTGTTGCTGTCAGGAAAAGAACGGTGAAGGGAAGCATGCAAAGTGCTTGCTTTCCTTATGCATGGAAAAGGTCAGGATAGAAGTGCAATGTGAGGCTAAGAGTTATACTACCACTGAGAGGAGGAATATTAATGGAAGTACTGTATGGTGAAAATTCACCAGAAGATGTTTCAGTGAGAACTCCTGGACCAGTTGGGCATCCAGGCTGCCAGGAAACAGCCTGCCCATTGTCACATTTTCAGACTTCATGACACATTGAGGCAGCTGTGCAGAGAGTGCTGGGACGGAGTCGAGGGTTCTGGTTGATGTGCAGAAGTGGAAACATGACCCTGGAGGCCAATGTGAGATTGCTGGAGTGAAGCCCACATCCCAGATGCCAAGGTGGTTCCTCTGGAAGCTTCCTGTTGCTCATGCAGGGAAGGGGTTGGCCCTGTGAATTCTCGGCCTTTCTGTTTCTCCATGGGCGCCTGGGAGGTTTCCTCCAGGATTATATTACAACATCAGGAAGTGTCTTCAACCCCAGGCTCCACCTATGCTCAGCTCTCTCCTGGGATCCATTCAAATGTGTCCTGCCCCCTTGCGGGGTTTACCATGAGAGGAGTAAGGGAGAGAGAAGGCAGTAGCTGAGCACATGTATTTTGGTCCTGGATTAAAGAAGCAGATGAATGAGAGGGGCAGCTTCCCTAGAGCCCATATGCACAGTACCCACAGCTCCTGCAACTGGTAGTGTCAGGGAATCCATTTAGGAAGTCTGTGAGAATATATTGCTCTGACTAACAGTAAGGCATAGGAATCAAAGCAGGTCTGGAGTGTGAGCTTGAGCAAGTCAGCTAATGCAATTAGAACAGAATGAGCAAAAGCAGTCAGAGCAGCTTTGCTGCAGCCACAGAAGAACAGACATGAAGTACGAGTCGTATCTTTCCTTAGGAACTGCAAGTTGTCTGCACACATGCTGAGTTTCTCAGCTGCCTGCGATGAATGGCACTGTTCATGTGACTTCTGAGTGAAGCTTAAAACTGGTGAAGGAAAAAGGCCTTTCACACTTCACAGCAGCTTGTGGTGGGCAGGAGATGGCTTCACCTGCTCTCAGGTGATTTTAAAGACTCACTTAAGTCGGGGAAGAAATTGTGGAAAGTTGGGAAAGAAGATGGAAAACTGTGGCCTTTTTAACTCTGTCCCAGCAAAAGTCTCCTGATCAGTCTCAGAAGTTCTGGGTTGCAGTATAAGTCCACTGAACACAAAGAGCAGACAAAGAGAACCTGCTACTTGCTTGGCTAATGGAAATGTGTTCTCCGATGGAGTTCATGGACAATGAGAACCAAGTTTCCCTCAATTTCTTATCTACCCAGGTGGCGTTTTCCCATATACATACATAGGGACAAAATGCCCCAACTCGTTGTGAACACACACAAAGCTGAACTAGCACATTCTTCAACCATGTTGCGCATCGCAATGAAATGAATGCTGATGCTCATGAAAATGTTCTAGGAGGGGGTGATTCCTCCCCTTTTCTTCCTAGCTGCCCATATCCCTGGGCTGACAAAGGGGCTCACCCAACTGCAAAGCATTTTTTTCCTTTTTTGGCACCATCAATCAAGCTTAAAGTTTGCTTTTATGTGCCTGTCATACCCCACAGCATGCCTGCACTTGGTATGGGAAGAAAGCCTGGGCAAAACCAGACCATCGCAATTCTATTGTTTTTGTTTTTGTTTTAAATGTTGGTGTGCAACATACCCTTTAAGCAGGGAACCATTATGGAATACATTGCAAATATATGGCATTCCTAAGAAATGTGTCCATGTTTCTAAACATCTTCAGAATAATTTTAGGTGCTTTGTGAGAACTGAAACTGGCACCAATGACGTTTGCACAATTGATACTGTGTCAGACAGGGCTGCATGTGATCCCCACTTTTATATTTGATCATTCTGGATTATCCCATGAAAAAAGCAGTGAAGGACTCAGGCTTCGGCATCCCGTGGGACAACAGGGCGAATTGACCGACCTGGATTTTGCTGGTGCATCACCCTACTTGCACATGCTGCAACACAGCGGAGAGACTGACATGGGCACTTGCAACTGAGGTGCGTAGAGTGGGCTCAAGAATTAGTGAAGATGAGAGCAATTGATGCATGTTGGCCATGTCCAAGGAAGCACCCCAATAACAGCAGGAGGCCAAGTCCTAAAATTGGGGTAGCAATTTGGTTCCCTTGGCAGCATTATGGATGCAGATGCAGGGACAGAAGCAGATGTGAAATGCCGGACAAGCAAAGCAACTGCTGGGTTCCAACAAATGTACTCGTTTGGAGCACATCCACTGTAGATATTACAAGCACGTGTTGATTATTCAATGCGAATGCAAATGAGACCTGGATTGCGAATGAGACCTGGAAGATTACAAGAAAAATTACCCAGAAGAGAAACATCTTTTAGCAATGTTGCCTTAGAAAGATATTACGCATTACATATTCACACCATATTTCAAGTGAGGAAGTGTTGCAAAGAGGAGGTACCAGAAGACTCTCTGATGGTTGACACAATCCTTGGAGCATGCTCACAACACTGCTTTTGGAAGGCTTCCCTTCCTTGAAAAAATTCCCCTAACCCCTCAATGAGAGTGCTTAAAGGGTCTTTTGCTTTAAATCAATCCTTTCTCCACGCAGATGCTCTCCATGAGGCAGCATAAGAATTGAACTCTCAGAGATTCTCTCTCCATGTTCAACAACTGCCTTCGCTCTTTTGCCCAAACCCTCTGTGTTTTAGGCACACCAAGATTTCTTTGAGAGTTAACCCAAGCCTGCCTCCACCTGTGGTTGGAAGCAGAGCTGATCTCACCCCCAAAGGAACTCTGTGCTCTGCACATGCTCAGGGGCTCTCTGTCCACACTTCTGTGTTCAAAAAGCGATGACAGCTTCCTCACAGAGCATCCCTCTTTTTCTTAGCTCTATGGACCTTCCATGGTTGCAGAGACAAGAGTGTCCACCTGACATTTCCTGAGTCAGGTTGGCCAAACCAAACCCAGGGAAGAACTGAAGGTGTTGTCTCACATCACTGGCTGCGTGTAGCAAGCAAGGCAGGCCCCCCCTTTTTCTGATTTTGTTTTCCTTTTCCAAAGGTTCAGCAGCTGCATTCCTCTCTCCATTTCTTTCATTCTCTCTCCCTTGTGCACCAAATCTCCATCCTCACTGCTCAGGCCTCTCAAAGCCTCTCACCCGCCAAGCACCAGCAATCAGGGGGCATCCCAGGCAAATCCTCCACCTCACACAATCTCTCTCCCACAGGGCACACTCCCAACACAAACTACAAGCTTCCAGAGCATATACAGAGTGCTTTCCAGTTTTCTAGCCATGCACACTGGAGCAGAGTTGATGATGAAGGAAGAAAAGGTACATTTCAACAGATAATGTGTTCATGAGTAAGGACAATCTGAGAAACTGCAGAGAGGACAGCATATAATGGCACAGTAATTATGGGTGATTACAGAGAGTTGGCATGGCAACAAGGAAGGCACATGAATCAGAATAGATCCTGCATGTGATCTGGATTTTTCCAACACAGTGTCTCACCTGCCTGGCAAGGTGGACTTCCAACAGCAGTCCCTTGAGTGGGCAGGAAGGTGCCATATACATGTCCAGAGCTAGTCTCAATTCTTGGGGCTCCCCCTCCCCACTGTCTCTGGGAGCATCTAATGGCTTCTCTCAGATGCCAGTTTTTTCGTTGTTGGCTCCATGGGTATGATTTAATGACTGACTGAATCCTGCATCTTCTAGTGATGGTATTTTTGTTTTGTGCTGTTCCATTTTCTCACTTCTCTGAAGGTGGCATCCATGTGTCCCTGGAGAATAACATGGCACCTGTCCTTGTTGTGTATTGCAGGAAAGCACCTGGGAGCTCGCAGTGGTTGTACCTTCTTGCCACAGCATCCCCCATTTTTGGCCAATGCCCACAGAGCTAAGAAATCCATAGTTTCCTGCACATGTTTCCCTGAATCCAGTTGGCCATACCAAACCTAGAGAAGAGGCTGCAGTTGCTAACTGAAATAACAGGGCACACTTTGCAAACAAGGTAGAGCAACCCAATCTCCCCTTTTGTTTTCCCTCTTTTCTTTATCCCAAAGCTTCAGTAGCTGCATTATTTACACATTTTTCCATTCTGTACCAAAGCACCCAATCGCCATTTACCAAAACTCTTAAAACGCCCTCTCACACTCCAAGCACCATGCACCCCTTACATCAAGGAATTGCTGCCAAATGCATCACCTCTCTCACATGGCACACATACACAACATCCAGCAAAACATTCCTATTGATATTTCGGCAAGACCTGATGGGCTGGATTTCCTGAATCCAGTTGCCCATATTTCTGCATCTGTTCCTTCAGTCTCCCCAGCCACTCAGATGGAGTTTCCTCTTTCTTTTGTTCCAAAGACAGAGTCTTATGTACATTTAGAGACAGGTACCATCTCTTTAATTCCCTTAACCATATACTGGCGATGTACTCTAATAATTCCTAACTCCCCTTTCTGGAAGCCAGCACAGAGCATCACCTGATCTTTTTCCTAGATCATTTATACGATTATATTATATATAATATACTAAAATACATTATATCATGTATAGTATGATGATGATGATGATGATGATGATGATGATGATGATGATGCATGATTAACATCCATAAAGTCCCAAACCTCCTTAGGGAATACAGGACATGAAGAGTGGTTCCCAGGGTACCTCCATCCTTCCTAGGGTATAAAATATCTAAGGATTCCATGATTTTAAGGCCATCAAATATCCAGGCCATACAAATGCACAGCAGCTTTCCATTTTTCCTTTTTCAGTCCCCTAACCTGGGGAAAACTATCCAAGAACCTTAACATCCTCCCCAGGAACTTTCATGAACTTTCAAGGAAAGTTGCTTTCCCTTGAGCCTTGCCTTTAGGGACATCCCCCTTTCTAAACCCTCTCTTCCCCATCCCTAACCCTCAAGTAAGAAATAAAGATCCCTTACCTAAATTCAGATGCATCAATCAAGGTTTCCTCCTTTCCTCTGAGTAAACCCTCCAAAACCACCAGTCCCACTGATGTCTTTAGAAGTCTCTGCTGCCATGAATTCAATTTGTCTCGGGTCAGTGATCTCCCTCTTATTGGACAGACAGCTGCCAGTGGGACTGCTAAACTTAGCAGGGTGCACCTTCCCACTGCCACCCACCGATCGAACCGACGATGGATGTAGGAGGATCCTGGACAAGGTCCCAAGTTGTTAGTAACTTTCCTTTCCCTTAGAAGAACAAATGTACCAGGCAACACAGAGTTCTTTTTGAAACTTTATTGCAATAAAGGGAATTAGAAGGGTTTCCTTCCCCTTGCCAACTCACTGAGCACATGTTCACATCCCATATTTATGCCCTTTCTCAGGCTGCTTCTTCCCTCCTCTTTTCCCTCAATGGCTAGGGTACTGGGAAGTTAAGTCTTTTCTGTCTATCATTCCGTGCTGCTCCAAAACATGTTCTTCCTTTGCATTTCATCCCTCCCAGGTGAATTATTATGAGCTTATTCCCTATGCAGAGTGTGTTTGTTAATAGGCATGAAGTCATTGAGCAAGGGATCTTCTATCTTGTCTATGTGCCAATTCCACCCTGCTATCTGATCCCTGTACCCCATTCTTATGGCTAAGGAATTTTCTTTTTTACATTATTACACTTCTTGTTTCCTTGTTTCAAATCATCCTTACATCCCTATGATTTGCTAATGAAGAAGGAGTCCAGCTGGACTTAAGTTCCAGAAAGAGTAACCTGCACCCTTGGAGTAGTGTCCCTCCCAATTCCCAAATGAAGCATGAGTTCTCAGGGCTGGAAAAGGACTTCTTCAATAGATATACATGTGGAGCAAGACATTCCCTACTCCAGATCTTTCTTGCATGCTCTCAAGAGCAGTCTTGTGGACCTTCCTGTACCTCTGGCAGGATGCGTTTGCCAGTGCACTTTTGCAGCAAAGCAGCTTTGTGAGCATGCCCCCAGGACCCAGTCCCATGCAGGCTGCCAGAATGAGCTTCCTGAGGAATCCTCCCCTAACAAAAAGAATCTCCTGCACCCTGTAGAATGTGCTGGAGGGACTTCTGGATGACAGGCAACTTAAAAGTGTTTTTAGAAACTAAGAAATTGCATTCTTGCTACCCAGTCAAGTTCTGGTCAACAAGAATTTATCTACTGATACTTTAAAATGCAGCAGGAACATCTCAACGATTGAAAACAGGAACAATTAGTAGAAACAAAACAAAAATGATAAAAAACAAACTTACCTAATGTGATTGACATGGGAAAATTTCTCACATGCTGCTTCCCCATGTATGAAAATGAGTTTTTATTTTTTCCAACTACTGAAAAGTGCAAAAGATTTTTTTTTTCCCTTTGAACCATTTCTATATGATCCATGCACCTAACATAGATGATGCCTGGATGGTTCACAAATGTCCCAATCTTCAGCTGTTGACAAACAATAAAAAGACACTTTATGCTGTGCTTTTCACCATCAGGTGATCCTTGGTATTCAGGTCAGGCCTCACAAGAATAATGTAGCACATGGGGAGGAAGATGCAGCCCAGCAGCCCAGCACTGGAGGCCAAGATGGAGAAGACCTGCATGGCCACCATGTACTTGCCCTTGGTGCTCAGGTAGGCAGGCACAAAGGACACCCAGATGCTGCAGAAGACCAGCATGCTGAAGTTCATCAGCTTGGCCTCATTGAAGGCCCCAGGCAGCTTCCTGGCCAGGAAGGCCACCATGAAACAAAGGGCAGCCAGGAAGCCCATGTAGCCAAAGGCAGCGTAGATCATGGCCACAGAGCCTTCATTGCACTGCAGGAGGAGCTGCCCAGTTTGGGAATGTTTGTCAGAGTCAGGAAAAGGGGGAGAGGTGCCCAGCCAGATGGTGGAGAGGACTACTTGAATACTGGAACAGCAGATGACAATGGAGTTGTCCAAGCTCTTCCCCAGCCAGTTCCTTGCCCTGTTGCTTGGCTTGGTGGCCAGGAAGGCCAGTACCACAATGACAGTTTTGGCCAGGAGGGAAGAGCCAGCAACTGAGAAGATGATGCTGAAGGCTGCTTGTCGGAGGAGGCAGGTGATGCTTCTTGACTGGCCAATGAAGAGGAAAGAGCTTACAAAGCAAAGCAGGAGGGAGACAAGCAGAATGTAGGAGAGGTCTCGGTTGTTGGCCTTGACTACTGGGGATTCTTGAAATTTCCTGAAGATTCCCAAAATGGTTCCTGTGGCTATGGAGAAGAGTAGGGCCATGCCAGGTCCAAAAACACCTCTTGCCAAAGAGATGCTGGCACCGAAGATGAAGTCTCCTGGCCGGTAAAAGTTCTGTGGCTGCAGCTCAACCTTGTGCCATCTCCAGGGACACTTGACATCCAGCGTCCCACAGCAGGCCTCTGGGAGAAGCTGCAGCAGCAGGACGAAGAGCGCCATTCTCCAGGTTCTTGGCATGACTTCCATCCTTCCCCTTTCAACCAAATAGAGGAACAGTTAGAGGAATTTCCTTTCAAAATGGACAAGGAGCCCAGCCAGACAAGGCTCCAGCTAAGGAAAATGAGAATAAGTGTCCCTGCACACTAGACTCCTGTGCTGCCTTCAACCTCTCCTGATCCCTGAGCTGGGCTGCAGGGAAGGAGGGGCCTTGCCTTTTTCACTTAGATGCAAGACACAGCCCTGCAATCTCAGGTGTGCTTTAGGGGCTCAGGATGGTCCTTGGGGGAGGGGACCCCATGAGGTTTAGTAGGAAGACCAGTAATGCACTGTGATTTACCAAATTATATGGCCGCAAGGCTGGAGCACCCCTGTGGCTTCCTGAAAACCTTCCTCTCTCCCATGTGCAAGAAGGGCATGCTCTGAGACCTTGCTGACATGACCCAGTTTAAGTAAGCAGGATCAAGGGGCTCTTTCCCTCGCGTGCTTTGCTACTGGCCTTTAAGAGGTGATCTGCTGCATCCCCTGCTTGCAATCCTTCCACCCCCATATTGCCTCTGCAGTGGGGCCACTTGGCCATGCAAAGCCCCTGCCTTGCTTTGTCCCTTTCCATTTTTGTGTTCTCAGGTTGGTGCCTGGAGCTCAGGCTCATGCCAACTATATCTCTGAGTGCTGCACCCTCATCACGGTGAGACTAATTGTTCCTCATTGCCCAGCTTCACCTCCAGGGATGGGGTCAGTTGTTCTGTCCAAACTTTCCTTCTGCAGGGATGGCCAGGAAGTGCATTGAAAGGGAAAGGTCTTGATGGAGAATGTCAGCCCCATCGCAGCAGCCTCTGAAGGACTGGGAGGGAAGGCTCTTTCCCTCTTTCTTCTCCCCTCCCCTTCTATTTCCCTTTGGAAAAGTTTCTATTTTCCTAACTGCTGTGGCCACTGCCCATTTCTGGCATCCTCTTCCCCTTGGACTGCATGTGCTGGGACTGCGTGTTTCCCTCTCATATATCCAGGAGGGGAAGCCAGTTTGAGGATAGGCAAGTCTAACACTGAAACTGTTCTTGGTTGACAGGATGAAGCAGAGGGAGTTTGGGTGTGCATCCTTGCATGGGATCGCGCATGCAATAAGAGGGATGGGGACTCAGAGAGACAGGTCTGGATCCCCACTCATCCCTGAAGCTCACTGGGTGAGTTCTGGCAGGTCATTCATTCTCAGCCTATCCTACCTGACAGGGTTGTTGTTTTCAGAAAAAGAATGATGAAGGGAAGCA
The DNA here is from genome assembly GCA_023646645.1 of Varanus salvator macromaculatus. Taxonomy (NCBI): domain Eukaryota; kingdom Metazoa; phylum Chordata; class Lepidosauria; order Squamata; family Varanidae; genus Varanus; species Varanus salvator. Next base: position 96,820 of record JAIXND010000736.1, on the reverse strand, counting down.
TGCAAAGTGCTTGCTTTCCTCATGCATGGAAAGGTCAGGATGGAAGTGCCATGTGGTGCTAACAATCATAGTGCCAACAATGGTAAAAGTATTAATGGAAGTACACCATCAGGAAATTCACCAAAAGACACTTCAGGAAGCAGTCATAGACCAGGTGGGCATCCAGGCTGCCCAGAAATGGCCAGCCCTTGACCATGTTTAAGATTTCATCCCACATCGAGGCAGCTGTGCAGGAAGCACTGGGAAGGAGTTGGTGTTCTTATCCGGGCTGGTCCCAGTGATGTGCAGACATGGAAGCATGATCCTGGCAGCCAATGTGAGGTTGCAGGAGAGAAGCCCGCATCCCAGATACCAAGGTGGTTCCTTTGGAGTGCTTCCCATTGCACACGCAGGCCCAGATGGGCAGCCCCCACATGGATGAAGTGGTGGGCCGGGAAGGGAAGCTTTTATTGGAACTCTTCAGCTCTCCTTTTCCCCCATGTCCTGCTGGGATATTTCCCCCAGGTTCCATTATAACATCAGGAAGCATATCCAGCTCCAGGCTTTCCCCTGTGGTCAACCCTCTCCTGGGATCCATTCAATGCTGCCCTGCCCCATTGGGGGTTTGACTGTGTGAGGAATCATGGAGAGAAAAGTCACCAGGTGAGAATGACATGGATTTTGGTCCTGCGGAAAAGAGGCAGATAATTTTGAGGGGCAGCTTTGCTTGGGCCCATGTGCATAACTGCTGCTCCTGCGACTGGCAGTTGCAAGAAATCTGATCTCACAGCCTGTGAGGCTGTCTGCTCTGATTCACAGGGAGAGCAGATTTCAACTTTTCTACAGGTGGGGAGTGGCAAAAATGGGAAAATTATTTCCAGGACCACTGGGGCAGAAATAAAAAGCAGTGTATGCATAATATAGTATTTTATGCATTTGTTTTCAAATATAGTACCAAAGAAGGAAAGAAAATTCTGCTAACATAACCAGAAACCGAGCAGTAAAAATGCTACTACAAGAGTAAGATATTGAAATTAGAAGTAGTTGAACACAACTGAAATGTTCAGAGAGCAATATGCAACTCAAATAAACTGCAAAATCTCCTGTTGCTTCTTTTCAGGAATAACTGATCAAAAATTTAATATAGGAAAATCCAAAATCAATATAAATGCAAAAACATACTTACAGCTAATAGGAATTCAAGTACAATATTAGCATGGGAGCAACACACAATCAAACAAAATTACTTAATACAATAATCACAATGTGAAATACTGAAATACCTTCCTGCCAGAGCATCCCCTTTTTCTTAGCTCTCTGCACTGGTCATGGCCGCAGAGCCAAGAGTTTGCACAAAGTGTCGCCCTGACATTCCCTGAGTCAGGCTGCCCAAACCTAGCCCAGGGAAGAACTGCAGGTGTTGCCTCACATCACTGCTCATGGCAAGCAAGGAAGAGGGCCCTTTTTTCTCATTTCTACTTTCCTTTTCCAATGGTTCAGCAACTGCATTCCTCTCTCCATTTCTTTCATTCTGTCTCCCTTGTGCACCAAATCTCCATTCACGTGGGCCTCTAAAAGCCTCTCACATGCCAAGCACCAGCAATCAGGGAGCATCCCAGGCCAATCCTCCACCTCACACAATCTCTCTCCCACAGGGCACACTCCCAGCACAAACAAACTACAAGCCTCCAGAACATATACAGAGTGTTTTCTCATTTTCTCGTCATTCACACAGGAGTGGAGATGATAATGAGGGAAGAGTAGGTACATTTCAACAGATAATGTATTCATGAGTAAAAACAATATGAGAAATGGCAGAGCGGAATGGACATAATGGCACAGTAATTATGGGTGATTACACAGAGTTGGCATGGAAACAAGGAAGGCACTTGAATCATAACAGGTCCTGAAGGTGAGCTTGATTTCCTCAACAGAGTGTCTTGGGTGCCTGGCCAGGTGGACTTTCAACAGCAGTCCCATGAGTGGGCAGGAAGGTGCCAGACCCATGTCCAGTGCTTATATGAAATTTCAGGATCCCCGCTCTCTCTGGGAGCATCTACTGGCTTATCTTGGGTGCCAGTTTTTACACTGTTGACTCAATGGGTGTGATACAATGACTGGTTGAATTCTGTGTATTATCATGATGAGATTTTTGTTTTGTGCTTTTCCATTTTATCACTGCATCGAAGGGGGCATCCCTGTGTCCCTGGAGAATAGTGAAGCACCCCTCCACTTTGCATATTGCAGGAAACAGAGCGCTCTCGTAGCTCTGTCTGGGGAGCTAAGGCTGAGATGTGGGTTTCTTGCTTCCTGCCTAAGGGGTCCAACCAACCATGGGAGATGCCTGTTCATGGCTGGCCACATGACATGTGCTGTGGCTGCTGCCCAATACCCCTTCCCACCCTTCCCCCCTTTGACCCTCTTTTATCCCTTCAGCCTGGTTGCTTCAGAACCCTCAACTCCTAATATTATCCCTTTAATACACTGCTCAGTTCCCCCAGCTTGGATGCTGAATCCAGAAGCTGATTCTGAATTGACAGAACAGGGAAGTTCTAGGTGGAATTTTTCCCAGTTGGATGAGAATCAGGGAATTCCTGCCTGCTTTCTGTTCTTTAACTAAGCAATGAATGAAAGAATCTTCACCCCAGCAAAGTAGGAAATGCACCCCTTCCCTTTTTGCACTGCAGTGGCAACCTATTGCTTGCAAGGAGAAAATAGGGGATGAAACAAAATTCCCCCAAGCTGAAGAGCCAAACTGCTGCAGGGAAGGCCTGAGGGAGCCTTCAGGTCTTCTGAGAACAGGGTGGCGTGGTGAGTCGGGTGCTGAGCTGGAGGCCTGGGAGGTCCTGGTTCCAGCCCTACCCCCATCCTCAGAGCTCCCTGAAGATGCTTGGCCAATCAGTCCCTCTGAGCATGCCTCCTCACAGGGTTGTGGCTGTAGGGGGGATAAAAAGGAGAGTAGGACAAACGTGTAAGCCACTTGGGGGCAGGTAAAGAGGGGAAAATGCAGGGAATAAATGCAGCATGAATATAAAATATAGAGCCTCAAATCCTCCCCTCTCTGCTCCCCACAATACACTCCCTCTTCTCCCCCAGATGTCAGTAGTGGGCTGCTGCACTCCTTCAGATGAAAGGCAAGGGGACACCCCTGAGGACATAGATTTCTGGCCAACAAAAATGAGGGGATCACAGAAATGGTGCACTGTATTTGGCAGCCCAGATGCCTCCAACACAGCCTAGGAAATGCAAGGAAGGAGCTGAACGGTGGCCCCCAGGAGGTCCCAGCCATGCGGCTGTTCTCCAGAAGGAGTCCAATCTTTGGGCATGGCCAAGGTTGCTAATAAAGAAGGAGTCCGGCTGGATATTTGCCCAAGAAAGGGGAATCTCCACCCTTGAAGCATTGTCCCTTCTGTCATGGGCCAGAGGCCCGGTCGCTCTGGTCACAATTAACCACACTTGCAAGAGCAATAAAACTAAATCTATTTATTGTTAGTTATCTACAAGATTTACAATTCTACTAATGAGCTTCTTAATGGTAGTCTTTGATGAACAGATGTTCACCTCTGAATGGCGATAGCCTCTCCCCTCTATGTCATATCTCCCCCCATCATTCGTTCCTCCCTCCTTTCTTGTTCTCTTTTTGCTTTCACCTCATAGGCTTTCAGAATCCTCCTGTTTCTGGTGGTTTTAAATTTCACATACCCCATGATTTCTTCAGCTTCCGGTCCTGTCAGCTCTGCTTCAGAAGAGGAGGAGGCATCTTGCTCCTTCTCTTTTCTGGCAGTCCTCTCCTTCTCACAGTCTGGCTGACTTAAAGGGCCAGGTGTCTGTTCAGACCAGAGGAGCTCTCAGCAACAGGCTGGTTTGTGTTTATGTCAAGCCGTGGTGAGGTCTCTTGAACTCTGGCTGTCAAGGTCAGGTCTTCCTCATGAATAGTAGCTCCTGTTGTGGCCTCATGCACAACACTACCCCCCTCCAGGACCTCCCTCTTCTCGATGGGAATGGGAGTAAAAGTGTCTGGGTTTGTCAGGGAAGCAGGCATGAAATTGTCTGAGGAGGGCTGGTGCATGGATGTTGTAGGCTGGTTCCCAACTCTGGTCTTCAGGGGGGTAGCCTTTCCAGTGGATGAGATATTGGAGGCGTCCTCTGCGAAATCTGGAGTCGATATCCTCAATTTCGAATTCTTCTTCTCCATCTACTATTACTGGAGGGGGTGGAGGTGGTTGAGTGCATAGTTGGTGTTGAGGAGGAGCTGGAGTGAGTAATGATTGGTGAAAGACTGGGTGAATCTTCACGGACGGAGGTCGGCGTAAGTGGAAAGCGATGGGGTTGATTTGGGCAGCGATCTGAAAAGGTCCAGTCCACCTGTGGGTCATTTTCCGAGAGGTACGGCCATAGGAAGGTTCTCAGTGGACAACCAGACCCAGTCGCCCACATGTAGGGTTGTTCTTTGCTGTCTACATCAATCAGCGACCTCCTTGTATGTCGACTTGACTTTGTTCAATTGTTGTTTGAGGACAGACTGCACCGATGCTAAATCATTGAGAAAATTCCTGGCAGCTGGGACCGACAATGAAGACAGTGACGTCGGAAATGCTCATGGATGGTAGCCTAGATTCGCGAAGAATGGTGTTTGATGAGTCAAGGCATGAACTGAGTTGTTATAGGCGAATTCTGCTAGTGGAAGGAAAGAGAGCCAATCATCTTGTTGGTAGTTTACAAAGCATCAGAGATACTGTTCAAGAGTGGCATTGAGACGTTCAGTTTGTCCATCAGTTTGAGGGTGATGAGCAGATTATAGGCGTAAATTGACTTTGAGGAGTGTCAAAAGTTCCCGCCAGAATCGAGACATGAATTGACTGCCTCTGTCTGAAATTACAGCGAGGGGTCACCCATGTGTTTTATAAATATGATGAATAAAGAGAGACGCTGTGGTTTTAGCGGATGGTAATCCTGTGCAGGGAATAAAGTGAGCCATCTTTGTATAAAAATCAGTCACCACAAGGATAGTAGTGAAGCCACTGGACCTGGGCAAATCAGTGATGAAATCCATGGAAACCGTGTGCCAGGGTCCAGGTGGGGTATCTACAGGTTGGAGTAGACCTGGCAGCTTTCCTTGTTGCTGTTTGGCACGGTGGCATGTGGGGCATGAGAGTACGTATATCTTGACATCATGGTACATACGAGGCCACCAATAGTCCCTGGAAAGAGTATGCATCATTTTGTAAACCCCAAAGTGACCAGCAGATGGAGAGTCATGACATCGCTGTAGTATTTGTTCACGAAGTGACACTGGTATGTAAGGAATGTTGTTGAATAGTAATATGTCATCTTCAAATGAGAAGTGGTTCAGAAGGGTATTATTCTGTCTTTGGTCTTTTTTCACATGTACGAAGGGATCAGTCTGTTGTGCATGTTGGATGTCATCGCTGTATGCCAATAAGATGGAAGTAATGGTGGCGATAGTCAGTTGCAAGATCAGAGTAGGTTCTGGGTGTTCTTCGTTATCAGGGAAATACTCAGGCTTCCTGGATAGTGCATCGGCCAGGAGGTTCTGTGACGGAGGAATATATTCAATGAGGAAGTTGAAGCGGGAGAAGAACAGGGCCCATCGTGCCTGTCTTTGGTTGAGAATTTTTGCTGAAGTGAAGTGCGTTAAATTCTTGTGATCAGTTTGGATGAGTATCTTGTGCAGGGAACCTTCGAGTAAATGGCGCCATTCCTCAAGGGCAGCCTTGATCGCTAGCAGTTCCTTTTCACAGATAGTGTAGTTTCGTTCTGAGTTGGACAGCTTGTGTGAATAGAAGGCTATTGGTCTGAGATTGTCAGAGGGTTGGTGCATTGATTGTAAGAGGACAGCTCCTATGGCCTTGTCGGAGGCATCAGTCTGAAGTGTGAATGGTGCTGACGTATCTGGATGCAATAGGTGATGTTCTGAAGTAATTTGGTGTTTCAATGAGATAAACGCTGCTGCTGCACTGGGCGGCCATTTGAGACATTGTCCCTTGTCTTTTAGGAGATCAGTCAAAGGAGCTGTCAGGTGAGAGAAATTAGGGATGAAACAACGGTAGAAGTCCACAAATCCCAGGAACTTTTGAAGTTCTTTCTTCATACGTGGGGGTTGCAACAACAGTACTGCTTGTATCTTATCTGGGTCCATTTGTAGACTGTCTGGGGAAATGCAGTAGCCCAGGTACATCAAGGAAGTTGTGTGGAATTCACATTTCTCTAGCTTGGCTGAGAGGTGGTGTTCCCACTTTCATTGTAGGACGGTTCATACGTGTTGGACGTGTGATTCAGGGTCATTGAAGAATATGAGCAAATCATCCAGGTAAGCTATCATGAAGACATCAAGGAAATCATGGAAGATCTCGTTTATCATTCTGCAGAAATATTGTCCTGAATTTAATAGTCCAAACAGCATCACACAGAACTCGTAGCTCCCATACCATGTTAGGAAGGCTGTTAAATGTTTGAATCCAGGACGTATGCGGAGTAAATTGTATGCGTTGCGTAGGTCCAGCTTGGTAAATATGCGTGCTTGACCTAATCGTTCCAAAATTTCGGAGGTGAGAGGCATGGTTTGCCTATTTGAGATTGTAATCGCATTCAAGCAGCGATAATCGATGCAGACCCTGGGTTCTTCAGAATTCTTCCATGGTACGATGATTGGCATTGCTGAAGAGGAGGATGGGTGTATGAAGCCTTTTTCCAGGTTGGAGGATATAAAATCTTTAATGACTTGGAGTTCTTTGGGGGACATGGGTCGTAGATTGCCAGTTGGGAGTGTAGCTCTGGACTGTATGTGTATCTCCATGTCACATGAGCGATGAGGCAGTAATTTGTCAGCCTCTTGTGGATCAAATACATCCCAAAAATCCTGGTATTGTGGTGGGAGGGCAGTGGTAGAGGGTGGTGAGGAGTTTGAGGTCGTCTGGGGTGTGTTGTCATTGCAGTGTTGCGAACAAAAGGTGGAGTTAAATTGTATTTGTCCTGAACCCCAAGATATTTGAGGTTTGTGTTTGATTAACCAGTCCATGCCCAGGACAATGGGGTATTGGAGATCTTTCACTAGTAAGAATGTTGTTTGTTCATGATGTTTCCCAATTTGTAGGGTGAGTGGTGAAGATTGGAGAAGGAAGGGGCCACCTCGCAGGGGTAGTTTTTGTGTGGAGTCCACCTGAAGTGGAGTTTCCAGTGGTGAAGTTGGAACACTGTGTGTTTGAGCAAATTCTTCATCCATGAAGGAGGCAGTGGTACCACTGTCTATGAGTGCTGTGGCGTGAATTGCAGGCTGAGATTTTGTTTGTAATGTGATATCTAGCAGGATATGTTGTGCTACAAGAGCTCCTCCTAGTATTTGGCACCTTTGAGGAATATGTGTGTGTCCCAGTGTCGCGGTGCTTAACGACGCTGGGACTGGAAGTTTCTCATCTGCTTTTTCAGTGGGCAGGACTTAGCTATGTGGCTGTTATGTCTGCAGACAAAACAGCGTCCAGCACTGCGTTGGTAAGCCTTATCTCCCCTTGGAATGCGAGTCCCAGCTGCCCCCAGCTGCATAGGTTCTGGTTCCTGCTGAGGCTGAGGTGTTGCTATGGTTACATAGCTTTCAGTGGGAGTAGTTGGGGGTTGGCTTCTGTGCGCGGGAACCATTTTTCTTTAGTTGGCTATGAGCCAGTATAGCATTCATGTTTGGCGTGATTTCTCTCTTTAAGCCGTGTATCTATCTGGATTGTTAAAGTCATTAAATCCTGTAAATGTTCTGGCATGGAACTGCATGCCAATTCATCTAAGACCTCCTCCCTCAAACCTTCACGGTATTGGACCATCAAGGCTTCCTCATTCCACCCTAAATCATTCATGATAAGTTGGAATTTAGTGGTGTACTCAGTTGCTGAAGTGTGTCCTTGCTTCAGACTCTTGACCTCACGTATGGCTATTTCTTTGCAAGCTTCTACACCAAGAAATTTTCCCAGGGCATTAAGAAATAGATCAGCATTATTTAATATGGGGTCTTTAGCAATTAACCTTGCTGTTGCCCATCAGGCTGGGACCCCTGTGAGTTGATTTATTAGAAATCCTACCTTTAGCTTTTCGTTGAGGAAGTCTGGAAGGCGAAGATTGATGTATACTTCATTTTGTGTCCTGAAAGTTGTAAATCCCTCTTTCTTGCCATCATATTTCAGGGGGTCTTCGAGCGGGCATCTTCTTAGTGTCAGTTCTGGGTCTGATCTTGTAGTTGTTTGCTGTAGCTTTGCATGCAAACTATCCAGTTCTTTTTGCAATGTCTCTAACTGTTGAGTTGCTTCTTGGTATTTCTGTCTCAGGAGGGTATTTTCTTCCTTTAAATTTGGGAAGTCTTGTAGTGCTGGAGTCGATGATTGCATTGTTGTTGTTCTCCGGAGTCAGGAGTTTGGAAGAAATTTCTGAATGATCAAAAAGTTCTTAAAAAAAAATCTTCTCTGCTCTGCAGCATGTGGCTAACAACCAAAGGATTCAGAGGCGAACATTCTGTGAAGGGGCCGGAGGCCCGGTCGCTCTGATCGTAATTAACCACACTTGCAAGAGCAATAAAACTAAATCTATTTATTGCAAGTTATCTACAAGATTTACAATTCTACTAATGAGCTTCTTAATGATAGTCTTTGATGAAAAGATGCTCGCCTCTGAATGGCGATAGCCTCTCCCCTCTACGTCATATCTCCCCCCATCATTCGTTCCTCCCTCCTTTCTTGTTCTCTTTTTGCTTTCACCTCATAGGCTTTCAGAATTCTCATGTTTCTGGTGATTTTAAAGTCCACATACCCCATGAGTCCTTCAGCTTCTGGTCCGGTCAGCCCTGCTTTGGAAGAGGAGGAGGTGTCTTGCTCCTTCTCTTTTCTGGCAGCCCCCTCTTTCTCAAGGTCTGGCTGACTTAAAGGGCCAGGTGTCTGTTCAGTGGGTTGTAGACCAGAGGAGCTCTCAGCAACAGGCTGGTTTGTGTTTATGTCAAGCCATGGCGAAGTCTCTTGAACTCCTGCTGTCAAGGTCAGGTCTTCCTCGTGAGTAGTAGCTCCTGTCGTGGCCTTATGCACGACACCTTCTGACTCTCAAATGAAATCTGAGCTAGTAGGCCTAGGAAAGGACTGCTTCAATTCTACCTCAAGTGGGGCAAGACACTCCCTCCTCCTGATCTTTTTCTTCCTGCTTCCAAGGGCAGTCTTGGGGACCACCCCACAGCTCTGGTAGGATGCTGGTGTCAGTGAGTTTTTGCAGCCAAGCATGTTTGTGAGAACCTCCCATGGAGTCCACCCTGAGCAATTCAGCAAGTGAAAGGATTTGCAATGCCACATGGAACTTCACCAAGGAACCATCCCACTCTGAAAAATTCCACCCTGGAAAAAGTCCTGGAGGGATTTCCAGGGATTTGGAAATGTTTTAAAAATTGAGGAGCTGCCTCCCTGTTACCCAGTCAAGTTCTGGGAAAAACCATGAAAATCTCAAGGACTGTAAACAGAAATTATTCATAGAGACAAAGCAAGAAAAAACAAAAAACTTATCTAAGGTGATTAAAAAGGGGAAATTGCTTACATGCTGTTTCCCCATATGTGAAATAGTTTTAATTTTTCCTAAGTACTAAAAAGGGCAAAGGATTTTTTTTCTATTTCTTTCAATTTGATACTCTTCATATTCATAAAGTGGATTTCTGGGCTGTTCAAAAATGTCAGGACCTTGAGCTGTAGATGAACAATACAACACAATTTATGCTTTGCTTTTCAGCATGAGATGCTCCTTGTTGTTCAGGTCAGGCCTCACTAGAATAATGTAGCACTTGGGGAGGAAGATGCAGCCCAGCAGCCCAGCACTGGAGGCCAAAATGGAGAAGAACTGCACGGCCACAATGTACTTGCCCTTGGTGCTGAGGTAGGTGGGCACGAAGGACACCCAGACGCTGCAGAAGACCAGCATGCTGAAGGTGATTAGCTTGGCCTCGTTGAAGGCCCCGGGCAGCTTCCTGGCCAGGAAGGCCACCGTGAAGCAGGCGGTAGCCAGGAAGCCCATGTAGCTGAGGGCAGTGTAGAACATGGCCACAGAGCCTTCGTTGCACTGCAGGACGATCTGCCATGTCCAGGACTGCTTGTCAGGGAAGGGGGGAGAGGTTCCCAGCCAGATGGTGGAGAGGACTACTTGGACAGTAGAACAGCAGATGACAATGTAGTTGGCCAAACTCCTACCCAACAAGTTCCTTGCCCTGTTGCCTGGCTTAGTGGCAAGGAAGGCCAGCACCACAGTGACAGTTTTGGCCAGGAGGGAAGAGATGGCTACTGAGAAGATGATGCTGAAAGCTGCTTGCCGGAGGAGGCAGGTGATGCTTCTTGGCTGGCCAATGAAGAGGAAAGAGCATGCAAAGCAAAGCAGGAGGGAGACAAGCAGAATGTAAGAAAGGTCTCGATTGTTGGCCTTGACTACTGGGGTTTCCTGGAATTTCCAGTAGATTCCCAAAATGCTTCCTGTGGCTATAGTGAAGAGTAGGGCTGCACAAGTGAGGAAGGTCCCCAAATTTTCCTCATAGGACAGGAATGTGATGACCTTGGGGATGCACTTGTCCCGGACCATGTTGGGATGCTGATCTTCTGGACACTTCAGGCAATGCTCTGCATCTGTTGAAAGGAAAACAGCACCCCGAAAGCCATTCCAGTCTCTGCACTGTACATTTTATTCCTTATGGTTGTCCTTCTTATCATGAATATTAGTATATATGGTAGCACTGCAGGTAGGGGCATGATTCTGGTGGGAGAAGCCACATAGAGTGCAATCCTGCCCTGCGTGGACTTGATGGGCCCCTTCATTTTCTAAGATGAACTAATGTCCTAAGATTAATTATCATGGCAGACAAATACCTGGAAGGCACTTTGCAAATTGGACTAGGATGTGTGGCAATCATGAATGAATTCATGCAATGAAAAATGTCTCATTCTGGCAGGGAATCCAACCCATGCATCTACACCCTCTGGAGTATTTCATGGAGATCATGAAAGCCGACAACAAGCTTTCAAAGGTCAAGCCAGGCAGCAGCATTCTCATGACAAGCTCTCTGCAATCCTGCTTGAGTGGTGGGATATGATATGCGGGAACACAACTCTACTTTGATTTCCCTAGTTCCAGGCCTAAGACCAGGTCTAACTGAAGTGCTTGAGGAAGCCTTTGAGAATCAGGTAAAAGTGTGGAAAGGGTGTTGCTCTTCCACCCAAGTCTCATCCAGCCTGATTCTCATGCCCTCAGCATGCATAGACCCTTACAATAACTGAACCCTCACCACCATTGCATGCAAGTCTGTCCTGTTTGCAAGCCTCCAGCTGTGCACCCTGGGAATTCCATCCCTACCACCTCAGCCACCATCCAGCCAATCTTCCCCCACTAGCTCTCCAACAAGGCATTTTTCCAGCACCAGCAGCCCTGCCTGCTCCCCTCTGCTCAGTGCAGACCCCTACTCCTCCATGAGTTGCAGAAAGGTACAGTCTGGACAAACTAAGGAATTGAGACTGGTCATTTGGTCAGCAACTCTTTGACTGTCCCAGGTGATGTGTGAACAGAGAAGGACCCAAAACTGGATGCTCACACATGTGCACTACCAGCCCTGATCTTACTTTTCTGCCCATCTCACTTACTGGTTGCATCAACCTCATTCAAAGACATACACAGAACCATCTTGGTATCAAACGTTCTTGAACCAAGTGACTCATTCAATGTTTTGCTCCTTCTTCCCAGGAAAACCTTCCAATTGAGTCATCTCATGTTTACAGTGTATGCTCGTAGGGTTCTGAACTCTCTCTCCTTCACAGAAGATATCAGGGTGGAAGTGAGACCGGAGGAAGACGGGAGGTGGTTAGTTACGGTTTGCTTGAGGGAGTTGAGCTCCCCCATTGGTGTGGGGGAATTCCAATCTGGGGAATGCCTTCCCAGTGGGAAGCCAAGATGTTGCAGTAGAAAGTGATCTTGATTCTAGCCCTGACTCAGCCATGCAGGTCACTAGATGGCTCTGGGCCACTGACAGACTCTCAGCCCAGCCAACATCACAGGGTTTTTTTGAGGATAGCATTGAGAGGAAGAGGAACTTTGAGAAATAAGGGAATTTTGTATCTCAAAGGTCATGATTTGAAAATCAGTTGGCATGCTTATATGTGATATGAGAAGGCTAGGTCACATGGGTCTTTTCTGAGTCACTTTATTAGAAGATCATTAATGTAGGTGTGGGAAAAGTTAAAGCTAAAATTGTTTAATAAACTACCAAGATCACTTGTGCCTATGGAAGCTTTTGTGTTTCCAAATCCTCTGGACTTTGAAGGGATCAAAAAATATGATAATATTTTGGATAAGGATGGAGGCCTGAAGTTAGATCAAAAAGCACAAGAACACGGATTTAATATTTCTTGGTGGCATAAGGTGCAGATGCTAAAGATTATAAAACTTGGGCGTTTTATAAGGAGTTAACAGCGTTTGATCAAGCGATGCTTAAATCAGAAGAGAAAATGATTAAAAGATTATATGACTACTTACTTGACAGGGAAATGGAAGATGAACAGGTTAAGGAAACTGATAACATGGGCACAAAATTTTGGATATAATATTGACTTAGAAAAGTGGCAAAAGCTATGGGAAAGAAATATTAAAGTAACATTAGCAACTTCGTATAAAGAAAACTTATATAAAATATTTTATAGATGGTATTTGTCGCCAAATCGATTAGCTAAGATGTTTCCAAATATGTCAAATAGATGTTGGAAATGTAAACATAAATATGGTACCTTTTATCATATGTGGTGGGCTTGTGACAAGGTGAAAAAGTATTGGATTAAAATGCATAAATGGCTTGAGGGAATGCTACAAAAACCTTTGGCTTTTAAACCTGAAGTTTTCATATTAGGCATTATACCAGAAGATATTAACAAACAAGAAATGTATTTGATGTTACATGTAATCACCGTGGCAAGGATTGCATTTGCTCAACACTGGAAAAATGAGGAATTACCCACTGACGAACTGATCCTAAGAAAGATTCTGGACTGTGCAGAAATGGATAGATTAACTTTATCACTGAAGGAGAAAGAAGATACTGACTTCTATCAAACATGGAAAAATTTTTATTATTGGCTGGAGAAACAGGACTTGGCTTAGATTTAAAGATGTCTTTAAGTTGTTATAAATGGATTTGATTATGACTATAGAATTTTAAAAACATGTAGTAGGGGGCTGACCCAGTAAGTCCGATGTATTTGATGATTGATGTTTTTAGTAGTAGTTTAAAAATCTTAATAAAAATCTTTAAAAAGAGAGAGAGAAAGAAGGAGGAACAGATTTAGATTTACCACCTTGACTTTCTTTAAAGAAAATGGCAGGATATAATGAAACTGAATAAAGAAACTCAGGACACTTTATGATATCGCGTGCCCAGTTCCATATATATGAAAAAAACTTTCATTTTAGCACTTGCTATTTTTTTTTTTTTTTTACTCATAGAAAAATACAGAGTATCATGGAATTCCTCTACTCATCAAGGACTCCATGAAGAAGAGCATGTGCAGCTAAAGATCTGAACAGCCTGTCCTCCCTCCCATCCTCCCCATGCATCTGTGAATCACCCATTCCCAAAAACTTTTTGCTGGCATAATCCTCTTGGCTCAGCCATCTTCCCCAGCATCTTCCTGAAGGCAAGTCCTGCCATGCCAGTGAGATGAGAAGTCCTCTTTCAGCTATTCCAGATGATGAAAAGAAGATCCAAAATCTCCTCATACTCAAAAAAGTTCCTTTTCTCCAAGCTACTCAGTTCTCCTCGGGGGAGCTGCACAGAGGTGGTGCAGAAAGATGGAGAAGGCATATAGCTATGCATGGGCAGTAGACATTTAACAGCAAGAGGTACCAAAGGGAAACCATGCCTACAGTGCCCTGAGAGCCAAAGAGCATATGGCAGCAGAATCAAGAAGGGGATGAGGAATTTTAGGAAGCAGAGAACACCACTCAGAACACGGATTATGTAATTCTTCCAGGAGGGGAGGAAGGGAGTGGTAATATCACCCCACAGACTAAGATTTTTTGCTCTGTTACTCCAGAAACAACCAGGCCATCTGAAATTTTTTGCAGGATAGTTTAGCACCCCCACATGTACCCCATAAAGTGGTTGGAATTTTGCCCCCCTCCCTGGCACTGCCTTTTCCTCTGCATTCACCCACCTTCCAAAGAGGAGATGGTCCCTTCAGCGCATGGAGTGCAGTCATAGCAGCAAATGGGCTGTCCTTCCCGGGGCACCTTGAAGAATCCAGGGCGGCAGCTCTCCACACACCTGGACTGGGGCAGTGGCTGAGGGAGAGAGAAGGAGCATCAGAAACAAGGGTTGGGGCTGAGGAAGCAGGAAACTGGGGAGCCCGAGAAGGAATGGATGGGATTCTCATGTTGATTCTCAGGCTATTGATTTATTTATTAAATATCTGTACGATTCGTTCTCCAGAATGTTAGTCAAGGAATGGTAAATGCAAACAATGGAATAATGCAGCTGGTTTTCTTCACCTGATCTTTCCATCTTGGCCACATAATGGGATCTCGGTGAATGGTCAACTTGGGGTCAGGCCATCCGCATCTTTCTAGACTCCCAATTTTCACTTTTTCAGCAGTCATATTTGGAAACCTCACCCAACTGAGAAGGTCCAAGTTGGCTGCCAAGTCTCCTTTCTCATCTAAATACACCCCATGAACAGAATGATTGTGAAACTGGGGGTCTCTCAGGAAGGGGTGGAGCTGGAAGAAGACAGAAAGCAACAGCATTTGAGAAGACCCATTTGATATCCCAGTTTTCGCTAAGAGCTGGTTCCAGTTTAATGTGGCTGGATATGACTCCTATAATGGACAGGATTATGATTTCACTGCTGGATGCTCATGGTCTGGTTTAGGAATTTAGGAAATAGACAGTACAAGCCTCATCACTGAAGGGAAAAGGAGGGCCGCTTTTCTGAGGGAAATTTTTCAGGAATCCTCAGAAACAGCAAAGGGGCACTTCCACTCCAGAGCCTGCAGTCCTTCAGTAGAGGATCTGGAAGTTCATTGTAGCATGTTTAAGAAGATTTCCTCCTGAGCAGTCTCATAGGAATCCCAGAAATGGGAATTAGGAAGGGGCCAAGAAGAGCTTCCTGTCTGTTGAGCCCTTAATTCCAATCCTGCACTCTGGGATGATCAAGCAGAGATTGCTATCAGACCTCCTTCAGTCTCCTCATCTCCAGGGTAAACCTGGCAAGTTCATCCAATCAGAATTTTTCCTCTTTGTTTCAGGTTCACGCATCATTCTTGTTGTCCTCCTCGGAATGCTTCCCTCTTTTCCCTACTGAGAACTTGTGAAATTTCCTTCTGTCTTCCACATGATTAGCTAGCCCACTAGCTACAAATTTGATGAGTGCTGGATTGATCCCTTCAGTACCCCGGTTGTGACCTCTCCTTGGTTTGAGAAGGGGCCATTGATGAGCACCTTGTGTGTCCAGTTGTGTAGCCAACTGCGCATCTAGCTGAGAGTTGCAGCATCTAACTGGCTTGGTGCTAATCACATCACTTTGCTGAAGTCCAGATGGAAGCTATGCACAGCATTCCCACAGTCCACTGGAAGTGACTGCTTGCTTGCACTTAGTGCACACTCTTG
The DNA here is from genome assembly GCA_023646645.1 of Varanus salvator macromaculatus. Taxonomy (NCBI): domain Eukaryota; kingdom Metazoa; phylum Chordata; class Lepidosauria; order Squamata; family Varanidae; genus Varanus; species Varanus salvator. The sequence continues at coordinate 81,183 of JAIXND010000736.1, read as the reverse complement.
CCATTCTTCCTTTAGGCAGAAAACCAGACATGGCAAGGAGGTTGCAGACCCCTACCTTTGGGGAGGTTTCTTGGTCCATATTCTCTGATTTTGGATTCTACCTTTTTCACCATGTAGCAACTTTCAGCAATTGCTCCTCTGCTCCCTGGAGGTGACCAGCAGAGTCCCCTTTGCTCTTGCTTGGGCTCTTTTCCACTGTAACTACACTGCCAAACTCCTGAGACTTCTCCAAGTATTCTCATTCACACAAAGCTTTCTTGCTTGTCTAGAAAGTCCCAGACCAGCTGGGGACCCATTCACTGCTCTTCTCTGCTCAGACCTGATTGTATCCTGGAATCAGGAATGCAGAAACAACTGGGATTGCCTTGTGTTCTGAACCCAGGCTCGATAGCAAACCCTATTATTCTTAGGTCAAGCAATCTGAGCAAGGACCTGTATAGTCTTCATGCTCCTTTTATGTTCTGCTCCACAATGACTCAATTGAACTCCATGGGCTACAATGAGCTGGACTCAGTCCAGGGTAGCTGATAGAAAGGACCAATTCAGAGACCAGAGGAGAGATTGTTCCAGGTGCCCCTTCATTTGGAAAATTGCATTCAGAATTTTCACAAAATGTGAGAATTCTCAATTCTCAAATTCTGAATTCAGTACCTAAGAAGCAGAGGGAATACCTGCCATGGATGAAGGCAGACCACATCTCGCCTGCCTCCACATGCCATGTACCTCCTCCTGGAGCTGGAGGACACAGCTTCATCCATGGCACGGGCCACAGCTTGGACTGTGTTGTAGGAGAAGAAACTGTCCAGAGAAAGTGTTCGCTCCTTGTCCAATTGGGACAGGCCCTCCAGGTTCTCCTTCTCTCTGCATCTTCCCCACTCTTTCACCGACAGCTCATGTTTTGAATAGGAACACTTGAAAGCCCTGTACACAAAAAAATGCATAGCGCCATACAAATCTCGAAAACCATCATAGCTGAACCTTTTACTTGTTTGGGGAATGAAGGAAAAATATGCATAGACATGCTGGACATCACAATCTCCATGAGCTAAAAGCAAGGTGAAGTCGCACAAAGTTGTGGTGATCCAGACTTTCCCGTTAACAGGCTGCTTGAACCTTTCAAGAGCTGTTTGTACAATCAGTATTCCGTAGAATGTGAAAAGCAATTCTTCAAAATAAACAAAGACATTTATATCTCTCAACTTCTCCACTGACTCCTGGTTGAGTGGTATAATACCCGATTTCAGTTGTGAGACGCTTTGTGAAAAAAGCACACAAATGCCATTCCTGAGGAGCTCGGGTTTCAAGGTTCTCATGAACTTGTCTCCATTCTCAGTGTCCAGTGCAAAGAGACCCACCATTGTCCACTGGAAATGCAGCAGCAGCCTGACAATCCCTGGGTACTGGATGCCTTCTTCAGGGAGCATCCTGTAGAAGAAAGGGGACTGGCTATTTTCTCTCTGAACCTGAGAAGTGAAAGCGTAAGTGACCTGTGAAAGAAAGGACGAGACTGGTGGATTGCTTCACTTCAGCACCAAATAAAATTCCTCCACCATATGCATGAACGATGGTTCGAAAAGTAGCAATACTTATTATTTTCTGAAAAATAAAGTATTTTAGTGTCATAAGTTTAAAACACTGAAAAGTGGATGCTAGGAGTAAAGTGAAATTTTGAACATCTCCAGATTTTCCATCCAGAAACAATCTTCTGAAAACTATTTCATATAAAAGAGAGAAGAATTTGGTTTGTAGGGTTGGTAAAACACAGATGCTGTGGACAACTTTCTGGGATCTCAGTATCATTATTCCCCTCCACATTTGATGTATGGGAAGGAAAGGAAACTATCTTGGATATCCATGATATGATTGACCTTGAAGGACAAGCATATTTGCTCCACATCTGGTCCTAATGAATACAATTTATTCCTTATGGCCAAACAACAGGGGTCAGGTATTTAGGATTCTATCCAGGAGACAGAAGACAGTCAAACATATCAATCTCCACCAAGAAGATTGCAATGTGTGAAAGATCAGTTTGGAGCCAGTTCCTTTGATGCCAGAGGCAGAACTTAAGATAACTGTGTACAAAAGTAACCTGCATTATATTCTCTCTGCATCTAATCATGGAATAAGACACTTGTTATACCAATACTTGCTGAAGTTTCCTATCTCTCTCACGGTCAAAAAATGAAGAGGGATCTTCTGTTAATCCTTACCACTACCAGTACCAGATTGGTGCCTGGAGTAGCACCAGTTCAGAGGGACTTGAACCCTTTTTATCACAGGGTTGAGCATGACTGTCTGTTGTTCTGGGAGGGATACCATGCATGCAAGTGATCTGGAGAATCTTTTGTTTTTTCTATGTGAAACCTCATATGAATGTTCACAAGCCGCTCACCTGTGGGATCTTGAAGATGCCCAGCATGTTGGAAAGCTGCTTGGAGTTGTCAGAGTGAGAAGCTTCAAGGGTGGCCAACAGATGATCTCGCCTGCCGCATTTGTAGTTGGAAACATGGGACTGGGTGGTGGACAGCAGGTCTATGGCTGCATCAGACATCAGTCTAGCATCGAGTAAGGTGTCATAGATGTTGTAGCCCAGGGTGATGTTGGGCAAGAGGTTGGGATTCTGGTTGACCTCCTGGATGGCAAAGAGGAAGGAGAGGATCTTCCAGTATTCTCTGGATTTCCTCCTGAAAAAATAATATAAATGGGTCACCCTGCCATCCCTGCTCGTGAATCCTTCCACTGCCCTTCGAGGTTGCATCCTCCTTCACAGGCTTCCACAAGCTCAGCTTCCTCCCAAGACCAAGCCAGAGCCCACCTGCAAATTCCTGGAGAATTCCTGGTGGGGTTCCAGTGGGCATTCAGGCCTATTTCTGTCTGTGTCCAGAGTCATTCAAGATGCTTGTAGCAAAGGTGCCCAGCCAGGCAGGAGCCCAGCAAGTGCAACCATTCCCACTGAAGGGTAAGGGAAGGCAGAGGAGTGCAGAGGCAGGAAATGCGGCTCACTTTTCAGAGCCTGTTGTCCTGGACTCTCCCCTGGGCTTTGCTGCCTGTGAGTTCCTTGTCTGGGTGTTCATTGGAAAGGAGCCAGCTGAAAGAAATTTCTCTGGCCTTGCATGCCATTGCAGGCTGCCCTGCCCAGCTACCCATGGCACTTTGTTGTATCAGGACAAGCAGGTCAACAACATACCAATACTGCTCATTAGAGGCTGGTTTCCTGAAAGTGTGTGGTATAATAGGCCTTGTGCTGCAGAGATGCTGGCACTGAAGACATAGTCTCCTGGTCGGTAAAAATTCCTTGGCTGCAGCTCATCCGTGTCCCAGCTCCAGGGGCATTTGAACTGCAGCTTCCCACAGCAGGCCTCTGGGAGCAGCAGAAGCAGCAGGAAGAAGAGTGTCATGCTGCTGGCCCTTGGCACAGCCTCCATCCTGCATGTTTCAACAAAACAGAGGAACATTTGGAAGAGTAATTTGCTTTTGATATGGATGTGGTTTTCGGCCAGCCAAGGCTTAATCAAAGGGAAGGAGAAGTGCCCTGTAGGGAGGTCTCCTCCCCTTCCCTCACCCTCTCCTGAGCAAGACACCAGAGAATGAGGTGCCTTCCCTCTTGTGCCTGGATGAAGGACAAATCTCTGCAATCTCAGGTGAGCATCAGGAGTTTCAGGATGGTGCTGGGGGAATACACCCCATGAGGTTTAGCAAGAGGACCAGGAATGCATTGTGATTTCCATAATTATGCAGCCACATAGCTGCAGCACCTCTGTGGCTTCTTGAATCCCTCCATCAGTCCTCTGTGCAAGAAAGACATGCTCTGCGAATTTGCCGATGCAGCCCCTTGGAGGCAGGCAGGATCAAGGGATTCCTTTGGTCATAGATAGTATCATTGGCCTTGGAGGGCTGATCTCATGAATCACTCACTGGCTATTTGCCCATCTCCCCCCAATTATTGCCTCTGTAGCAAGGGCATTTGGCCCTGCAAAAACTCTGCTTTGCTTTTTCCCTTCCCGGTAGTGGCGAGTTCATTTGGGTCCCTGAAGGTCCTGCTCAGGGCAGCTCTAGCTCAGAGGAGTGCCAGCTGCAACCCTATGTCATGAATGATATACAGAATGTTTTATAGGTTTCCAGGCACATATGCAGGGTGGATTTGATGATGAAGGAAGAATAGGTCCATTTCCACAGATAATGCACTCAGGAGCAACAACAGTATGCAAAATAACAGGGTTTACATGACCAACTGGTGCAGTAAATATTGGTGATTACAGAGAATTGATATGGCAATCAGGAAGGCACATGAATCATGACATGTCCTGGGTGTGCGCTTGATGTTCCCAACACAGTGTCTTACCTGGCTGGCCAGGTGGGCTTCCACAGCAGTTCCTTGTGTGGGCAGGAAGGTGCAAGTCCCATTTCCAGAGCTAGTCTCTGTTCTCAGAGCTGGTCCCCACCCCCGCTGCCTCTGGGACCACCTAATGGCTTACCACAATCAGCCTTCCTGCAAAACATAGCCTCTGGTGCATATGGGTTGCCCTGCAAGAAACTGCAGGAAGAATGGAGTCCCCAGGGCAGCCTTCTTGACCCAGGGGTGTGGAGTTGAGCAAAAATGCATAGTTCCTTCGAGTGGAGAGGTGCAAGGGCACTGCTGCCAGATTTTATATCACAGGACAGATGAAGGCACATCTTTTTATTTGAGGATTTATTTGGACTTTCTCACCATGAGATATGGAGAAGCAGGCCTGTCTCTCTACTTTCACCACACCTCTATCATGTCTCTCTTTCCTCAGCATTTTTCTAACAGTCGGGAATGTTTCTGAACAGTCCCATATGTTGCACTGGATCCTCACAGGGAGCTGCTCCAGCCCCCTGATGGTTGCCCTTCTCTGCACTTTCACACAGGAAAGTGCAGGAAACTCACACTGTGGAATGTGACTTGACTTGTGGCATCCCTGTCAGACTGCTACTAGAGGGATAGGACATCGCAGTTGTCCTGTTCCACAGATCCCCTGTCCCTCCTCCCAGCAGCTGCAGATTTGCTCTTGCAGGTTGCCCAGGGCATGAAGCAGCTGCATGTGCTGTGGAAGGTGGAGGAGCTCAAGCCCCCACTCAAGCCTTCCCAGGTCAAGACAGGCACCAGCCTTCTCATGACAAGCTCAATGCAAGGCAGCTGGAGTGGAGGGATATGATGCAAGGTTGCTCACTACAGGCACTAACCGCACACAGGGTGGTGGGTGTCCAAACGTCTTGCCACTATAGTTATGCAACTGCTGTAGTTGCTGACAAAAGCACTACCTCCTCCTTTGGGGTCAAAGAAGTTCTCTGGTGTTTAAGATTACATCTTCTGCCATTAGTCATCCAGAGTCATCCTCAGATCATTTTGTATTGCTGACAAAGTGTTTGATCCAGCTTAGAGTACACCCATTTCAATGAAAGTGACATAAAACAGTCAGGAATGCTTCCAGTCCCATTAGGTTCCTTAGGCCCACATTAAGTCTAACTGTAGTGAAACAATGGAATTTGCAGCTGTGGGAATGATCTCTGGGGCAGAGTGAGGGACCTGCATCACAGCATGCTTGGTGCATCTCACCCCAGGCAGAGACATGGAGGCTCTGTGCAAGGGGAGCCTTCATGCCACTTGCAACATCAGCATACAAGTGTGGAAGTGGAGAGCCTTCCAGGGGAGCATGGAGGGCCACTTTCTCAGTGAGGCAAGCAAAAGCAGCCCAAAGCTTCAAGGCGGGCTAAAATAAATATAGAAAAGGCATGCATGGGAAGGGAAATTTCAACCCAGTGAGAAAAGGAGAGGTCAATCTGTGGGCACAGAAGTGTCAGAATGACATCGGGAGGTTTAAGCAGAGAATGAGCTGAGGCTAGTAATGAATACAAAAGAAACACACAGGTTTTTTCCTGATATGTTGACAGGAGAAGGCAGAGAAAGGAAGCAGAGGTTTGGCTGCTCAGTGAGGTGGGCAAATTGGTCCCAGAAGACATAGAAAAGAGATCTTGTGGTGTAGCAGTTAAGAGGAAGGGACTTGGACTTGGGTGATCTCATTGTTGTCCCCATTCAGTCATGGAGTGATCTGGATGACTATGAGCCACTCAGACACTCTCAGTCCAACCGACCTCGCAGGATTGTTGTTGTGGGGACAAGACAGGGATGGGCAGTGGGAAAGTGAAGCAAATCACACCATGTTTTTTAGATGAACTATGCATCATATAATTTATTTATTTATTTATTAAAACATTTATAGGCCGCCCCATCGCAACAAAGCCTCAGGGCGGCTTACAACAGTTTAAAATACAATGGAATAAAATACAATAAAACCATAAACAATATATCCCTCCCCCCCCTCGGTGCATCTTGCCAACTAAAAAAAACCCCCAAATTTAACTACAACATAGATACATAAATACATAACCACAAACTGTAAACAAAACCTAAACTAACAATTAAAATATGACTTGAATAAAAAGGTCTTTGCCTGGCGCCGAAAAACAGATAACGATGGTGCCAGGCGAACCTCTCCAGGGAGTGCATTCCACAATTGGGGCGCCACCGCAGAGAAAGCCCTCCTCCAGGTGCTCACCCACTTACTTTCCCTCACAGTGGGTTCCCGGAGGAGGGCTGATGTTGCAGATCTTAAAGGGCGGGAGGGCATGCAAGGGTGTAAGCAGTCCATTAGGTATCCAGGTCCCAAGCCATTTAGGGCTTTGTAGGTCAATACCAAAACCTTGAACTGGGCCCGGACTTCAATTGGGAGCCAGTGGAGATGACAGAGGACTGGGGTTATATGAGAATAATGCCCAGTCCCTGTCAGCAACCTGGCAGCTCTATTCTGCACCAACTGGAGTATCTGGACCATCTTCAAGGGCAGCTCCACATAGAGGGTATTGCAAAAGTCTAGACGAGAAGTCACCAATGCGTGCGTCACTGTTGCCAGGCAGTCATTGTCCAGAAAGGGGCGCAGCTGATGTATCAGCCAAAGCTGTAGGAAGGCACTCCTTGCCGCTGCTGTTACCTGGGTCTGTAATGACAGCTCCGGGTTGAGGAGTACCCCCAAGCTGCGGACCTTGTCCTTTAGAGGGAGTGCAACCCCATCCAGGACAAGGCCCAGATCCCCCACTGCAGGACACGAACCACCCACCAGCAGGACCTCCGTCTTGTCTGGACTGAGTTTCAGTTTATTGGCCCTCATCCAGCCCATTACCTCGGCCAGGCACTGTTTCAGAACAGCCACCGCCTCACCTGGATTGGTAGAGAATGAGAGGTAGAGCTGGGTATCATCAGCATACTGATGATTCTGCAGCCCACACCTCCTGATGACCTCTCCCAGAGGTTTCATGTAGATGTTAAATAGCATTTGGGACAAAATGGAGCCCTGCGGTACCCCATGGCATAGCTGCCATGGCACAGAGCCATAGTCCCCCAGCACCACCTTCTGAAATCGGTCGTTTAGATAGGAACGGAACCACTGCCAAGCGGTGCCTCCAACTCCCAGTCCTGCAAGCCTATCCAGGAGGATGCCATGGTCGATGGTATCGAAAGCCGCTGAGAGGTCCAGGAGAATCAACAGGGATGCACTCCCCTATCTCTCTCTCTGCACAGGTCATTGTACAGGGCAACCAAGGCAGATTCAGTGCTGTACCCGGGCCTGAAGCTGGACTGAAATGGGTCCAGATAATCCGTTTCCTCCAAGAGTGCTTGCAGTTGTCCCGCCATCACCCACTCTAGTACCTTGCCCAGGAACAGAATGTTGGCCACCGGTCTATAATTGGTGGCCACCTCTGGATCGAGGGATGCCTTCTTTAGGACTGGCCGGACTACTGCCTCCTTTAGGAGTGCAGGCACCCGGCCATCTCTTAAAGAGGCGTTGACCACCTCCAGGATCCAGGGTCCAATCCTGTCCTTGGCTGTCTTTAGTAGCCAAGAAGGGCATGGGTCTAGTATTTAAGTGGTAGGGCGTACTCGTTCAAGCACCTTGTCCACATCATCGGGCCACAAAAACTGAAATTCATCCATTAAGCAAGGACCAGATGGCATCAAAGGCGGCTCCACAGTAGAATCTGCTATTAAAGTGGAGTCAAGCTTGCAGCGTATCTGAATGATTTTCTCCCGAAAATGCGTGGCAAGCTCGTCACAGCAGGCTTCCGAGGGCCGCACCAGATTTTTCTTAGGGCCTGGATGGTCTAGGCCCTGAACCACTCAAAAAAGCCCCTCCAGACGGCATTGTGAGGAGGCAATGGAAACAGAGAAGAATTTCTTATTCGCCATCCTCACCGCCACAGCATAGGCGCGATAGTGCACACACAAGTGTGTTCGGTCAGATACCTGTCGTGATCTCCTCCACCTGTCCTCAAGTCATCTCCCAGCCTGCTTCATCGCCCCTAGTTTGAACGGATACCATGGAGATGCACGGGCTCGGCTAGACAGAAGAGGACACTTGGGAGCAATCGAGTTGATAGCCCTGTCCAGCTCCTCATTCCACAATTTTGCCAGGGTATCAACAGAATCACCAGCCTTGTCAACCGGAAGCTCCCCCAGAGCATTCAGGAATCCTTCGGGATCCATCCTGCTCTGAGGGCAGACCCACAAAATCGGATCCGCACCCTTACAGAGAGAGAGGCCGCTTTCAAGCTCAAACCTTATGAGGAAGTGATCTGACCATGACAAGGGTGTCACATTTAGATTCCTCACCCTCAGATCACCCTCTTCCGGCCCCGTCAAGAAAACCAGGTCCAGAGTGTGTCCACGTTCATGGGTCTGGCCGATGATGTGTTGAGACAGCCCCATGGCCATCATGGAGGCCATGAAGTCCTGAGCCGCCCCGGTAAGGGCTGTCTCGGCATGGAGATTGAAGTCCCCCAGGACCACCATCCTGGGGATCTTCAACACCAGGTCCGAGATGACCTCCGTCAGCTCAGGCAGGGAGTCTGTTGGGCAGAAGGGTGCACGGTACACCAACAGAATCCCCAATCTGTCTCGGTCGCCCAACACCAAGTGGAGGCACACCAGCCCCGGCCTCGAGGGAACAGGAAGCCTCAGAACGGAAATTGAAGCCCAATAAACTGGAGCAACCCCCCCTTCCCTCCCCTCCGGGTGTGGGCGGGTCTGAATTAGGTACCTGGGTGGGCAAAGCTGTTAGAGGGAGACATCCCCCCCCTCTCCCGCCCAGGTCTCGGTGATACAAGCCAGGTCGGCCCCCTCATCCACGATCAAATCGTGGATGAGGACAGATTTATTGTGGACCGACCTGGCATTTAACAACAGCACCAACAAGCCCGGGGGCAGCTGACACAGCTACCGGGAACCCGCCAGTTGGGAGAATAACCAGAACGAGGGACAAGTGTCAACCATCTGTCCCTCCTTCTTCTAGGCAGACATGTTAATCTCCCACCACTGTAATGCCCCCTGCCCATCACCACCCCAATGGCAGCGCCCCCATGCTCCCTAGGCAAAGACATAACAACAAACAAAACAACCGCTGAGATGCACCAACACAAAAATTATTTTAAAATCTAAACCCCATTAAAATACTCCTATTAACAACTTACCCGCCACCGCTGTCAGTCCCCCCACGAGCCAAGGTCCCTGGCCAGCCCAGCCCCGGCACAGGGTGCCAAATGTTGGTGCCCTTTGGCTACCGCCCTTCGGCTGCCAACCCCCGGTGACTGCGGCCTCTTGTGGGTCTGCGGGGCTCCTCCCCTAGCTCACCCCACCTGGCATGCCTCTCACGCATGCCTGGGAGGCAGGTCGGGGACAAGTCCCGGGCCGGTGATGGTCCCGGTGGTTGCGGTGGGGCATCGGCAGCAGCAACAGTGGTGGTGGCGCATGCGGGCGCCATGTAGTGGCACGGGGGGGGGGGGCAGTCCAGTGGCACAGGTGGAGTGGTGCAGGTGGGTGCACGGGCACTAGTATATCATTTTATATAATGATAAAAAATGAAATAAATTAATAAGAAGAAGCCAATGGCAGGAAGAGATCAGATTCCCTGCTTTCAGGCCTTCGGATTCCAATCTGATTTTGGGGGGAAGGGGGTGTCCCTGAGTTCCTGATTCTACTTGCAAGGAATCAAGCCCCACAAGCTGCACAAGTGGTCCCTCTGTTATGGCCCCAGCCCAGCCTTTCCTTTGGTCAGCTCCACCTGATGCAGAAGCACACCAGCTGAATCCTGACGAGTGGTCACAGGCATACCCTTGCCTTGGCTGCACACAGGACAGAACCAGGAGGAAAGGAAGTCCAAAGGTGATCAAGGAATAGACTCAGAAAGGTTCCTCTCCAACTTTTATTAATGGTATGTGTGAAAAATCAAAGAACATCAATGGATGATCTGTAACCCTGGAGTGGAGATGAAAGGCAAGCAGAACTTTTGTAGTTGTGCAAGAAGACACCTGTGAAATAATTCTGTGCAAATTATACATTTATTTATCAGGTGCTGCTTTGTTTTCAGGTCGGCCCTCAGCAAAATAATGTAGCACTTGGGGAGGAATATGCAGTCCAGCAGCCGAGTGCCAGAGACCAAGATGGAGAAGACCTGCACGGCCACAATGTACTTGCCCTTGGTGCTCAGGTAGGTGGGCGTGAAGGACACCCAGATACTGCTGAAGACCAGCATGCTGAAGGTGATCAGCTTGGCCTCATTGAAGGCCCCGGGCAGCTTCCTGGCCAGGAAGGTCACCATGAAGCAGATGGCAGCCGGGAAGCCCATGTAGCCAAGGGCAGTGTAGAACATGGCCCCAGAGGCTTCGTTGCACTGCAGGATGATTTGTTCAGGCTGGGAGTGCTTGTCAGAGTCTGGGAAATAGCTCCTCAAGGAGGTTTGCCTGATGCCTCCTCTGTATTCTTCTGGGTACCAGGGAAAGACCTTTTTATTCACGCAATATTTTAATTTTGAAGATCACTTTAATAGATATTATTGTATGTGTCATATTTTAAGCTATTGTTCCTTTTAATGGTTGTAATACTTTGTGAACTTGAGTTACCGTCCTGATTTGTGTGAGTGGTGTGGATTGTGGTGTGGGGCAGGTTGTGTCTCTTATGTGATTTTATTGGTTAACTATATTATGCTTCATTATGTACATTGTTATTAGTATACTGTTGTATTTGTTACCAGCACAGAGAGCTCTTTTAATTTATTTTAAAATGCTCTAAATGCTGCTTTATGCATTGCTTGTTTCCTTGTTTGTTTTTATATCCTGTTGTGAACCACTCACAGAGCTTAAGGTACAGGCAGCATAGAAATGCAAAAAATGCTACTAATCCTTCTAATAATAATCATTTGGAAAAAAAAGAATTTATGACACCTTGAGGCATGGTTTGAGGAGTAAAGTGCAGATGTGTAACTTTTCAGCCCATTAACTAGCTTTTCCTATACAGTTTGAGGTCCTTTGGAAGCATTCCAGAACTCAACCATTCAATCCTGGATGCCAGTTTTCAAGTTATTTGCTCTATGGGTATGAGTTGACACATTTTTTTTATAAGACTTTTATTAAAATTTTAAACTAAAAATTAAAAACATCAGTCATCAAATACATTGGACAAGCTGGGTCAGCCCCCTATAACATATCTTTTAACATTCTATGATCATATTGAAATCGATTTATAAAAGTTTAAAGACATCTTTAAATCTAAGCCAAGTCCCGTTTTTCTAGCCAGTTGTAAAAAAAGTCCCAAGTTTGATAAACTCAGTGTCTTCTTTCTCCTTCATTGATAAAGTCAGTCTGTCCATTTCTGCACAATCCAAAATCTTTTTCAAAATCAGTTCCGCAGTGGGTAGTTCCTCACTCTTCCAGTGTTGAGCAAGCGCGATCCTCGCCGCTGTGATTAAATGTAGTATCAAATACATTTCTTGTTTACTATTTTCTGGTACAATGCCTAATAAGAAAATTTCAGGTTTGAAAGCTAAGGGTTTTTTTAACATTTCCTCAAGCCATTTATGTATTTTAATCCAATACTTTTTCACATATTCACAGGTCCACCACATATGGTAAAAAGTATCCACATCATGTTTGCATTTCCAACATCTGTTTGACATGTTTGGAAACATCTTGGCTAATCAATTTGGCAACAGATACCATGTATAGAACATTTTATATAAATTTTCTTTATATGAAGTTGCTAAGGTTACCCTAATATTTCTCTCCCACAGCTTTTGCCACTTTTCTAATTCAATATTATATCCAAAGTTTTGTGCCCATGTTATCATAGTGTCCTTAACCTGTTTCCCTTCCATTTTCCTGTCAAGCAAAAACTCATAGATTGTTTTAATCATTTTCTCATTTGTTTTTAACATCACTTGATCAAAGGCTGTTAGATCTTTATAAAACCCTCTTAATTTGCAATCTTTGGCATATCTTGATTGCATCTGCACCTTATACCACCAAGATATATTGAGTCCCTATTCTTGTATTTCTTGCTCCAGTTTCAGGCCTCCATCCTTATCCAAAATATCATCATATCTTATACTCCCTTCAAAATTCAATGTATTAGGATACCCAAAGGCTTGCATAGGTGAGAGCCATCTTGTGTATGGTTTGATACCTTGCTGAATCCTGAAACGTATAATGATAGGATTTTTGTTCAGTGTTGTTCTTCTGTTTTAGCACTTCAGTGAAGGGGCATCCCTGTGCCCCTTTCTCTTGAGAATAACAAGGCAACTTTGCATTCTGCATGTTGCAGCTCCAAAATGCCAGAAAACAGGGGCTGCTCTGGGCAAAGCACTGCCAAGGGGAAGCTGGAGGCCAGGATGTTTTAACTGCTTGTTATGCACTGTTCATTTGTTTGCTTGCTTTGTTTTTCATATCCTGTTGTGAACCACCCAGAGACTTTCAGTTACAGGTGGCATAGAAATGTCGTAAATACAATGACTGCAGCTGGAAAAAATAGTTTGAAAAAAGCCTATGACACACTGAGCCACAGTTTGAGGCAGAAAGTGCAAATATATTACTTTTCAGGACTTTTAAATTGCTTTTCTTGCACACTGAGACATTTATCATTTGGCAGCATTGCAGAACTCATCTGTTGAATCTTGGAGGCCCGTTTTTATGTTGTTGGCTCCGAGGGGATAATTTGATGACTTACTGAATCACGTGCTGCAGACCCAGTTAAGAGTGCAAACATTTCTCCACTTCCCGGTTGTGGCTCATTCCCATCACAGCAGGTGGGGTGGGGGAAAGAAAGTATTCCACACACACACACACAGCCTGACTGCCTTCCCCCAGCAAAACTCCATCTCGCTTGGGCTCAAGGAGCTGCCACATGGACCATTGCCTGAACCATGCCAGGGTTGCGCACACTCTCCTCCCTGGGACAGGCATGCCCCCTATGCCCTCTCTTTCAGCCCAAGCTTGGTCCTCAGCCAATTGGTCTAGCAGGACAGGGGGTGCGGCTGCAAGGGGGCTTCGGTTCCTGAGGTGCCCCCGGCCACCCACTCAGAGCTACTGCTGCTGCCCTGAAAGGGGAATACTTTGAAACAAAGGCTTACATGGGTGCAACACAACGAAGACAGACACAAGCACAAGACTTGTTGAAAACCAGTGCAAACAGATCCTGCACATCTCTAAACAAATCCCACATTTGTGGCTCCTGGTGCCCTGGTACAAGATCCCACATGCAGATGTCCAAATCGCTATACCAACTTTTCCTCGATGCCCCGGGCTGTATCCTACCCAGGTGGCCAAACCCTGCATACTGTTTCCACAGGTGCACCACAGGGGACTTCAGGAGATACTGACCATCCCAAAGCTTCTGCTGCTGCTGCAAAGAAACCTGAGTGCAGGGAGGGCTGGAAGGACCCTTAAAGTCTCTCCTGGCATCCTGGCCCATTGGAATGCAAGAGGAAAGGGTCCTCTTTTTGTCCCTGGGAGATGCAGCTGTGGCTTGCCTTCCTATGGGCCAGGACTGATACGGGAGAATCACCAAACCCATCCTTATTGCTATCTGTCAGGATTCCAGAGCTGTTTGGAATGAATACTTGATTTCAGTGGACACATACAATCAAATACTCCAACTTCACTCACCTCTCCTTAGCACTTACAGTCCAATCGGTAATATAGAGCAGGCATGCTGCATAATACTATAACTTCAGATTAGGTAAAGGAAGGTCTCCTTTTTCCTTTACGTCCTTGAGATTTTTTAATCTGATCCTCGGTTTCTTGCTATTTTATATAAAACTATTCAATTGTCTCTGCCAATCTTGAAAGACTTTTTCCTGTATCACACTTGGTATCATCTGAAAAGGAGAGTTCAGTTCAGGTAAGGCATTCATTTGTGTAATGGGAATTCTCCCCAACCAATTTGCTTGTATTGCAGTACATTTTTGTAAGTCTTTTAGAATCTTCACCCGAGTTGTTTGAAAATTACCTGGAAAAAGTGTGTCTTTACATCCCGTGATGTTTATCTCGAAGTATTTAACTGGGTTTGAACTTATTTCACATTCTGAGATTTGTTTTTGTTTTCCTATTTTCAATTTGTTACAAATTTTAATACAATTTTGTTCTTATTGATCTTATATCCTGAATGAAATCCAGATTTTTCAACTTGCTCCATTATGTGCTGTAAGGATTGATGTGGATCCAAAATAGTCCAGACTATATCATGTAACATTTTATTTTATATTCTTCTCCACTTGTTTTAAAGCACTTAATTTTTGGATGCTGTCTTATCTTTTTGCCATGATTTTCAATACAAGATTAAATAAAGGAGGGGATCAAGGGCAATCTTGATGTGTTCTGTTCTCCATTTGAAAGCTGTTAGTTAATATACCATTGATCAAAATCTTCGCATGTTGTCTAGCATAAACTGCCTGCATCCAATTCAAAAAGCTTGAGCCACGGTCTAAATGTTGGATGTTTTCACTACTAAAGGCCAAGATGCATTATCAAAGGCTTTCTCCACATCTAAAAAGATACATGTAGCTTTTTGCCTTTTCTTTTTGACCCATTCAATTGCATCAATCACAAAAGGTATAATGCCTTTTGTATTTCTTTCCGGGTCATATCCCTAAGAGAAACGCAAACACACTCTTTCATCAGGCATTTCATGCCAAAGCATGGATATGAAATTCTACCATTACTATATCTGTGTCCTAGGAGATGGGTGGGTCTGTGGCCAAAGGACTGGTGGGTGTTGTCACTGTTGTTGTGTGTACCATCAAGTCATCTCCGCCCTCTGGAAGCCTTCTGCATGCCCTCAGAAATGCCCTGTGCCAGACAGCCCTGCTCCATTCTGCAAACTCAAGGCTGTGGCTGCCTTGATGGGGTCAATGCATCTCAATGGCCGTCTTCCTCCTACTCTGCCTTTGACTTCCCCAACTACAAAGGTCTTCTCCAGGGAGTCTGGCCTTCTCACGAGGTGTCCAAAGTGTGGCAGCTTCAGTATTGTCATTTTAGTTTCCAGGACAAATTCTGGCTTGCTATGATCTGGGACTTTCTTGTTTGTCTTTCTGTCGATCCAGGATATTCCCCAAGCAGCAAGTATCACATGGATTCATTTCCTTCCTCTCAGCTTTCTTTACACTCGGGCTTATTCCAGCAGATGGAAAAATAGAAACATAGATGGGACCTCTGGGCCATCTAGTCTGCCCTTTGCCCCAGCCAGCTTTGCTCATGCAGTCCCCAATATGTCCTTCAATACCCTCAATGATGGAGACTCAACCACTTCCCTTGGGAGCCCATTCCACATCCGATGCGTCCTGACGGTCAGGAAGTACTTCCTGACATCCAGCCTGAAACCCAGTTACTTGAGCTTTGCCCCATTGGATGGTGTCCTTTCCTCCACACCAGAGGAGAAAACATAAAGGCCATCCACTGTGTGACACCCCTTCACATATCCCTTTTACAGCTGGTTGGCCAGAGTCTGCAGAATTTTGGAAATGATGCTTGCTCCTGCGTGCATTGCCCCCACAGTGACCACCTACTAAGCCTTTCCAGGGAATTCAGCTGTGCAAAAATCCAGGGAGATGCTGCAGAGTTGTGACTTGATGGCCAATCCATTTTCCAGAGCTCAGAGCTTGATGTGGCATCTGGAAGGATCTCACCACTGGAGAGGCCACTTCTGCCTGATCTGGCACCTGGTCCATGTGTTGGTGGCTCATTCACAGGAGAGGGGAAGACATGGACCATCCTTGTATTTGATTATCTTTTCCACTTTTCCCAAATACTGAAAAGTGCAAAGGATTCCCCCCCCCATTTCTTTCATTTCTATACTATCAATAAATCAAAAATAGATCTCCAGGCTATTCACAAATGTGAGAACCTTGAGCTGCACACGAACAATAGAAACACAACTTATACGTTGCTTTTCAACATGAGATGCTCCTTGGAATTCAGGTCAGGCCTCACTAGAATAATGTAGCACTTGGGGAGGAAGATGCAGCCCAGCAGCCCAGCACTGGAGGCCAAAATGGAGAAGACCTGCACGGCCACCATGTACTTGCCCCTGGTGCTCAGGTGGGTGAGCACGAAGGACACCCAGACACTACAGAAGACCAGCATGCTGAAGGTGATCAGCTTGGCCTCGTTGAAGGCCCCGGGCAGTTTCCTGGCCAGGAAGGCCACCGTGAAGCAGACGGCAGCCAGAAAGTCCATGTAGCTGAGGGCAGCATAGAACATGGCCACAGAGCCTTTGTTGCACTGCAGGATGATCAGCCCTGGCTGGGAGTGCTTGTCTGAGTCAGGGAATGGGGGAGCAGTCCCCAGCCAGATGGTGGCGAGTACTACTTGGACACTGGTAAAGGAGATGACAATGGAGTTGGCCAGATTCTTCCCCAACCAGTTCCTCACCCTGTTGCCTGGCTTGGTGGCCAGGAAGGCCAGCACCACAGTGACAGTTTTGGCCAAGAGGGAAGAGATGGCCACTGAGAAGATGATGCTGAAGGCTGCTTGCCGGAGGAGGCAAGTGATGCTTCTTGGCTGGCCAATGAAGAGGAAAGAGCATGCAAAGCAAAGCAGGAGGGAGACAAGCAGAATGTAGGAGAGATCTTGGTTGTTGGCCTTGACTACTGGAGTGTCTTGGAATTTCCTGAAGATTCCCAATATGCTTCCTGTGACTATGGAGAAGAGTAGGGCCATTCCAGTGAGTAAGGACCCCAAAGATTCTTCATAGGACAGGAAGGTGATGACCTTGGGGATGCACAGATCCTGATCCATATTTGGATGCTGATCTTCTGGACACTTCAGGCAATGCTCTGCATCTGTTGAAAGCAAGAGGAACAGCACCTGACATCCCTTCCAGTCACTGCTCTTTGCATTTTATTCATAATTTTTTTTAGTTAGGACTACTTTTGTTATTATCTGTAGTAGTAGTACTAGTGGGGTCATAATTTTGGCGTGAGAGATAACATGGAGTGCTTTCCTTCCTGGAAATGCAGGAAGGCTGAGCAGTCTGGTGTTGTGGGTTTTTGGACCCTCCACTGCCTCACCTAAAACCCACATGGGAGCACCATCCTCCTGCAATGGTGCTCAAACTACAGTGTGAAAAGATTTTGGAACAGCTGAAATAAAGTCTCTTTAGAGTATGACTGTGTTTGCACTGTTCTGCATTGACTTCTGGTTTTCAGATTACATATCATTCCTTTCAAATTCCCAAGTCATTCCTGGCACCCAGTCTTTTCATGACAGGCACACTACAATTCTGCTTTAGTGGGGGGATGTGATGCAAGGTGACACCTTTACTGGGATTCACCTAGTCCCAGTTTCAATACCAGTTCTAACTCCACTGCTTGAGCGACCAATGAGAGTCTCATAAGAGGCTGGAAGGGGCACTGCCCTCCCACCCAATACTCATCTAGCATGACTCCCGGTCTCTCAAGATGTATCTATCCTGACGCTTGCTGAGCGCCCATGTTCAGGGCACCCAAGCAACACTGCGGCCCATCCTGGCACTATTTCCAAACTTCCAGCTGTGCTCTCTGAGAATTCCATCCCTGCTTCCCCAGCCACCAGCCATCCCACTTTGTGCCACAATTTCTCAAACAAGGCTCTTTTCCTGCATGAGCAGCCACACCCACTCCCTTCTGTACAATGTAGACCCCCAACCCTCCATGATTTGAGCTGAGGGACTGTTTGGCGAGACTGAGGGATTTGGAGCAGTCATTTGATAGTGGGTGAAACTGAAGAGGAACTGAAGATCTTGAAGACAGTGAAAGAGGTGAACACAAAAGTTGGCTTGGAACTCTTCATTAAGGAAACTAAGATCATGGCATTCAGTCCTATCACTTCCTGGCAAATAGATGGGGGAGAAAGAGATCATGACAGATTTTATTTTCCTGGGCTCCAAGATCACCACAGAGGATGATTGCAGCCAAGAAATTGAAAGATGCTTGCTGCTTGGGAGGTACAGTATGGCAAATCTAGACAGCATACTAAAAAGCAAACACAGCACCCTGCCAAGAAAAGTTTGTACAGTCAAAGATTTGGTTTTCAGTTGCAATGTATGGCTGTGAGAGTTCGACCATAAGGAAGGCTGAGCACTGAAGAATTGATGCTTTTAAATTGTGGTGGTGGGAAGGCTCCTGAGATTCTCCTGGACTGCAAAGAGATCAAATCAGTTGATTCTAAAGGAGATCAACCCTGATTGCTCTTTCAAAGGTCAGATACTGAAGATGAAGCTCAAATACTTTGGCTACCTTAATGGGAAGGAAGGACTCCTTTGAAAAGACCCCGATGCTGAGAACGATTGATGGCAAAAGGAGATGGGAATGGCAGAGATTAAGATGACTGGATCAGGTTACTACAGAGGTGGGTATGGGCTTGGGTGTACTCCAAGGAATGCTGTAGGACAGGAAAACCTTGAGCAATGTTGACAATGCAGTTGCAAAGAGTCAGGAACAACTTTACTTCTGAAAAACAACAATTTTATGAGCCATCCCCTTCACTGGCCCAGGTGACATGTGGATGGAGAAGGACCCTAAAAAGGACGCTGACACTTGGGCATTGCCAGCCCCTGATCTACCTTTTCTGCCCCTCCCTACCTAGTAGTTGCATTGACATGCTCCACAGTCCTACAGAGAACTATCTCAGAGCCAAATGGACTGAGACTGAAGCACACATTCTGGATTTGGCTCTTTCTGCCCAGGAAATCCTTCCTAGTGGGTCATCTCATGTTTGCACAGTATTTTGGGAGGTTCTATGAATTCTGAACTAGCTGTACTTCTCAGAAGTCATCAGGTTGAGAGAGGTGGAAGTAGACTGGGGGTTGGAGGTTGTGCATTATAAGAGGGAGATCATCATCCCCAGTGGGGTGGGTACTGCCTGCAATGCCTGCCTGACTGGGTGCCAAGATGGTGCAGGAGAAAGGTGATTCAAGTATATTCCTCACTCTGCCATGGATCTCGCTGAGTGACTGTGGACACCTCATAGAATCTCAGGCCAGCTGCTCATAGACTCTCAGGCCATACTGAAAGTGTTGCTTTGAGTCTAGGAGTGAAAGAAGGAGGAGGAGAGCTTCATGAACCACCATGAGATTCTTGATAGAGCATGGCTGGATTTAAAGAAACTGAATAAAGAGATACAGGATTCTTAAGACACGGCACCCCAATTCAGTGTACATGAACACACATATATTTTAATACATTGTTGCCTTGTTTCTTACTGTTAGATTAATAAGGAATGTTGTGGAACTCTCCAATAACATTGGAATCCATGGAAGCTCATGTCAGTGATTTCAGCAGAAAGAGGAGGCTAGTTATAGCTGTACTTGAATGGGGAGGGATTAATAGGATGAACTTCAAGGTTCGGGCAGCAAGGGCAGAGAAGCAGTGCTGTCCTGAAGATTGGACATGCATGCATGTTGTGGCACTAGGGAGGAGGAGAAAGATGGCTGCTGTGGGGCAGAGTTAGTAGTGCAGATGGTGGAGAGGTGGCCTCTAGGAGGCACTGTGCAGTTAGGAAAGGAGGGTGCAAGTGAGACAGTGATGACAGGCCACAGGCATGGGAGTGGCAAGAGACAGGAACCATTGCTGGCATAATCCTCCCCAGGATATTCCCTGTTGGAAAGCCCTGCAGTGCCAGCAAGAGGAAAAGTCCTCTTCCGGATATCTAGATGAGGCAACAGAAGGTCTAAAATATCCTCATGCTCTGGAATGTTCCTTTTCAGCAAGCCTCCCAGATTGCTTTGGGTCAGCCACACAGGGCTCTCTTTGTTCCTTTGTAAGTGGAGGGGAATGAGTGCCAAAGTGCCATGAGGAGTACTGTGGTTGGACAAAAAGGTGTTCTGAAAAATCAACACTCACAAAAAGGAAGGAAAAGTTTTCTGGAGAGATGAAGGAGACAAGGATGAATGCAGGGGAGGCGTAGGAGCAAGCAGTACCAAGGGGAAAACATGCCTGCAGTAGACAGAATGGCACGGAGGAAGTGGCTGCTGAGACAATGATTAAAAGAGGCATTCTGGGGAGCAGAGAACACCACACAGGAGCTGGGCCATGCAATGCTTCCTGGACTGGAAGGGAAGGATGGGTAAAAGCACCCCTAAGGAAAAATAATTTCCACTCTGATATTCCAGAAACAACCAGGCCATCCCAAATTCATTGCAGGATTGCAGAGCACACCCAAAAGTGACCCAAACCATGGCTGGATCATTGCCCTCAACCAGGCAGTGCCTTTTCCTTTGCACTCACCCACCTTCCCAAGTGGAGATGGTCCCTTCCGCACATGGAGCACAGTCATAGCAGCACATGGGCTGTCCTTCCCGAGCCACCTTGAAAAATCCCGGGTGGCAGCTCTCCACACACTTGGCCTGGGGCAGCGACTGAGTGAGAGAAAGGAACATAATGGGAGGAGGGTTGGGCTGAGGAAGTTGGGACTGGGGAGACAGAGCAGGAAAGGACCACGAGGGAAGGACCTCCAGCAGTAAAGCCGATTCCCTAAAACAGTAGTTTTCCAAATTTTTGTCATTGGAGACTGGCAAAAATAGGAAAATTATTTTGCCCATGTAGCTGAGGGCAGCATAGAACATGGCCATGGAACCTTCATTGCACTGCAGGACGATATGCCCAGGCTGGGAGTGCTTCTCAGAGTCAGGGAAGGGGGGAGAGGTGCCAAGCCAAATGGAGGAGAGGACTACTTGCACACTGGAGTTGGCCAAATTCTTCCCCAGAGAGTTCCTTTCCTGGTTGCCTGGCTTGGTGGCCAGGAAGGCCAGCACCACAGTGACTGTTTTGGCCAGAAGAGAAGAGATGGCCACTATGTGTACTGCTTCACAATGACTCAAAGTAACTCCACAGACCAGTACCTTCAGGATTCAGTCCCTGGAAGTCAGTAGAGGGGACCTAAACAGGGACCAGTAAATAGAGTTTTACAGCTGCCCCTTCATTTGCTCTACTTCTCATTGTAAGTTTAACAGCTAAGAAGGTGGGAGCTCAGGGGCATACCTGCCATGGATGGAGTCGGTGAACTTCTAGCCTGACTCCATGTTCCATATCCTTCCTCCTGGATCTGGAGGAAACAGCCACATCCACTGCACGGACAACAGCCTGGACTGTGTTGGAAGAGAAGAAGCTGTCCAGAGACAGTGTTTGCTCCTTGTCCACTTTGGGAAGGCCCACCAGATTCTCCTTCTCTATGCATCTTTTCCAGTCTTTCACTGAGAGCACATGCTTGGAATAAGAACACTTGAATGCTCTCTCCTCAAATGCACGCATAGTATTGTACAAATGCATAACACCATCATAATTGGTCCTTTTACTTTTTTGAGGAAGGAAGGAATAATAGGAACACACATGCTGGAAATCAAAATCTGCATAAGCTAAATCCAAAGCAAAGTCAGACAAAGTTGTGGTGATCCGGACTTTTCCATTAACAGGTTTCTTAAGCATGTTAATAACTGTTTCAACAATCTGCATTCCATAGAATGTGAAAAGAAACTCTTCAAAATAAATGAAGACATTGATTTCTGCCAACTCCTTCATTGACAGCACTTTGCTTGGCATAACACCTGATTTCAGCTCTGAGACGCTGTAGGAAAATATCACACAAATACCATTCCTGAGGAGCTCCGGTTTCAAGGTTCTCATGAACTTGTCTCCATTCTCAGTGTCCAATGCAAAGAGACCCATCATCGTCCACCTGAAATGCAGCAGCAGCCTGACAATCCCTGGGTACTGGATGCCTTCTTCAGGGACCATCCTGTAGAAGGAAGGGGACTGACTCTTTTCTCTCCTTACCTGAGAAGTGAAAGCGTATGTGATCTGAGAATGAAAGGAAGAGAGTGATATATTGTTTCATTTCAGCACCAGATCAAAATTCTTCTGCTCATGAGAATAAACCACTCGAATATTAGTTATCTACATAAAAGTTTATTTGAAAGAAAGCAATGCTTATAACTTTCCTTAAAATGAGGTGTTTTTTCCTTTGAATTTGAAAACAATGAGAAATGAGGCCAGCAGTAGCCTGAACCCTTGAGCATCTCTAGATGGAGCATCCTGTTATAAATTTCCCAAGACTTCATCCCATAAATGGGAGATGAATTTGGTTGGTAGGGTTGGTCAAACACAGATGCCCTGGATACCTTCCTGGGGTCTCAGGATCGTCTGAGTCCTTCTGCATTCGAAGATGGGAAGGAAAAGGAAACTATCTTGGCTGCCCATGATAAGATTGACTCTGAAGGGGAGAATTATTGAAGAATAATTGAATATTATTGAATAAATAATTCAATAATTGAATAAAATGGTCCTAATGAAGAATACAAATTTTTCCTAATATTGAAACTGCAAGGCACATTCTTTAGCTTTTTATCAGAGACATAAGACAGCAGAAGATAAAAGCCTTGGCCAATAATGTCAGAATGTGTGAAAGATCCACCTGGAGAAAGTCATTTTGGTACAAGAAGTGAAGCTTAAGACATCCAAGTGCAAAAGCTGCTTCCATGATGTTGTCTCTACATCTAATGGTAGCAAAAAGCTGAACATATGAAAGCCCATTGCATGATGGCAGCGCCAGCTGGTCTCAAGTGGTGATGGGCTCACTCTTGATTAGAAGCATGGAAACATGTAAGCAAAGTGAACCTGGTTCCAGGTTACTCCTCTATAGAAATCCTCAGCATGTGGTTATTGGTTGTGGATCTGCAACAAAGAGCCTTTTGTATAAAGTTACGTGGATCACTGCCTTGTCGTGGTGAAGGGGCTTGCATAGCTCAATGAAACTATGAGCTCAGCCGTGCAGGGTCACCCCAGATGGACAGGTCATAGCAGAGATCTCTGACAAAACGTGATCCACTGGAGAAGCAAATGGCAACCCACTCCAGTATCTTTGCCATGAAAACCCCATGGACAGTAACAAAAGGCATAATGATAAGACGCCAGAAGATGAGCCCCTCAGGTCAATAGGTGTCCAATATGCTACTGGGAAGAGCGAAGGGCTAGCACTAGTAGTGGTCAAAAGAATGAAACAACTGGGTCAAAGCCGAAAGGACACTCAGTTGCCAATGTATCTAGTGGTGAAAGGAGAGTCCGATGCTGTAAAGATCTATACTCCATAGGAACCTGGAATGTAAGATCCATGAATCAAGGCAAGCTGGATGTGGTCAAACAAGAGATGACAAGACTGAACATCGACATCTTAGGAATCAGTGAACTAAAATGGACAGGAATGGGTGAATTTAATTCAGATGACCATCAGGTATACTATTGCGGGCAATAATCCCTCAGAAGAAATGGAGTAGCCTTCATAGTCAATAAAACAGTAGGAAAAGCAGGACTGGGATACAATCTCCAAAATGACAGAATGATCTCAGCTCGAATCCAAGGCAAACCATTCAACATCACAGTAGTCCAAGTCTATGCCCCAACCACTGGTGCTGAAAAGGCTGAAGTTGACTGGTTGCATGAAGGCCTGAAACACCATCTCGAATTAACACCAAAAAATGATGTCCTTATCATCATGGGGGATTGGAATGCTAAAGTAGGAAGCCAAAAGATAACCAGAATAACAGGCAAGTTTGGCCTTGGAGTACAAAATGAAGCAGGGCACAGGCTGGAAGAATTTTGTCACGAGAATAGATGGCAAAAAGAGATGGCAAGATTACACAGAGGAACTATACAAGAAAGAGCTTAACATCCCTGAGAACCACGATGGGGTGGTCACTGACCTCGAGCCAAACATCCTGGAATGTGAAGTCAAATGGACCTTAGGAAGTCTGAGCAACAACAAAGCTAGTGGAGGTGACAGTATTCCAGCTGAGCTATTCAAAATTTTAAAAGACGATGCAGTAAAAGTGCTACGCTCAATATGCCAGCAAATTTGGAAAACTCAACAGTGGCCACAGTATTGGAAAAGGCCAGTTTACATTCCCATCAATAGATGACAAAGGAACAAGGCGACGGCAGAGAATGAGGGGGCTAGATGGAGTCACTGAAGCAGTCGGTGTAAGCTTCAGTGGACTCCGGGGGATGGTGAAGGACAGGAATGCCTGGAGGAATGTTGTCCATGGGGTTGCGATGGGTTGGACATGACTTCATGACTAACAACAACAACATTTGCTGGTGCTGCCATCTGTCTCATGGTCACACAAGGAACAAGACGGACCCTTTGGTTAATCCTCAACACTAACAGATTGGTGCCTGGTATGGGGTGTAGGGGGCTTTAGCCCTTTACATGTTGGCACTGAGTTGGATGGTCTGTTGTCCTGGGAGGGATATCATTCATGCCAAATGTTTGGGAAATGTTTCGCTTTTTCTTCATGGCCCCTCATACTGCTTCTCCCAAGCCACACACCTGTGGGATCTTGAAGATGCCCAGCATGTTGGAAAGCTGCATGGAGTTGTCAGAGTCAGATGCTTCAAGGATGGTCAGCAGATGATTTTGTATGCCACACTTGTAGTTGGGAACATGGGCCTGAACAGTTGAGAGCAGGTCTATGGCTGCATCGGATGTCAGTCTAGCATCATAAAGGGTATCATAGATGTTGTAGCCCAGAGTGATGTTGGGCAAGAGGCTGGGATTCTGGTTTACATCCTGGATGGCAAAGTGGAAGGAGAGGATCTTCCAGTAATCTGTGGATCCCAACCTGAAAAAAGAAAACAAGGGAGTCATCCTGCCGTCCCTGCTCATGAATCCTTCAACTCCACTTTGAGGTTGCATCCTGCTTCTCAGGTCTCGACATGTTCAGCCTGGTCCCACACCTGAGCACGAACCCAAGAGCCGATTCCTGCAGAACTACTGGTGGGATTCCAGTGTCTGGGGCAGCCCTATTTCCTGTCTGCATCCAGATCCCTTCCCCATTCAAGACACATGCAGCAAAGTTGCACTTCCCTGACAAGAGCCCATCAAGCGGAGCCACAAATGCTGAAGGAGAAGGGAAGGCAGGGGAGTGCAGGGGCAAGAAAAGTGGAGCCTGGTGCACTTTGTGAGTTCACTGACTAGGTGTTCATGAGATATAGGCCAGTTGGAAGAAATTGCTCTGGCTTTATACACCACCACATGTTGCACTGCCCACCTGTCCATGGTGCTTTGTGGTATCATGTCAAGCAGGCCAATGACTTACACAATCTTTTCATTAGAGGCAGGTTTGTTGAAAGTGTGTGGTCCAAACAGGCTTTGTGTTGCAGAGATGCTGGCACTGAGGATGAAATCTCCTGGCAGGTAATAATTCTGTGGCTGCAGCTCATCTGGATACCAGCTCCAGGGGCATTTGGCCTCCAGCCTCCCACAGCAGGCCTCTGTGAGCAGCAGCAGCAACAGGAAGAGGAGTGCCATTCTGGCCGCATCTACCATGGCGTCCCTCCTGCCCCTTTCAAAAATTAGTGGTACACGTGGAAGAGTAATTTACTTCTGAAATGGAGGTGGTGCTGGGCCAACCAAGACTTCAGCCAAAGAGAAGGAGAAGGGCCCTGCACAGAGGCTTCCTCCTCTGCCCCAGCCTCTCCTGAACTCTGAGCCAGACAGGAGGGAATGAGGTTCCTTCTCATGGATGCAAGACACTCCTCTGCAATCTCAGGTGTGCATCAGTGATTCAGGATGGTCCTGGGGGAGGGAGCCTCATGAGGTTTAGCAAGAAGAACACAAATGCAGTATGATTTCCATAATTATACCGCTACATTGCAAGAGCCTCTTTGTGACTTATGGAATTCCTTCCTCAGTCTTATGTGCAAGAAAGGCACGCTATGAAATTTCACCAATGGGGCAAAAAGGATCGAGGGATTACTTGCATTGTGATGAATCACACACTGGCTATGTGTTGTGATGAATCTCACACTGGCTATCTCCCCCTTCCCCCAGTGCTCCCATCATGGCCTACGTGGCGAGGGAACTTGGTCCTGCAAAAACTCTGCTTCGCTTTTTCCCTTCACATTTGTGGTGAGCACATGTTGGTCCCTGGAGGTCCTGCTTGGGGCATGTCGAGTTCAGGGGAATCCCATCAGCAACAGCAAGCCATGAACCTTAGCAGTTTTTTGGTGAGGTACTGCAGGAAATGACCCTCTGCAGAGTCAAATGTACAGAGGCTTATGCGAAGGGGGTGGCATATAAGTTGTCTAAATAAATAAAAAATAAATGCAGTAGAGCTACCAGGTGGAGAAGCACAACCCAGCTGCAAGATTTCAGAGTGTTTTGCAGCTTTCCAGTCATGTATGCAGAGTTGAGAATGAGGGAAGAATAGGTGCATTTCCACAGATAATGCATTCATGAGCAAAAACAAGGTGTGAAATTACAAGGGGGACATAAAAAAATGGTACAGTAAATATCAGTGATCACAGAGAATTGACATGGCCATCAGGAAGGCTCATGAATCTTAAGAGGTCCTGGGTGTGAGCTGGATTGTCCTGACACAGTGTGTTACCTGCCTGGCAAGCTGGGCTTCCAACAGCAGTCCTCTGTGTGGACATGAAGGCATAGGACCCATGTCCTGTTAGTCTCAATTCTCCGGGCTTGCCTCCCATGCCCACTTCCTCTGGGACCATTTAATGGTTTACCATAGTCGGTCTTCCCCTTCGATTTTGCATTTCTCCCCTTAGAACTTCATCCTGCCACTGCTCAGACACAATCATGCAATTTCCCAGGTATTTACCAACCGTTTTCCCCAATGTTGCAAGAGAAACCTTTCCCTCTGTTTCTTTCCCCTTTTCTTCTTTCTGGGAGTCCTTGGATTTCCACCATGGGAATTCTCAGCCCCTTTTTCTTTTGGCTTCCTGCAAAGGCAAACCAGCCACCAACCACCTCCCCATTTGCCTCCCCGACTGCGGCTGCAACTGGTTCCAATTGAAAGGAAAGCTTCTTGTCTGGAGAAGCTGCAATTGGGAGACTCAGTGGCCTAAACACTTGCAAGGCTTTGAACAGATGTTAATAACATTTAGGACACCAGTGCAAGAGTGTTTCAACACTGTTTTGGCTAGCTAGGAGCTTGCCTGAGAGCATGCGGATGGTTTGCTTGCTTGCAACTGCTTTTCCATTTCCCAGAGAAGGAATTAGAATGCAAAAACCCACCAATGGGGAGAAGGAAAGAATGGCAAGGCTCTCCATATTTTAAGATATAGAACAGATGACTTTTCTGAGGGCTACCCCAGCAATATTCTGCATTCCATTGCCTCTGGTGTATATGAGTTGCTCTGCAAGAACACACAGGAGGAATGGAGCCCATGGGCTAAGAGTTTGTCCCCCAGAGCACATGACCCATCCCAGGTGATGAATATCCCAGCTTAACTGATTCACGCTTGACTCATGCCAACCCTCAGGCAGACCCAAAGCCAGAAGCATTGGAGGTAAGCAGCACCTTGGAGGATGAAGGCAATGGAAAATCTTCAGCAAGGTTGCCATGTCCTCTCGGTGCCAACATGTACAGTATCAAATGGTCCAACAAGCCTTTGCAAAGCTCATCTTGTGGCAATTGGAAAAGTAGAAGAATTCCGAGGCTCATGCAGCCTGACTCAATGTTTCCTGTTCATGCCAATTCAGAAGGCAGCCCTCTGCCCGCTGAAGTCCCCACACTTCACAATAAGTAGGCATTTCTCCAAAAGTGGGAAAAGTGGGATCATGGTGTCCTGCATTATAGACAATGGGGGGACTG
This sequence comes from Varanus salvator macromaculatus, assembly GCA_023646645.1. Lineage (NCBI taxonomy): Eukaryota > Metazoa > Chordata > Lepidosauria > Squamata > Varanidae > Varanus > Varanus salvator. Next base: position 53,198 of record JAIXND010000736.1, on the reverse strand, counting down.
GGATTGCCTTGCTAAAACAGAGCCAGGAGCCTCCAAATACAGCTTGCTGAGCAGCAATCCTTAAAGCGCTCACTCTGAATTAAACATGAGGTTCTGTGGGACCTCCCTCTGAGCTTTCTGCTTGGCTCACTTCTTTTGACCACACTCTGTCTTTTTGTGTGCTCTTGTCTGAATTTTTTGCTCCTTGGATGTCTGCCCTGGCATGGTGAGGTTGATATTTCACTGGAGGCCAAGGACAAAATTGTTCCCTCTCTGTCTTTTATTCCCAGCATCCATGTATGGATATGGAAGATGGACCAGGAAGAAGGCTGATGGGAAGAAAAATGGTTTGTTGGAAACATGGTGCTGGAGGTGGGCTTGGCAAATGCTCAGCCAAGGGTTATTCCTACTTTCACAAAAGATCACTGGGGGACTTTGGGGAGCAATGGGTTCCCCCATCACTGAGGCTATGGTAGAGGGAGGCATGGTGCTAGGGGAGTAATAGCCCAGACAATGAGAAGAGGAGACTGGTGTTTCATTTGCTTGGATCCATCCCAAATTGGACTCCACTTTGATAGCAGTTCCATTAACAGTCATCAAGAGGAACGTCTGGTCCCAGTTTGGTGGATGAGTTTCAGTTACTGAGGCCTGAGCATGTGGAACTTGTGTGGTCCAGTGTGGCCCAACACCTGCATGCTCAACGCTTGGCCATCTTGACTGATCACTCACAGCAAGGAAGGTATGCAACTCTGAGTCCAGGAAGCTGTGGACACCTTGGTGAGAGACGGTGGGGCCACTGCCTCATTGAATAGGGCTGGTACTAGACTACTTCTGAAAAAGTTAACTTAGACATGGGGGCATTGACAACTCTAGGCCAGTGGCCAACATCCTGTTGCTGGGCAAGGGGGTTGAGCCACTCGTGGCTGAGCAATTCCTGGCGCTCTTGATGAAACGGACTATCCTGATCAATTTCCTTTGAACTTCAAGCCTGGGTTTGCAGTGCAGACTGCCATGGTCACCTGTGGGATGACCTATGCCAGGAGAAAGGCAGGGGGAATGTGACACTCTTGCTCCCCCTGGACCTCTCAGCATTGTGCTCTGCTTGACCAGCTGAGTCCACAAGGTGATGCTGGAGGATGATTGCTCTGTGCTGTGGCAGTTATGCCACGGCCTTCTGCAGGGCTCCAGTTTGTCCCTCTTGCTGTTCAGCAGATCCATGGAATCAGTGGGAGAAGTTATCTGGAGGTGTAGGCTGAGATGTCCTCAGGATGCTGATGACACTCAACATGCCATCTTGTTTTCAGCTAATGCCGGTGAGGCAGTGGATATTCCAAATCGGGGACTTTGCTTGATAATGGAGCTAAAAAAATTTACTTGAATCAGACAGGATGGAGGTGCTGTTGGCTGTGGGGGTCCTCTCTTGATATGGGTGACATCACCCCTGCCCCAGATGGGTCGCACTCCCCTTAAGGGAAATGGTTAATGGTTTTGGGGTTCTCCTGGAGCCTGAATTATCATTGAAATTCCAGGTGATCTGCCATCTGGACAGAGTTCCATCTGATACTTGCAATAGTAATACATGCTCTAGGAAACTCTTGTTTCATCCTTGAAATGCCCTGCACATGGAGATACCTCTGAAGATGGTCTGGAGATGTCCATTGGTTTAGAGGAGGGCTGTGAGGCTCTTGATGAAGACTGGCCGATCCATGTATGCAATGCCATTCCTCCATCATTTTCACTGGTTAGAAACTGAAATATGAGCAGAATTCAAAGTGTTTGTTTTAATCCGTAAAGTCCTGAATGGCCTGGGGCCAGATCATCTAAAGGAACCCCTCTTTCCATATTTACCTCCCTGTGCCCTACAGTACCCATTGGAGCTCCTTCTTAGAACAGACCCTCTGAAAGAAATTAGGAGGGTGGCTCCAAGAAGAAGGGTCTTCTCAGTGTTAGCAACCAAACTCTGGTATCAGCTCCCCAAAGATAGTCCTCTGATGCCTTTTCCATCTTCCTTTTGGTGCCAGGCATGGCCCTTTCTATGCACCACATCTTTTAACTTTTATGATCACATTAATAGAATTATTCTATGCATTTTAATTTCTGCTCTTGTTCCTTTTAACAGTTTTAATGGTTTGCAAACAAGGTTGACCTCGTAGATTTATGCCAGTGGTGTGAATTGTGGGGGAATGGTGTTGTCCTGATATGTGATTTGTTGTTTGATATACAGTATGTTGTATTGAGTGCATTGTTATCATTATACTCTTGCATTTATAACCTGCCCAGAGAGCTCTTTTAATGCATTTTACAATGCTTTTAACGCTGCTTTATGCATTTCTTGTTTGGTTTTCCTATCCTGCTGTGAACCACCCAGAGATTTTGAGATATAGGTAGTATAGAAATGTCATAAAAACAACTACTAATGCTGCTAATAATAATTTGGGAAACTTCTATGTCATAGTGAGCCATGGTTTGAGACATAAACTGCAAATGTATCACGTTTCAGCATTTAACTCCCTTTTTTAGCACAGTTTGATGTTTATCACTGGGCAGCATTGCAGAACTCCTCCGTTCAATCTCAGAAGCCAGTTTTTATGTTGCTAACTCTGTGGGTATAATTTGATGACCTGCGGAATCATTTACTGCAGACCAGCGAAGGGCCCAAACATTTCTTCACTTCCAGTCCTGGCTCATTTTCACCACAGAAGGTGGGAAGGGGGAAGGAAAGTTCCCACACATGCTTGCCTGATCACTGACTTCCCTCACAACACAATAATGAAGTTACTAAGATAGGAGTAGGATTGCGTTCCTTGAATTCAGGTGCAAGGAGATTTGGGAAGTGAGATTTGCACCCCTCACCTTACATTGGTAATGACAAAATTTCTCCCAGTGTAATTTAAAAAAACAAACAAACCCTGAGAAGCTCCATTATTGTTACCATGTCAAGCTCTGCTCAACAAGGATTTGTATGGTGACACTTCAGAACATAGCATGAAAACTTCAATGACTGAAACAAGAAACAAAAGGGATAAAACAAAGCTTGGCTAAAATGTTTAACATGCGAACATTTCTTGCATGCTTTTTCTACATATAGAAGAAGCTTTTATTTTTCCCAAGTACTGAAAAGTGCAAAAGATTTTTTTTTTCCCATTTGGTCCATTTCAATACTGTACATATACTGAAAAGGAATCTCTGCGCTGTACACAACTCAGACTCTTAAGCGCTTGATGGGCACGAAGGACACCCAAACGCTGCAGAAGACCAGCATGCTGAAGGTGATCACCTTGGCCTCATTGAAAGCCCCAGGAAGCTTTCTGGCCAGGAATGCCACCGTGAAACAGACGGCAGACAGGATGCCCATGTAGCTGAGGGCAGTGTAGAACATGGCCACAGAGCCTTCGTTGCACTGCAGGATGATCTGACCAGGCAGGGAATGCTTGTCTGAGTCAGGGAAGGGGGGAGAGGTCCCCAGCCAGATGGTGGAGAGAACTACTTGGACACTGGAACAGCAGATGACAATGGAGTTGGCCAAAGTCCTCCCCAACCAGTTCCTTGCCCTGTTGCCTGGCTTGGTGGCCAGGAAGGCCAGCACCACAGTGACAGTTTTGGCCAGGAGGGAAGAGATGGCCACTGAGAAGATGATGCTGAAGGCTGCTTGTCGGAGGAGGCAGGTGATGCTTCTTGGCTGGCCAATGAAGAGGAAAGAGCATGCAAAGCAAAGCAGGAGGGAGACAAGCAGAATGTAGGAGAGATCTCGGTTGTTGGCCTTGACAACTGGAGTGTCTTGGAATTTCCAGAAGATTCCCAAAATGTTTCCTGTCACTATGGACAAGATGAAGGCCACACAAGTGAGAAAGTTCCCCAGATTTTCCTCATAGGACAGGAAGGTGATGACCTTGGGGATGCACTGATTCCGGACCTTGTTTGGATGCTGATTTTCTGGACACTTTAGGCAATGCTCTGCATCTGTCAAAAGCAAGAGAAACAAAACCCTGATATCCCTTCAGTCTCTGTTCTTTACATCACCTTGAATTTCCTGAATGGAAATGACTGGACATAAAGAAACTGAACACAGAAATGGAAGATTTTGTATGATTTGGCATTCCATGCTCAGTATAGATGAAGGCACATTCATTTTAATAACTATAATGCCTTAGTTTTCAGTATTTAGTGTTAGAAAAATGTAAAATTTCATGGAATTCCTCTACCTATCTTGGACTCAATGGAAGCACATCATTCCCCTGCCCATTTCAGAATATGCCCAGCATGCACAACTGAGGATCTGACCCACATGTCTTCCATCCCCACTTTCCCATACCTATGTGAATCCCCCAAGCCCCAAACAAGACATTAACCACTGCTTGCCTAATCCTCTGGACCCAGAAACCGTCCCCAGTTTCCTCCCTGAAGGAAAGCCCTACAATGCCAGAGAAAGCAGAAGACCTCTTTCATCTCCTTCTGATGAGGAAGTAGAAGGTTCAAAAGTTCCCCCTGCTCAAGAATGTTCCTTTCCTGCAAGGTACCCAGTTCTTGGGGAAGCTCCACAGGGCACTCTTGGGTCCTCTGCCAGGGGAGGGGATCAACTCCATTGTGAGGTAGGCTTCACATGCAAAGAAGTTGTGAGTGTTACTGTGATATGAACAAAAAGGTGTGTTGATGAAGCACCACAAACAAGTGGGCAGGGGAATTTTTTCCTGAGAGCAGAAGACAAGGAGGAATGCAAGGACAGTTGTGAGCAGGGAAGACCTATCAAAAAGAGGTTCCAAAGGGAAAAGATGAGCAGATGGAAGGTCAAAGAGTACACAGCTGCTGAAGTAAGGGGAGGAATGAGGCATCTTGGGAAGCAGAGAGCACCAGGCAGGTGTTGGGCCATGCAATACTTCCAGGACTGGCTGCAGGGGATGCATTGAACCACTCCTGAGGAAGATTTTCTGCTTTGATCCTCCAGAAGAAACCCAGCATCATGAATTATTTGCAGGATGGGTTGGCAACCGCAAATATGCCCCATATCTCACTCAGCTCTTTGTCTTCCTCCCAGGTACAGCCTTTTCAGTGCATTCACCCACCTTCCTGAGTGGAGATGGTCCCTTCCGCACATGGAGCACAGTCATAGCAGCACCTGGGCTGTCCTTCCCGAGCCACCTTGAAGAATCCCGGGTGGCAGCTCTCCACACACCTGGCCTGGGGCAGCGGCTGAGTGAGAGAGAAGGAGCATCAGGAGAGAAGGTCTGGGCTGAGCAAGCTGGGACTGGGGACTCAGGCTCAAAAGGATGGAGAGAAGAGGACATCCAGCATTTCAGCAGATTCCCTAATTGAACCCCATCCTGTGAGGCTGACGAGCCCAAATATTCCCTGCAAATGAAATTCACCACCTTTATTCACTGCACCATTTACGTCTCATGCAGGTATTTATTTACTATGTTTCTGTACCTCTCATTAACCAGAATGTTTGTTAAAGGATGGGAAATTTAAACAATGAAATAAACATGATTGTTTTCTTCACCTGATCTTTCCAACGGGGCCACGCAATGGGATCTTGCAGAATGGTGAATTTGGGGCTGGGCAACCCTTGTCTTTCCAGATTCCCAACTTTCAGTCTTGCAACAGTCTTGTTGGGCAACCTCAACCAATTGACAAGCTCCAATTTGGCTCCCAACTCTCCATTCTCATCTAAATACACCCCATCAATAGAATGATTGTGAAACTGGGGATCTCTCAGGAAAGGGTGGAGCTGCAACAATAGACAAAATGAAACATATCAGAAGTCTCATTTCCTACCCCACTTTTTGCTAGGAGCTGGTTCCATATTAATGTGACTTTGAAAGATTTTTATTATGCACAGGATTCTGAAATAATTGTTGGATGTCATTTTTCTGCTTTAGGATTTTAGGAAACAGTGAATAGAAGCATCACCACTGAAGGGAAAGGAAGGGCATCTTCTCTGAGGGCAGTATTTCAGGAATCCTTAGAAGCAGCAAATGGATAATTCTGCTCCAGAGCCTGCAGTCCTTCATAAAATGACCTGGGAGTTCATTATGGTGTACAATATCGATTTTCTCTCTGAGGAGTCTCACAGGAACCTTACAAGATTTGGAAGGGGTCAAGAAGGGCTTCCTGTCACTTGAACCCTTTGTTCTATCTCCTGCACTCTGGGATCAAACAGAGATTGTTGCCTTGCTTTTGTGACAACCTGTCAAGTACTTGAAGAGTGCTGTCACTCAGCCTTTTCATCTCCAGGCTAAGCACGCCCCATTTGTTCAGTATCTCCTCACTTGGCTTTGTTTCCAGTCCAAGCATCATCCTTGCTGATCCCCTCTGAATGCTCTCTTGCTTCTCCTACTGAGATCCTGTGAAATTTCCTTCTTTCTTCCATGGTATTAGCTAGCCCACGTGCTTACATGCGATCTGCAGATCTGATCAGCATTTCCTGCCCTTCCCCATTCAAATCATCAATACAAATGTTGAGGAGAACTGGGATATAGACTGAACCCTGCAGTACCCCACTTGTTATCCTTCCTTGGTCTAAGACGCAGGCTTTGGTGAGTACAATTTGAATCCTTTTCTGTAGCCAGCTCTGCCTCCAGCTGTCTGTAGCAGCAACTAACCTGCTTTGAACTAGTTTGTTAATCACGGCATCATTGGGATCTTCATGCAAAGCTTTGCCGCAGTCTGGATAGATGATATCCACAGCATTTCCCAGTATGTCAGGGACTGTGCGAATCAGAACATGAAATCTGATTAGATAAAAGAATTTCTTCCTGGCCGATCCAAACCAATTTCTTGGCATCACTGCCCTATTTGCAAGGTGTCTGAAGACAACAGCTTTGTAATCTGCTTCAGATGGTTCTCAAGCACTGAAGACTGATGGAGTGTTCTGTCTTTCCAAGAGGTCTTCTTCTTTCCCTTCTTCAGGGTGAGAACATTAGGCCTTCTTTTGCCAGCTCCATTCTAACTTGTGGATGAAGTTCATCAGACTCAGGAGACGCTTCCATTGTCAGCAGAAGATCTTGTACCCTCTTTCTATCAAACTTGATCTCCAATCATATTCCTTCCGCTTGACCTTCCCTTCCTCAGGGAGTTCTTATTCCTCTTTTGGTACTCTGGATGGATCTGGAGAAGAATTTGGTTGCTTTTAGCATCCCTCACCAAACCTCACTACTTCTCCACTGTGGCCTTGATGCCACCCCTTCCCTTCTATGCTTCCTGCTGCATTCTCCTGTTGTAGCTTGGCCTTCCGCCACCTACTAGAGATGCTATTTTGGATGGGGAGAGTTCATTTTAAGATCATCATCAGAGCCTTTTTTGGTGAAAACAAAGCAACAGCGTTTGTCTGTTGCCTTCTACTTATTTTCAATGAAAGAAAGATATATAATCATGCCATTAGGATTGCCTTTTTAAAAAATCCCCATGCATTGAGGACTTCCTGCTTTCCTCTTAGAATCATTTACTGTTGAACTTGTCTTAGCATTGTTCTGAGAGTCTTAAAATGGGCATTCCTGACATTCATGGTGTCAGTTGGATGCAAGTATGGCCTGAGTGTTTTCCTCAGAGTTTGTGAAGCTTCCACTTTGTCCACCCTATGGTTACATGCAGTCTTTCAGTCTGGCATTCTAGACATTCTCCACCCCTCCATGATAACGACCAGTGGAGTCCCTTTTCCTCTGCCTTGGTCTCCTCTTCCAGTACAACTCCACTTCCAAACTCCGGCTAACTCTCCCTGTTGGCTCTCTTGCTGGAAGCGTGCTTGTCTAGGAAGTCCGAAACCAGCTGGGGCACCATTCCCTGCTCTTCTCAGCTAGGATCCTGAAGGTATTCTGGGATCAGGAATGCGAACACAACAAAGTGTAGGTTGTGTTCATCCAGGCATTGCTGGTCAAACAGAGATTGCCTTCTGTTTTGAACTCAGACAAGACAGCAAGCAGTATTATTCCCAGGACAAGGAATCTGAACAAGAAACTGTACAGTCCACACACTCCTTCAGTGTTCTGATTCAAGTGGACTAGAAGCAACTCTCTGGGTCAAGTCTAGATAGATTCAATCCTGGGAAGCCAGTAGAAGGAACCAAAAGAGGGTGTTCCAGCTGCACCATTCATTTGGAATATGTCATCTCAATTTCTCACATTCTAAATTCAATACCCAAGAAGTGGAGGGAATACCTGCCATGGTTGAAGCTGGTACACAGCTAGCCTGCCCCCACATTCCATGTAATTCCTCTTGGGCCTGGAGGAAATAGCCACATCCACAGCATGGGCCACAGCCTGGAGTGTGTTGTAAGAGAAGAAGCTGTCCAGAGAGAGTGTTCGCTCCTTGTCCAGTTGGGGCATGTCCTCTGGGTTCTCCTCCTCTCTGCATCTTCTCCACTCCTTCACTGAGTGCACATGCTTTGAATAGGAACACTTGAATGCACTCTTTACAAATTTCTTCATAGAGATATGCAAATCTTCAAAATCATCATAATTCATTATTGTACTTGTTTGGGGAATGTAGGAAAAATATGCATAGACATGCTGGAAATCACAATCTGTATAGGATAAATCCAAGGTAAAGTCACATAAAGTTGTGGTGATCCAGACTTTTCCATTAACAGGTTTCATGAATATTTCAATAGCAATTTGTACAATCCATATTCCATAGAATGTGAAAAGGAATTCTTCAAAACAAACAAAGATATCAATTCCTACCAACTCCCTGAGTGACTTGACCTGAATTCCTGAATTGCCCGATTTCAGTTGTGAGACGCTGCGTGAAAAAGTCACGCAAATGCCATTCCTGAGGAGCTCTGGTTTCAAGGTTCTCATGAACTTGTCTCCATTCTCAGTGTCCAGTGCAAAGAGGCCAACCATCCTCCACCTGAAATGCAGCAGCAGCCTGACAATCCCTGGGTACTGGATGCCTTCTTCAGGGACCATTCTGTAGAAGGATGGGGACCGGCTTTTTTCTCTCTGAACCTGAGCAGTGAAAGAGTAAGTGACCTGGGAAAGAAAGGAAGAGACTGATGGATTGCTTAATTTCAGCACTGAATCTAAGTTTGTCATCTCATGTGAATATACCATCTAGTATTTAATTATCTGCATGGAACAGTATCAGAAAGGAAGCAATGTGTACGCATAAGTTGTGAAAAATAAAGTGTTTTGTCATCATAAGTTGAAAACACTGAAAAATGGATGCAATTTGTAGCCGAAACTCATGGGCATCTCCAGATTTTCCATCCTGGAATGAATTTCTTGATACATCATTTCTTCAATGGGAGAAGATTTTGTTTTTAGTGGTCAAACACTGATGCCATGGACTCCATCCTCGGATCTCAGAATCATCCTTTCCCATCTGCATTTGATGCTTGGGAAAGAGAAGTATCTTGGATGCCCATGCTACGTTTGACCCTGGAGTGCAAAATTATTTGCTCTACATCTGGTGCTAATGAAGAATACAATGTATTCCTGATGGCCAATCAACAAGGGTCAATTATTTAGCGTTCTATCCTGGAGATATAAGAGAGGGGGAAAAATAAACATCTGCCAAGAAGCTCAGAAAATGTCAAAGGTCAGCCTGGAGCCAGTTGACTTGACACCAGAAGTGTAGCTAAAGATACTTATGTACGAAAGTAGCGTGCATGGTGTTTTCTCTACATCCAATCAGTGCAAAAATCTGAGCATTGAAAAGGTTTCAAGTGGAAATTGGCTCAGTCTTGATTGTCAGTATGAATCTACATTGGGTCTTTTTTATAAAATTACTTTCTGGGCTTTTCTGTCTCTCTCACAGTCAGACAAGGAAAAGGATTTTGTTAATCTCCAACTCTAAGAATACCAGATGGGTGCCTGCTGAGGGGCAGAGGGGGCTTTAACCCTTTTCTTCTCAGGACTGAGTAGGGTTGTCTATTGTCCTGGGATGGATATCATACATGAAAATCACTTTGGGAATCTTTTTGTTTCTCTAGATAGCCCCTCATATTGCTTCTTCCAACTCTCTCACCTGTGGGATTATGAAGATGTCCAGCATGTTGGAAAGCTGCATGGAGTTGTCAGAGTCAGATTCCTCAAGGACAGCCAGCAAATGATCTCGGCTTCCACACTTGTAGTTGGGAACATGGGTCTGAGAGGTTGAGAGCAGGTCTATGGCTGCATCAGATGTCAGTCTAACATCCAGGAGGTTGTCATAGATGTTGTAGCCCAGGGTGAGGTTGGGCAAGAGGCTGGGATTCTGGTTGATCTCCTGGATGGCAAACAGGAAGGAGAGAATTTTCCAGTACCATGTGGTTGCCAACCTGTAAAAAGAAAACATGGTGGTCACCCTGCCATCCCTGCTGGTGAATCCTTCAACTGCTCTTTTAGGTTGCATCCTGCTTCTCAGGCTTCCAAATGCTCAAGCACTTCCCTCTGACTTCGCCTCTCCCCTCCTATTTCCCTTGGAAAACATTTCTCCATTCCTACCAGCTGTGCCCACTGCCCATTTCTGGAGTCCTGTTCCCTGGGAGGTGGGGTGGGGGAGAGAAAGCCAGTTTGAGGATAGGCATGTGTTAAAGCAGAACCGAAACCTTTCTTGGTTGACAGGATATGCAGAGGGAGTTTGGAAGTGCATCCATCCATTGGATCCCTTGTGCATTAAGTGGGGTGCGGAATGTGAGATCCAGGTCAGAATCCCCACTCATCCACGAAGATAACGCCATTACTTCTGGCCAGTCACTCACTGTCAGTCTTAAATGACATGGCCTCCTGGCCTGTAAGAACTGAACAGATTGTAGAAATGGTGCATTGAATTCAGCAGGCCAGCTCCTTCTTACATGGCCCAGGATGTGCAGGGCAGGAGCTGAATCAGTGGTCCCAGTATCCCCACCCATGAGGCTGCTCTCCCGGAAGAAGCCCGAGATGGGGCAACACCAAGGTTGCTAACACAGGAGGAGTCCAGCAGGGACTTCTGCTCCAAAAAGGGCAACATCCACCCTCAGAGTTGTGTCCCTGCTGACTCTCAACAAGCAGCTAGGAGGATTTCATTTTAAGGAAGGGAAGCCTTCTGAAAGTGATGCTGTGAGCTTGCATCGTGTTTGTTTTGGCCACCAGAAAAGCAGAGAAGACGGAAGTGCTTTCCTGTGTGTCCAGAGACTGGATTACTTTCTTCTCTTTCCTACTTGAAATCTGGACTGAGTTAAATCCCCATGTCCTGATTCCGGAGCCTACCAACAGGTCACTGCAATGCCACCACTGAATGGTTGGAGGGGAATGGATGAGACTCTTGGGTCACTGCCTGCAAGCATGTGTGTGAGGGGGGATTCCTTAGCTCAATCTCCATGGGTGCAAGGCCTCCTCATGCCCACCCTTCAGTGACAGGTGTGTGCAGGCATGGCCCCTCTGGGGAAGGAGGCAGTAGGTGGCCGCATGACGGGGGGCCCTGGGAGCCTTGACCCGCATGAGTCTGGCCAGTCCCTGTGCAAAGCCATCCAGATTGGCAGCCCGCCTCACTTCCCGTGGCAGCAAAGTGCAGCAACTGTGCCTTGTGCAAGGAAGTTCTTCCTTTTATCTATGCCATATTTGTCCTGGGTTCAAGTCCTGCTCTGTCAGGCACAGACTTGCAGCCCAACCACCTCAAAGGGTTGTTGTTGTGGCAATAAGATGGAGGGCAGCTGGTGAAGGATGCAAGCTGCTATGAGTTCTTGAAAAAGAAAAGGTGGGATATAAATCTAGTCAATACCAATAACCTCTCGCACAAAGCAGCTTCATGGGATGACCCCGGTTCTGGGGTTACGGGAGATGGAGCAAAATCTGGAACTTCCTGATCCATAGGAACCTGCTAGAGACCTTTTCTGAGCTGGAGGCAATACTCTGGGAAACTCACTGGGTGGAAGAGCTTCCTGATAATCTCCTCCCAGGCAAGGCTGGGGCAAGTGAAGAAGATCCCTCCACCATGTGGTTCCACAAGGAGAATGAGCTCTGTGCCTTCTGCTTGTGATGCTCAGGGCTGAATCACAGAGTGACCTTCTCAGCATTCCAGCTGCGTGGGGGGAGGGAGAAAAGTCTCTTATCAATCGTTTTAGAAAAGCAACCTCCACCTTTTCCCCCTCTCTTCAATCTACTTTTAATCTTTTTATAAAAAGCAGCCAAAGTGTTTATAACATAAGCACTGCTTCTCAATCCACAGACAGCTGAGGTGCAGCTTATTCTGGACCAGGCCCAGCAATTGCAGATTACAAAAACAGCTCTTAGTCCATGTCTGTGTTTCAAATCTTTCCAGGAGAGAGACAAAAACATTAAATTATGTTTCATGCATTTTTCAGTTTTTCTTGATCTTAATTTGAGTATATTTTAATCATATCTTTCCCGATGGTCAGGTGGAGTCAGAATTCAGCGTCCAGTGTCCATCCAAGCTAGCTCTGCCCACCCCACCCCCGGAAAGAGTTTTTTGAGTGAGCAAAACCAGTCAGAGACCTTTGGAGTCAGCAGAAGAATGGACACAAAGTAACTTTCCTTGGAAGCCTGTTTTCACACAGGATTAACTTTGCAATTAAATGAAGCAGCCGCCTCAGGCAAGCAGAGATCTCAGTCTCTTAATGGGACAGATGACTAATAAAACTTCAGGGACAAGGGGGCCTGGCTAGGATATCTTTTCCTTTCAAGGCAAGAAGATCAGGGACACTGCAGGTTTGCTTTTATATCACAGAGGCAACTATAAGCAACATTTCTCTAGAAAGTTTATTTGGATTTCCCTGAAATTCCCTTCTTTGTCATTAGCCCTGCTAAGTGACAAAAGCAACTGAGTTCATCCAAATGAATTCTGTTCCATTCCTGCTCTCTCCCAGAACGCTGCTCCCACCCCAGGAGAGGTTTCCAATCCAAGGGCGAACTGGTGAGAGGTGTGAGTCCTTCCACTCAATAGGGAGCAAGTTTTTCCTGAGAATTAGGAAGGGTAGGCAGAAAAAGGTAAGCAAATTGGAAAAACAGCAAAACCAAAAGTCCTAACCCCTGAACCACCAGCCCTTTTAAGAAGTTCCTTGGCCCTCTCACTCCTCTTAGGCAGTGCCTGCTGATCTTGCACCACCGTCTTTACACACTTCACAGAAGCTTTGGGTAGGCAGGAGAGCACTGCACCTGCTCTCAGGATATTTGGAAGATTCACATAAGTTGGAGAAGAAATTCTGGGAACTTGGGAAATAAGATGGAAAGTCTCTGGCCATTGTAATTCTGACCCAACACAAGTCTCTTCAGCACAGTCTCAAAATGTGTAGGTTGTTGTATCAGTCCAGCCAACACAAAGTGCACACAATGTAACAAAGAAAGCCTGCTGCTTGCCTTGACTGAAGGACAATGTGCTCTCTGATGGTGTTTATGGACAATGAGAAACAAGTTTCCCACAATTTCTTAGCTACACTGATGTTATTGGCCCATATACCTAGGAACAAAATGTCCCAACTCATTCTGAATTTAGTCATACCCAGACCAGCACACACTTCAACCAAACAATCAGTGCTTGGGTGTTGGGATGAAATGAATGCCGACGCTCATGAAAAAGCTCCAGGAGGAGGTGTTTCCCCCTTTGTCTTTCTAGCTGCCCACATCCTTGAGCTGACAAATAGGCTCACCCAAGAGCAAACATTTGGCTTCTGTAAGGACTCTTTCCTCTCCTCTCCTCTCCTCTCCTCTCCTCTCCTCTCCTCTTTTCTTTTCTGGTAGCATCAATTGAGCTTGCAGTTTGCTTTTTTTCAGTCTGCCATATCCCACGGCATGCATGGGCTAGGTATAGGAAGAAACCCTGGCCAAAAACAGACCATCATAATTTTCCCTTGGGTGTGTGTAAAACACACCGTGCTGCTTCCAGGACTCTCTTGGTGAATTTTGGGACCTGATCAGCAGTATTTTGCAATATGGCTAAAGAGCAACTGGCTTCTCCATAACCAAAGGGGAAAAGTACCCTCATACAGATTTGGGTAAGGAATCCCCCCCCCACACACACACACACATATGCTTGCAAGCACTGACACAAGAGTTGCATCCATTCCCCTCCAACCAGTCAGCTGTGACATTGCAATGGCAAGTTGGAAGACTCGGGATTCAGGTGGGGTTTCAAACAGGATCTTGATCCCATGTGAGTAAGAGAAGAAAGTCATCCTAGCTCTGAACACAGAAGACCGATTGGGAAACACCACATCACAATGTCCAAGTCTACCTCAGCTTTCTGTTCTCATCCAAGTACACTCTGCCTATGGAAGTGTCATCAGGCAAGTGTGAAGCTGGAAGAGCAGGGGAAGCACCACAACTGAGGAGAGAAGACAGCAAACTGACATCTCACTGCTACCTGTTCCGGACGTAGGCCTCTCGCTAATTCCTCATGTCTGAGTGTGTGTGTTTTCCCAGGGAAGCCCATTCCATATCCCAGAGGTCCTATCCCTCAGGAAGTACTTCCTGACATCCAACCTGAAACCTGGTTCCTTGAGCTTTCCCCATTGGACCATGTTCTTTCCTCCACCACAGGGCAGAAGAGGTCATGTCCCTTTGCCATATGACACCCCTTCACACACCTGTATGTTGCCAGAAGATCCCCTTGTGCTCATCCCTGCTTTCAAGGGCTCCTAGAGAATTCTCCTTCTGCTCCTGCTAGGAAATAAAAGCAACCTCCCCCATGTTGAAGTAGCTTCCTCCAGCAGCCTGATTCCTGAATCCGGCACATGACTGTGGTTTACTCCACACCTTTCTCACCTTTGGTGTGGGTCCTCCTCCTGTGGGCTCTAAACCTCCATGAGAAGAAACAACAAAGCCTTGCTTCCCTGAGTACTCAGAGAATCCCCTGGGTGAGGCCATGGACATAACCCCCAGATTTCAAACTTTCCATTTTTCATATATAAAGGAGCGGTCCCCAACCTTCACAGAACCCTAAAAATGACTCCAAACGTTGCAGAGGCCATTCTGCTCAGATACTTTGTAAGCCTGCTTCTCCATATAGTCACCAAGAGATCTGGCTTGCCAGTTTTACGTAACTGATTAACAGATGCCTGAGGGTGGGGGGGATAGTTAGGTTTTTAATGCACTGTTTGTATTTTTTTATATGTTGTAAGCCACCCCGAGGCTTTGTTGCGATGGGGCTGCACATAAGTGTTTTAATAAATAAATAAATAATAAAATGCCAGTTTGACTTGATTCGTTACATTGACTTGCCATGGCCTATGCTGGTATCAGGCCAACTCCATTTTCCATGTGAAGTCTCAAACTGGTCCAATTGGAAGTACCTCCTTGATGTCTAAACTTGAATACAAAGGGTTAAACATTGGTTAAAACAACCCACAGCTGACCAACATTTGTTTGTTTGTTTGTTTATTTGATTTATAGTCTGCTTTTTTCTTAGGAACTAGAACTTAGGAACAAGAACTTAGGCAGCTTCCTCCATTCTCCTCCTCCTGCTCTCAACAACAACAACCCTGTCAGGCAGGTTGGGCTGAGAGTCCGGTCTGGGTCAGGTCACCCAATGATCTCCATGGCCGAGTAGGGACTAGAACACAGGTGGAATGAGTCCCACTCCTGCACTCTTAACCATGACACCACTCTGGTTCTCCCATTCAGTGCTAGGTTAACAGTTAGCCCAGATTCAGATGCCTTAGAGCACCCTCTCATCCAGCCAACTGCAGTGGGTTTTGGTTTTGCATGTCCAGTTGCTTTTCTACCATCTTCCTTCACTTTCGTCAGAATCATCTCAAGAGGCTGTTGTATTCTGTGAGTGATATGGCCTCATATGCACATCGAAGACAGTTGAGGTTTCTTCTGCCAATTTCTTCTCTTTCATCCTCTGATCCAGATCCAGCTCTCCTGATGAGATCTTGAGCTCACAGATGGGATAGAGAGGGAGAGAAAATGCAGTGTCTGATGCCTTGATCTGCAAAGACAGTTCTGTCTCTGTATCCCACTATCCACACTATCCACTTCTTGTCTAAGCTACAGGGAACTCCTCAGGACAGTCAGGTGCCAAGGCACACGGGCTCTTTCAGGACCACATGCATATTCTCATTCCCCACACAGTCTAATGCTCCAGAAAGCACAGAATGGTCTTCGAAATTTCTTTGGTGACCTTCAGTAACCAAGGCTTGGCCAACCTTTCACCCTGCAGGACCCCCCTGGTTGCAGCCCTCCAGCAGTCTCCACTGTCTCTTCTGTAACAAGAAGACCTGCCCCCTTTTATTCTATGGCTGCTAGGTTTGCTCAGAAGGCATTTTTGGGGTACTTTCAAAGGTGATGTGGAAGTCCATGTCAAGAATGTCCATCTGAATTGCCTTAGTCGTATATTTGTGGACACTGCCGAAGAAGTATGACAGGTTAAAGACATTTCCTTTCACAGAAGTTCTGCTGAATCTTTGATGCATTGCTAGACCTTCTATGAGCTTGCTGATCAGCCCTTTAAGAATGCTTTCAACTGATTTACCAAAAATAGATGTTCATGTGACAGGCCTGCCATACTGTGGATTTGCACTGCTAAGATTTTTAAAGCTTGGCGCTCCACAAACCATTGCCCAGTACTTGAGTGGAGAGCCATCACAGGGTTCTTTCCTCAAGAACCCCTCAGCCCCAGAACTAGCAGCCTCAACACATTCACCTTCAGTTGCTCACTCAAGTGCAAGAACCTGGACTTGGAACATGGCTGGGACTCTCTCATCACTCAATTTCAGTTTGCAAAATCTGTTCTTTTCCCAGTACATAGAGCTTCTGATAGTCTTAAGACTTGAGAAAAATCTCTTCAAAAAGCCACTGGGTTGTGTCTTTCCACCACATCTTTTATTATTTCATCAGTGAGAAATGTGCCCCCCACCCTGGGAAAAGCAATAAAATGGAAAAGAGAAGGATGCCAAAAAAGGGAACACTGTTAAATGACTTCCCATAAACATAGAAACAAAGAACATAGAAAAAGAGCGAGTCAGAAGGGGCCTCCAGAGCGATCTAGTCTGACCTCCGGCACCAGCCTGCTCCGCTCACCACATGCTCACCATGTGCATGTCCAGCCTATCTTTGAACACCCTCACCGATGGGGCCTCAACGACCTCTTGTGGAAGCCCATTGCACACCCTAGGGGTCCTAACTGTCAGGAAATACTTCCTGGCATCCAAATGGAACCTTGGCTCCCTGAGCTTTGCTGCGTTGGAGCGCATTCTGCCTTCCTCTGCAGGGAAGAACAGGGCTCTACCCATCCCCATGTGACATCCCCTCACATATCTCTTTGTCACCAACATATCCCCACAGAGTCTCCTATCTCCAGGCTGAAGAGACACAGTTCCCTCAGTCTCACTTCATACCCCAACCCCTGCAAACTGGCCACCAACCTTGTGGCCCTACGCTGCACTGACTCCAACCTGGCTATATCCTTACTGTAATGAGGGGCCCAAAACTGAGCACAATACTCCAGTTGTGGGCTCACCAGAGTTGTATATAGTGGTAGTAATATCTCTCTTGATCTAGAAGCCACGCTTCTGGCTATGCAACCAAGGGTGCTGTTCACCCTCTTGACCACTGCTTTCCACTGCTGACTCATGTTTAGCCTGCAGTCAACAAGTACCCCGAGGTCCCTTTCACAAGTGCTGCTTTCCAGCCACTTGTCACCTAACCTGTAATTATGACAGCTATTCCTATGCCCCAAGTGCAAAAACTTGCACTTACCCACATTGAACACCATCCTGTTGTCTCCTGCCCACTTCCATGGTCTCTCCAGATTCCTTTGGATCTGGAGTACCTACTTCTCAGTTGTGGCCACTGCTCCAGTTTTAGTGTTGTCTGCGAATTTGATGAGAAGACAGTTCACCCCTTCTTCCATGTCATTAATGAAAAGATTAAACAGGATCGGCCCCAGGACAGAGTCCTGAGGGACCCCGCTTGTCACTGACCTCCATCCCGATGATTTCCCACTATTGGTTACCTTCTGCTTTCGGTCAGTCAACCATGCCCTAATCCACCGGACAGTGCTTTGGTCTATCCCAAAACTACTCAGTTTCTCCACCAGGATATCATGGGGCACTTTGTCAAAGGCCTTGCTGAAATCCAGGTATACCACATCCACTGCATCCCCTCCATCTAGCCCTCTCGAAACCTTGTCATAGAATTCCACAAGGTTTGTCCGGCAGGACCTGTTTTTGCGGAAGCCGTGTTGTGTGGCTGTCAACCTCTTTTCCCTACCTAGCATCACTAGATCTCTCTCTATTATGAGCCTTTCCATTGTTTTTCCACAATGGACATAAAACTGAGGAGTTTTGGGATAGTCCAAAGCACTGTCCGGTGGATTAGGGCATGGTTGACTGACCGAAAGCAGAAGGTAACCAATAGTGGGAAATCATCGGGATGGAGGTCAGTGACAAGCGGGGTCCCCCAGGGCTCTGTCCTGGGGCCGATCCTGTTTAATCTTTTCATTAATGACATGGAAGAAGGGGTGAACAGTCTGCTGATCAAATTCGCAGATGACACTAAAACTGGAGCAGTGGCCACGAGGAGCTGGTACTCCAGATTCAAAAGGATCTGGACAGACTATGGAAGTGTGCAGGAGACAACAAGATGACGTTCAATGTGGATAAGTGCAAGTTCTTGCACTTGGGGCATAGGTATAGGTGTCATAAGTACAGGTTAGGTGACAAGTGACTGGAGGGCAGTACTTGTGAAACGGACCTCGGGGTACTGGTTGACTGCAGGCTAAACATGAGTCAGCAGTGTGATGCGGTGGTCAAGAGGGCGAATGCCACCCTTGCTTGCATAACCAGAAGTGTGGCTTCTAGATCAAGAGAGGTATTACTACTACTCCACATGACTCTGGTGCGCCCGCAACTGGAGTATTGTGCTCAGTTTTGGGCCCCACATTACAGAAAGGATATCGCCAGGTTGGAGTCAGTGCAGCGTAGGGCCACAAGGTTGGTGGCTGGTTTGCAGGGGATGCTCTATGGGGCGAGACTATGGGAACTGGTTCTCTTCAGCCTGGAGAAAAGGAGACGCTGTTGGCGACATAGAGGTATGTGAGGGGATGGCACATGGAGATGGGTAGAGACCTGTTCTCCCCTAAAGAGGAAGGCAGGACGCGCTCCAACGGAGCAAAGCTCATGGAACCCAGGTTCCTTCTGGATGCCAGGAAGCACTTTCTGACAGTTAGGACCCAGAGGGTGTGGAATGGGCTTCCACGGGAGGTCGTTGAGGCCCCATTGGTGAGGGTGTTCAAAGACAGGCTGGGCATGCTCATGGTGGGGATGTGGTGAGCGGAGCTGGCTGGTGCCGGAGATCAAACTAGATGGCCCAGGAGATCCCTTCTGACTTGTTCTGTTTCTATGTTTCTATGTTTACATGACTGGGGGCTGGTGCGGGGCAGAGGGGACTTGAACCCCTTTCATCTCAGTACTGAGTAGAATGGTCTGTTGTCCTAAAAGGGATACCATGAATGCAAAGTGTTTGGGGAGTCTTTTCCTCCCTCTACATGGCACCTCCTGTTGCTTCTCTCAAGCCTCTCACCTGTGAGATTTTGAAGATGCCCAGCATATTGGAAAGCTGCATGGAGCTGTCAGAGTCAGATTCTTCAATGACAGCCAGCAGATGATTTCGCTTGCCACACATGTAGTTGTGAACATGGACCAGAGCAGTTGTGAGCAGGAAGACAGTCTAGCATCATGAAGGGTGACATAGATGTTGTCGCCCAGGGTGAGGTTGGGCAATAGGCTGGGATTCTGGTTGACCTCCTAGATGGCAAAGAGGAAGGAAAGGATCTTCCAGAAATATGGGGGTTCCAACCTGAAAAAAAGTAAAAGGGTTACCCTGCCAGCCTCTCAACTGTCCTGCTTGCTGCCAGCTGGCAGAAATTGCTTAAGCTTTGCCTGCCACTTCACACTGTGTTGCCCGGCCACACATGGTGCTTTGTGATATCGTGTCAAGCAGGCCAAGAACTTAATCTTTTCATTAGAGGCAGTTTTACTGAATGTGTGTGGGCTTAATTTGTCTATTGTTGCAGAGATTGTGGCAATGTGGATGTAATCTCCTGGCCGTTGGTAGTTCCGTGGCTGCAGCTCATCCCTGTGCCAGCTCCAGGGGCATTTGGTCTCCAACATCCCACAGGAGGCCTCTGGGAGCAACAGCAGCAGCAGAAAGAAGAGTGCCATTCTGCCACTGCTTCACACAGCCTCCATCCTGCTCCTTTGAGCAAGATGGCAGAAAAATTGGAAAAGTAATTTGCTTCCCGAATGGAGTTGGTGCTAGGCCAGTGAAGGCTTCAGCCAAAGGGCAGCAGAAGAAACATGCTACACAGAGGCCTCCTCCCCTGCCAACAACCTCTCTGAGGTCTGAGGTGCCTTCCCTTTTTCTCATGGATGCAAGACAGCCCTGCAATCCCAGGTGTGCATCGTTGGGTTCAGGATGGTTCTGGGGGAGGGAGCCTCATGAGGTTTGGCAAGATGACCAGAAATGCATTAGTACTTCCATAATTAAAGGGCCACATGACTGGAGCATCTCTGAGGCTTATTCTGCACTTTCCCTATTCCAATGTGGGAGAAAAACTTGCTCTGAAAATTTGCCCATGCAGCCCCTTTGAGGCATCCAGGATCAAGGGCTTTCCTCTGTCCTGTGGTTTGTAATTGACCTTGAAGGGGGGAATCTGATAAATCAGATACTTTCTAGTTTTCCTGCATTATTGCCTCTGTAGCGAGTGGACTTGGCCTTGCACTACTCCACTTCTCTTTGTCCCTTCCGGTTTTTGGCAAGCTCATCTGGCTCCCTGGAGGTCCTGCTCAGGGCATCTCTGGGTCAGAGGAGTGCCATCTGCAACCCCACATCATGAAAAACATACAGAATGATTTAGAAGTTTCCAGGCACATACGTGGGTGTAGAGTTGATGATGAGGAAAGAATAGGTTCTTTTCCACAGATAATGCACTCAGGACCCAAAAGAATATGCGAAATAGCAGAGGTTACATGAGATTGTTGTTGCTGTTAGTCGCGAAGTCGTGTCCGACCCATCGCAACCCCATGGACAACATTCCTCCAGGCCTTCCTGCCCTTCACCATCCCCCGGAGTCCACCCAAGCTCACACCAACTGCCTCAGTGACTCCATCCAGCCACTTCATCCTCTGCCGTTCCCTCCTTCTTTTGCCATTTATTGTTCCCAGCATTAGACTCTTCTCCAGGGAGTCCATCCTTCTCATTAGGTGGACAAAGTATTTGAGTTTCATCTTCACTATCTGGCCTTCTAAAGAGCAGTCAGGGTTGATCTCCTCTAGTACTGACCGGTTTGATCGCCTTGCGGTGCAAGGGACACGCAGGAGTCCTCTCCAGCACCACAATTCAAAGGCTTCAATCCTTTTGCGCTTGGCCTTCCTTAGGGTCCAGCTTTCACAGCCATACATTGCAACTGGGAAAACCATAGCCTTGACGATATGCACTTTTGTTGGCAGGGTGATGTCTCTGCTTTTTAGAATCCTGTCTAGATTTGCCATAGTTTTCGTCCCCAGGAGCAAGCATCTTTTAATGTCTTGGCTGCAGTTCCCATCTGCGGTGATCTTGGAGCGCAGGAAAATAAAATCTGTCACTACCTCCATTTCTTCCCCATCTATTTGCCAGGAAGTGGGAGGACCGGATGCCATGATCTTAGTTTTCTTAATTTTGAGTTTCAAGCCAACTTTTGCGCTCTCCTCCTTCACCCACATCAAGAGGCTCTTTAGTTCCTCTTCACTTTCTGCCATGACAGTGGTATCATCTGCATATCTGAGGTTGTTGATATTTCTCCCAGCAAGCTTGATTCCAACTAGTGATTCATCTAGCCCTGCCTTTCTCATGATGCGCTCTGCATGTAAGTTAAATAGGCAGGGTGACAGTATACAGCCGTGCCAAACTCCATTCTCAATTTTGAACCAATCAGTGGTTGGTGTCCAGTATTCACTGTTGCTTCTTGACCTGCAAATAGGTTTCTCAAGAGACAAATAAGATGGTCTGGTACTCCCATCTCTTTAAGAACTTGCCACAATTTGTTGTGATCCACACAATCAAAGACTTTAGCCTAGTCAATGAAGCAGAAGTAGATGTTTTTCTGGAACTCCGTAGCTTTCTCCATGATCCAGTGTATCTTGGCAATTTGATCTCTAGTTCCTCTCCCTCTTCGAAATCCTGCCTGTACTTCTGGTGGTTCTCGGTCTACATACTGCTGGAACCTAGCTTGTAGGATTTTGAGCATCACTTTGCTAGCATGTGAAATGAGTGCAATGGTACGGTAGTTTGAACATTCTTTGGCATTGCCCTTCTTGGGGATTGGAATGTAAACTGACCTTTTCCAATCCTGTGGCCACTGTTGACTTTTCCAAATTTGCTGGCATATTGAGTGTAGCACTTTAACTGCATCGTCTTTCAGGATTTTGAATAGCTCAGCTGGAATGCTGTCACCTCCACTAGCTTTGTTGTTGCTCAGACTTCCTAAGGCCCTTTTGACTTCACATTCCAGGATGTCTGGCTCGAGGTCAGTGACCACCCCATCGTGGTTATCAGGGGTGTTAAGCTTTTCTTGTATAGTTCTTCTGTGTAATCTTGCCACCTCTTTTTAATCTCTTCTGCCTCTATTAGGTCCCTGTCATTTTGGTCCTTTATTCTGCCCATCTTCGCATGAAATGTTCCCTTCATATCTCCAATTTATTGAAGAGATCTCTGGTCCTCCCTATTCTATTGTTTTCTTCTATTTCTTTGCACTGTTCATTTAGGAAGGCGATCTTATCTCTTCTAGCTGTTCTCTGGAATTCTGCATTCAATTGTTTGTATCTTTCTCTTTCTCCCTTGCCTTTCACTTCCGTTCTTTCCTCAGGTATTTGTAAAGTTTCCTCAGACATCCATTTTGCTTTCTTGCATTTCTTTTTCTTTGGGATGGTTTTAGTTGCTGCCTTTTGTACAATGTTGCGAACCTCCGTCCATAGTTCTTCTGGCACTCTGTCTATCAGATGTAATTCCTTAAATCTATTTGTCACCTCTACTGTATATTCATATACATGAAATACTGGTGCAGTAAATATTGGTGAGTTCAGAGAACTGGCATGGCAATCAGTTTCCTTCTGCCTTCCCCACTCCCCTCCCTTTTCCCTGGGAGAATGTTTCTCCTTCCCTTCCAGCTGTGTCCACTGCCCATTTCTGCCATCTTGTTCCCCTTGGGGTGCATGTGCTGGGACTCTGTGGTTCCTGCTTGTGTGTCTAGGAGATGAGGTCAGTTCTTGTAAAGGCATGTCTGCAAACAGAACCTAAACCATTCTTGGTTGACAGGATGAAGCAGTGGGAACTTGGGTGTGCATCCGCTTGTGTGATCGAGTGTGCAATAAGTGGGGTGGGGACTGAGAGAGCCAGGTCTGAATCCCCACTCATCCCTGAAGATCCCTGCATGACTTTTGGCCTGTCAGTCTTGCTCTGCCTGATATACCTAAGAAGGTTGTATTTGTCAGGAAAAGGATAAAGAGGAGAAGCATGCAAACTGTTTGCTTTCTTCATGCCTGAAAAAGGACAGAATTTAAGTGCAATGTGATACTGGCAGTATAGTGACAGTGATGGTAAAATATTAATGGAAGTACTCCAGCATAGACATTAACAGGAAGGTGCTCCAATGAGCGCTCATGCACCAGGTGGGCATCCAGGCTGCCAGGAAATGGCCTGCCCATTTGAAGTTTTCATATTTGCTGCCACTCTGAGAGAACTGTGCAGATAGTGCTGGGCGAGAGTCATGGGAATACGGAAATAGAGTGAGTTAGAAGGGACCTCCCAGGCCATCTATTCTCACCCTGGGCTCCATTCGGCTCCACTCATCATATGCTTACCATGTGCATGTCCAGCCTACACCCCACACTCCTTGAAGGTGCCACTGTTTCTTGCACAAACAGCAATTCCAGCCGAGATCAAGCTGGAGGGCATGGGGGAGAGCACAGTTGGTCCTTGCACTGGCAGGCAGGGAGTGGTGGTGGAAGCCGCAGGTGGTCGAGGGATTGCCCTCGATGGCATCCGCAAGAAGAGCCCATTTTTGAGGCTTGCCCAGAGGTGTCCCTGGTGTGGTATGGCTCCCTGCTCCTGGCCGGCCTCTCTGGAAGTGTCCCTCCCCTCCTCCTCCTCCTCCTCGAAGAAGCTCCTCAGGGGATGGGCTGGTCAATGACCCCAGCCAGACAGTGAAAAGCTCCTGCTGCCTCATTCAGATTAACCAGCCAAAGCTGGAGAGGGTAGATGGTGGTGTATCCATTTGAAGGAGAAGGATCCTGCTGCCTGACCAGAGTTTAATAAGGAGGTGCTGATGTATATATATTAAATAAATTCAATTTTTGAGCTCCCACTGTAAAAGATACAGCTTCAGTGGTGGGAGTGATTGTGACTGTGTTGAAGTGTTGGGAAAATTTGGATAAATCCTGTCTGAAAAGCATTACTTCTGTGTGCCTTTTTACATTGTGGGATCAAATCCTGTACTCCTTCTCAAAACCAAGCTGTCACTGTTTAAAATGTCATTCCCCCACTCCTTTCTCTCACCTTTAGCTGTGGGCTACAGTAGACAGGCCATTCAGTCCAAATATACATTGTAAATAGTCATTGTTGGAATTCAGTTTACAGGGAAGTATCTTTTGATAGTCCAGAGACTGCATGTGCCCTGGCCAATTCAGAATGTCCAGAGTCTAGATAAGAGTCTTGAGCTTATCATGCATAGTTTCTCAGTAGCTTGAATGTACATGTCTTAAGCAGACCTGGAGATGGGTTCAAGCTACTGAACTAAAGTGTCAATACAGGCAACTAGAAATATTGATTTATA
Source organism: Varanus salvator macromaculatus (assembly GCA_023646645.1). Taxonomy (NCBI): domain Eukaryota; kingdom Metazoa; phylum Chordata; class Lepidosauria; order Squamata; family Varanidae; genus Varanus; species Varanus salvator. The sequence continues at coordinate 28,496 of JAIXND010000736.1, read as the reverse complement.
GTGTGATTGACTGACATTTCTTTATCTGATCTGTATGCGATGACCTCAGAATCTTATTGTAATCTCTACATTCTGTCATCAATTGCCCTGTACCTGTATGTGAGTGGGAGTGTATAAAAACTCTCTAGTTGTGTTGAAGCTTTGCAGCAGAGTTCATCTCTGCCTGCCCAGTAATGCATGCATTATTGTTAGTACCACGGGAACCTTGGGCTAAATACAGTAAAGCCTCAGATGGTCTGGATGCTTGGTCTTTCCCACGAACCCGAGTTTTATTCCCTCTTCTCAAATTGAGATTCCAGGATTCTGACAGAAGGAAGACAGAGACTGTGCCATGAACAGTTGGGAAAATGAACTTTGAAACTTGAAGCTCATTAAGGAGTTGTTGGCTTACAGACTGTAGAAGTTCCAGCAGCTAAACTTAATTAGAGTCAGCACAGCTCCGATGTAAATATGAGTATGATAAATACTAACAGGACTGACTTGTGCTTTGTGAAAGTAAAAGCATCATTCCTAATTGTTTAAAGTGTTCAGTGAAACTGAATTTTAAAATAAGTAAATATAAAGACTTATATGGATATTTGAAAGGTGTAAACAATGGAGATTGTGATAAGCTGAATTCCTCAGCAACTGATAGAGATTTTTGAGTCTACAGAAATAGAAAATACTTGCAAAGAACTCATTGAGAGCTCCCTCTGTTGGATGAATGATGTACAAGCATTTTAAATTGGTGAAATGTATCTCAGTATCTTGACATGGATATAGTGCGCCATCTGCTGGAGGAATGTTGAATAGCTTTTTAAAATCTAGTGGAATAAAGCTTAATGAATAAATTCTTTAATTGGATTTGGTATTTGGATTTGTGGATCTTAAATTGTTGGTGTTACACAGACAACACGACAATAAGCTCATTCTGATAGGACATGTGAAATAAGACGACTATCAGATTTGAATCTAAGTAGAGCTACTAGACCAGGGGTCAGCAACGTTAAACACTCAAAGAGACATTTGGACCTGTTTCCAACAGAAAAGAAAACACCGGGAGCCACAAAACCCTTTTGACATCTAAAGGAAGATAACACTGCATATATCATTTTTTACATTTATACTATGTATAAAAAAACTATAGTGTTTGGCATTTAGAAAATCAATGAATGATTCTTTTATATAATCTCCATGTGTGAACAGCTTCCCATGCCTGACTATTTCCTGAGTGGCCACAAAACTAGCATACATAGTTGAATTTGCAGGCTTAATCCACTTCTTGAAATGATTTTTGCTCAGATCAACCTTCAGCATCCGTTCCAAAATGGCTTTTTTATCTCATGTCCATCTGGTTATTTTTCAGCAAATGCTGTGTGTTTATTCTGGAAATGTCTTGCAACAGTCGACTTTTTGTTGTTTGCCAGTTTTTCACCACATATTAAGCATACTGGTAAACCAGCCTTGTCAGCAGTGAAAGCAAATGAATCTGCCCATCTATCATTAAACATTCTGTTTTCTTCTGAAACTTTTCTTTTCTTGGATTTATCCATGGTTGGCCTACTGGGGGTTGAAAAACTCAATAAATCACATGTCGGCGGGGGTGGCACATTGGTGGTTGTGACACATATTTTGAGTGACAGGGGGCCAAAGCAGAGGGATGAAAGAGCCACATGCTGTTCCAGAGCCACAGGTTGATGACCCCTGTACTAGACTAACATACACAGAGAGTGAAGAGAAATTGGAGGGAGCCTCAGAAAGTGATATGGCTGATGAAAAGACCGTGAAAGTTTTTAAGAAGACTCTGGACTCATGTATGAAAGAATGGAAGGAAGACAATTCTCAGGAATTGAAGGGGATGAGAGAGCAGTGGAAAAGGGATATTAATGAACAAACTGGCTATTACTCAGATAAAAACTGAAAAACAGAAAACTTTTACCAAAATGATAAATCAAATGAAGGTGATGGAGAAGAAATTTGAAGAAACAGAGGCATTGGCTGAAGCTAGTACATTGGATATAATTTGCCATTCTGAAAAAATAAAAGAGCTGCAGAAAAAGGTGATTGATATGGAGAACAGAGATTGTAGAATGAATTCATGACTGAAAAATATGCCAGAATGACCATCAGCTGAAGAAAAGAAACTTAGAATTGATGTACTTGCATAGTTTAAAGAAGAGAGAGAATACATTGTGTTGGTCTCTCACACTGGGTTAGAGTAACTCCAAGACATGTGTTGATAAATTTCTCCAACTTCTATGAAACGGAAAGGCTGATGAGAAAGTCGAGAGAAAATTTGGGTCAAGCAAGGTTTAAGGATGCACCTAGTGTACTCCGACAAGTGGATGTCCAGACGATGTGTCTAATGGGAGATTTTAAAGTGATTGTGGATAAACAAATGGATTATAAGAATGCTAGTAAAGGAAAAAAGGGTAGGAGGGTACTCCCAAAGTCCTGCTCTAACATGATTGAGGAATTATGACTGACAGATGCTTGGAGGCACAAAAACCCATCTTCCAAATACTCTTTTTACTCAAATAGACATAGATCGTGGTCTAGAATTGATATGGTTTGGATAACTCCAGACTTAGTACCAGATCTGATAAAAGCTGAAATAGAGGCAAATGTCTGGGCATATCATAACCCAGTATTTTTATCTTTAAAAGGAACTGTAAGGATGCCCAGATGGAAAGAAAAAACAGGAGCGAGCACTGACAGTAGAAGAATTGATGAAATTGGAACAAATGTTGCAGGAGGATGCATCAAAACAAAGTTTTAAGTCTCAGTTGGATATCTTAAGGCATAAATTAAACCTTTTGGATATAAATGAGCTTACTAAACAAATGAAGTTGACTAAACAGAACTTCTTCAAAAATGCTAATAAGCCAGGGAGATGGTTAGCACATAAAGTTAAGAAAGAAAAAGAGAAGAGATTGTGAAATTGAAAGACAGGGAAGGACAGTAACAGTCACAGAGTGCACAAATCAAGAAAATAGCGCAAGACTTTTTTACTAAGCTTTATCAGAAGGAGGAGATTCCAATCGAGAAAATTAAAGAGTATATTCAAAAGGAAGAGCTACCAAAACTACCAGAGAAATATTAAAAGTTATTAAACCAAGTAGTCACAATTATGGAAGTAATAGAAGCAATTAAGTGACAAAAGAATGACAAAACTCCTGGCCCAGATGGACTACCAGTCAAGTTTTACAAATCTTTTGAAGCAATTTTTGCTACACTCTTGAAAGACATATGTAATTAAACATTGCTAAATGCTACAATACCGCCTACTTGGTCTGAGGCAAATATCACAATAATACCGAAAGAAGATATGGATGTAGCACAGATTCAAAATTATCGGCCGATATCACTATTAAATGTGGATTATAAATTTTTTGGTTCTATACTTGCAGAAAGATTAAAGAAGTTATTAATAGACTTTATCCATCCAGACCAGAATGGCTTCTTGCCAAAAAGGCAAATGAAGAATTATCTGAGAAGTATCCTGGATATTTTAGAATATTATGAGATACATACCGAAAAACCAATGGTGTTATTGTTTTTGGATGTCCAAAAAGCCTTTGATGATATTAATTGGCAGTTTATGAAACAGCAGATGATCCAAATGGGGTTTGGTGAAAGGTTTATGAATGCGATATCAACTATTTACCAAAAGCAATTGGCCAGGATCTTAATTAATGGAGAACTTTCAAATCCTATAGAGATTCAAAAGGGCAGACAACAAGGATCTCCCTTGTCACCCCTTCTGCTCATTTTGATTTTAGACGTATTAAACAGATGTGCTAGGGGTGACAAGGACATCAAAGGAACTGGAATTAGGGATGAAAATTATAAATTGCAAGCATATGCAAATGATCTGGTTTTTATAATGGAGGAACCTTTTTCAACAATGCCCAAACTTCTGCAACAGATCGAAGAATATGGTAATGTTACGGGAATGAAAATAAATAGAGAAAAAATGAAATAGATAGTCAAAAACCTTACATGAGAGCAAAAAGAAAGACTTCAGGAACAAGCAGATTTGCAAATTGTTAAAAAGGTTAAATACTTGAGAATTTATCTCACAGCCAAATGTCCCACTTTGAAAGAAGATAACTATAACAAATTATTGAAGGATATTAAAGGCTTTTTGGAAAAATGGACTAATTTACAATCATCTTTGATGGGAAGAATAGCACTTGTTAAAATGAATATATTACCTAAACTTCTGTTTCTGTTTCAAATGAGTCCCATAAAAATTGATAAAAATTCTTTGATGACTTAAACTTTCATATCTCAAGATTTATCAGGAAAAAAAAGACACCAAGGATTAAATTAAAAATGCTTCAGGGTGCTAAAAGTAATGGAGGTTTTGGTCTTCCTGATTGGATGTTGTATTATCACGCATCTGTCTTAACTTGGCTAAAAGAATGGGTAACCTTGAGAAATAAGAGAATTTTGTATCTTGAAGGTCATGACTTGCAGATGAGATGGCATGCTTATATGTGGTATGAAAAAGCTAAGGCACATGGGTCGTTCCTGAGTCATTTTATTAGAAGATCTTTAACGTCAGTGTGGGAAAAGTTAAAGCTAAAACTGTACAATAAATTACCAAGATGGCTGTCACCTATGGAAGCTTTTGTATATCCAAATGTATTGAACTTTGAAAATATCATAAGATATGGCGATATCCTGGATAAGGATGGTGGCCTGAAAGTGGAGCAAGAAATGCAAGAACAGGGACTTAATATTTCCTAGTGGCACAAGGTGCAGATGCAATCAAGATATGCCAAGGATTGTAAAACATGGGGGTTCTATAGAGACCTAACAGAATTTGATCAAGTGATGCTTAATACAGATGAGAAAATGATTAAAAGACTATATGATTTTTTACTTGACAGGAAAATGGAAGGGGAACAGGTTAAGGAAACTACGATAACATGGGCACAAAACTTTGGAGTTAATGTTGAGCTAGAAAAATGGCAAAAACTATGGGAAAGGAACATTAAAGTAACATTAGCAACTTCGTATAAAGAAATTTTATATAAAAAGTTTTATAGATGGTATTTGTCACCAAGTCAACTAGCTAAGATGTTTCCAAATATGTAAAATACATGTTGGAAATGTAAACATAGAGTGGGTACTTTTTATCATCTGTGGTGGACTTGTGATAATGCAAGAAAGTACTGGAATAAAATACATAAATGGATGGAGGAAAGACTCCAAAAACCCTTAGCTTTTATACCCAAAGTTTTCTTGTTAAGCATTATACCGGATGAGGTTAACAGACAGGAAATGTATTTGATGTTGCATCTAATCACAGCGGCAAGGATTACATTCGCCCAATATTGGAAAAGTGAGGAGCTGCCCATTGATGGACTGATTGTAAGAAAAATCTTGGACTGTGCAGAAATGGATAGATTGACTATATCGTTGAAGGAGAAAGAGGATACTGATTTCTATCGAACATGGGACTCTTTTTATAATTGGCTGGAGAAATGGGACTTGACGTAAACTTAGAGATGTTTTTTAAACTGTGATAAATTAATTTGATTTTGATATGTTAAAAAATATGTAGTAGGAGGTTGACCCAGTGAATCCAATGTTTGATGTTTGATGATTGGCGGTTTTTATTTTTTATTTTTGGTAGTGTTAGTTTTAAAATCTATCTATCTATCTATCTATCTATCTATCTATGGATGCACCTAGTGTTTCAAAATGTATGTTTGCAGACAATTTTGTTTAGACATTTGTTGCAAGCTTTCTAGATTATTTTGTTGAAGAATAATATTAAATATACTTGGGAATACCAAGTGAATATGAGAGTCTGGCATGATAGAAAACATCACAAATCAGAGCCATTGGAACAAGGTTTCAAATAGGCACCTGAGTGGGGCCTTGTAGATGAAGAGCAGTGGCCAGAATAGAAGACAAGATCAAGCATTTCCTTCAAGAAAAGGATGGGGAGCAGTTGGTGGAGTTTCTTTGATCCTGGTTATTGACTACAAAGAAGCAGATCTTGCCACTGTTCGAAAGCTACTCCAGGATGAAAAGGAAAGAGTGGAGTGGCAATGGGTGGTGGGGTGTATTTCTCCAATTTAGACCATTAAATGAGTTGAAGAAGAGGCTTTCTTGTTGATTGTTGGAGGGAAGAAGATCAGTAACACTATTTTGGGGGGTAAGTATTAGGTAAGACTTTTTATAAGAGATTAAAAGAGCCCAGATGAAAGTTGTTCCTGGGATTGTGAATGATGGGGCATGACTTAGCCACTAAACTCTATCACTGGTCCTTCCTTCATTCCTTCCCCTTTCTACTCCTGCCTTTACCTTTAGGGCAGGTTCCCCCACCCACCTAATTGACTGCTGTGTTGGAGGTGCATGATCCCTCCCTCTGTGGGCTGCTCTGGTGAGGATGAGGTGCTCGCGCTTCAGGGAAGGAACAAGGAGGAAGGCAGGTGAGCTGGAGGCAGCTGGGACAGGAAGTCAGAGAGCCCTTGTGGACTGTTTGATGGGCATTGGGAGCAGGAGCCTTCCGTTTTGCTCGCTTGAAGAAGTCTTGTGAAGGTGTTTGCTTCCAGGCAAAGGAGGCACTGAAGTTCAGGATCCCTGCAAATCTCCTTTTGGTATATTTGGGTGCAATATTTTGAGAGGGCATTTGAGGGCCCTGATAAACACATTATGGTGAATGGATTGACAATTTCTTAATTTCAGATCCTGACAATTAAAAGCAAGAAGAAAAAAGTATTCTTAATGCTCCTTGTGCCTGTTGCTCTTCCCAACAGAATTATGCAGTTCAGCAGATTTCATTGGAAAATGGGTAGGACTCAGCCCCATGAATTCAGGAGCAAGGAGATTTGGGAAGGGAGGTTTACACTCTGCTCATTACATTAGTGATGACAAAATTTCTCCCAGTGCAGAGAAAATGTATGCAAAAACTGAGAAGGTGCATTCTTCCTTTACTGTGAAGTTCCACTCAACAAGGATTTATCTGCTGACACTTCAAAATATTGCATGAAAAACTCAAAGACTGTTCTTGATAAATTCTTGATATTGTATTAATGAATTTTCCACCAAATTCCATTTGCACTAGTTGTTGTTTCATGAATTGCCAATTCACATTGTCAAAATCCTTCTGTGCATCTAGAAACAGTAGTGCCATTGGTTTTTCAGAGTGAATTTCATAGTGTTCTAGGATATCCAAAATAATTCTCACATTGTTCCTAATTTGTCTCTTAGGTAGAAAACCATTTTGATCTCTTTGTATAAAGCCTATTATTTCTTCAATCTTTCTGCCATTACAAAGGCAAAAATTTTGTTGTCTATGTTTAGGAGTGATATAGGTCTGTAATTTTGAATGAGTGTTAAACTATTTCTTTCTTTATTTATTTATTAACAAATTTGTATGCCGCACCTTTGCAAAAGAGCCTCAGGGCGGCTAACAACAATGAAAAATACAAATAAAAACACAATACACTATTTAAAAACAGGTCCATCTCAGAATCTAACTATAAAAATAGAAATATAGAAATATAGAAATAAACAACATATATAATAAACAATAATATATAAATATAACAATATAAAAATAAACTTAATTAAAATATTTCTTAAATAAAAATGTCTTTGCCTGGCGCTGAAAAGCAAATAATGATGGCGCTAGGCAAGCCTCTCTGGGGAGCGCATTCCATAGGTGGGGCGCCACCGCAGAGAAAGCCCTCCTCCGGGTACTCACCCTCCTTATATCTCTCACAGAGGGTTCCCGAAGGAGGGCATCAGGTGCCGATCGCAGGGGGCAGGAGGGCATATATACATAAATCTGTGTCTTCTCTCGGAATTAAAGTAATATTGCCTCAGTCCAGTTATTTGGTATTTTAGCATCCAACTGTACACCATTACATACTATATCCTTTAAAGGTGTGGATAAAATTCTTTCAAAGGATTTACAAAATTGTGCTGGCAAGCCATTCTGACCAGGAGTTTAATCATTCTTTTATCTCTTAATCACCTCAATTACTTCTGATGTTTTTATTTCCTCATTTAATAATTTTTGGTATTTCTCTGACAGTTTTGGTAGATTTTCCTTTTAAATATATTCATAAACCTTCTCAATTGATATTTCTTTAGATTGGTATAGCTTTGTAAAAAAATCTTCCACTATTTTCTAAATTGACGCATTTTGTATCTGTAGCTGTCTTTCTCCGTCATACAGCTTAGAAATTAATCTCTTTTCTTTTTCTTTCTTTAATTTGTAGGCCAACCATCTCCCTGGTTTGTTAGCATTTTCAAAGAAGTTCTGCTTAGTCAGTTTCATTTGTTTAACTAGTTCTTTTGTCTCTAAAAGATTCAGTTTACGTTTTAAGTGTTCATCTGTATCTTGAGGTCCTGTTTTGATGGATCTTCCTGTATGTACCTTCTGTTCAAGTTTCGATAGCTCACCTATTAATTAAAGTAGTTCTTGTTTTCTCTTTTTATTTATTCTTGCTGAATAGGTTATAATCAAACCTCTGAGATATGCTTTAGCTGTATCCCAAACACTTTGTAAAGTGGTTTCTTCAGTTTTATTTTCTTGGAAGAAAACTTTTAATTCCTTTGTTATTTCTTCTTTGAGGTTTTTATCTTTTAATAAAGATTTATTGAATGTCCATCTGGGTGATTTTATGGTTCCTTTCAGGGTCATGGTTATAGAATTGTGATCGGCCCAGACATTTTTGTCTATTTCAGCTTCTAACAAGTTTGGAATAAGGTCTGGGTTATCCAAATTATATCAATTCTCGACCATGACCTATGTCAGTTTGAGTTAAAAGTATACTTGGCAGAAGTTGTAACAGTCTGCTAGGATAATAGTCAATGGAGAACTTACAAACAGCATAGACTTTCAAAAGGGCACAAGACAAGGATGTCGTTTATCACCATTGTTATTCATATTGATTTTAGAAGTCCTAAATAGAAATGTTAAAGTAGATATTGATAGTAAAGGTACTAGAATTAGAGATGAAAGCTATAAACTTCAAGCATTTGCAGATGACCTAGTTTTTAACTTAGTCAATCCATTGGAAATGTCGCCTAAATTTTTAAAAAAGATAGAAAACTACGCTGAAGTTACTGGGATAAAAATAAATAGAGAAAAGACTACGCTTCATATAAAGAAAACCTTTATAAAATGTTTTATAGATGCCAAGTAAATTAGCAAGAATAGATGCCAAATAGATTAGCAAAAATGTTCCCAAATATGGCAAATTGTTGTTGGAAATGTAAACACAAACCTGGTACTTTCTTTCATTTGTAGTGGACTTGTGTTAAGGGGGGGAAAATGGGTTAAAATACACAAATGGCTTGATGAAATGCTGCACAAACCATTAACATTTAAATCTGAAGTCTTTCTATTAGGTATTATTCCTGATGACTTTGATAAACAAGCTGTATATTTGACTTTACATATAATTATTGCAGTGTGGATTGCATTTGCCCAACATTAGAGAAGCGAAGAGCCACCTATTGAAGAGTTGATTTTAAAAAAGATTTTGGATTGTGCGGAGAAGTCAGAAAGATGACTTTTGTCTTTGAAGGAGGAGGAAGATACATCTATCAAACTTTGAATATTTTCTAACATTGGTTAGAGAAATGGGACTATGCATAGAATTGAATGTGATTGTTGAATGTTAAAACAAGTGATATATGAACCGAGGATGTTGGAAGGCCTGAATACTTGTTTTAGTTTTGGATCTATACAGAAAATAATAAAATTTAATTTAAAAAAACCCTCAAAGACTAAAAAAGGAACTATTAGTAGGGGGAGAAAAGGGAATGGGAAGAAGCAAAACTTAACTGATGAGAGTAACATGAGAAAAATTCTTTCATGCTACTTCCCAATGTATGAAATGGAACTTGTCTGTTTCTCCAAGTCAGACTCATGAGCTCATGACAAACAGGACAAGCACAATTTATGCTTTGCTTTTTATCATGAGATGTTCCTTGGTATTCAGGTCAGGCCTCCATAGAATAATGTAGCACTTGGGGAAGAAGATGCAGCCCAGAAGCCCAGTGCCGGAAGCCAAGATGGAGAAGACCTGCACAGCCACCATGTACTTCCCCCTCGTGCTCAAGTAGGTGGGCACAAAGGAAACCCAGACACTGCAGAAGACCAGCATGCTGAAGGTGATGAGCTTGGCCTCATTGAAGGCCCCAGGCAGCTTCCTGGCCAGGAAGGCCACTGTGAAACAGACAGCAGCCAGTGAGCCCATGTAGCTGAGGGCAGCATAGAATATGACCACAGAGCCTTCATCGCACTGCAGGATGATCTGCCCAGGCTGGGAGTAGATGTCAGAGTCAGGGAAGGGGGGAGCAGTCCCCAGCCAGATGATGGAGAGGACTACTTGGATGCTGGAACAGCAGATGACAATGGATTTTGCCAGACTCCTCCCCAACCAGTTCCTCGCCCTGTGGCCTGGCTTGGTGGCCAGGAAGGCCAGCACCACAGTGACAGTTTTGGCCAGGAGGGAAGAGATGGCCACTGTGAAGATGATGCTGAAGGCTGTTTGTCGGAGGAGGCAGGTGATTCTTCTTGGCTGGCCAATGAAGAGAAAAGAGCAAGCAAAGCAAAGCAGGAGGGAGTGGAGAAGAATGTAGGAGAGGTCCCGGTTGTTGGCCTTGACCATTGGAGTCTCTTGGAATTTTCTAAAGATTCCCAAAATGCTTCCTGTGACTATAGAGAAGACTAGGGCCATGGCAGTGAGGAAGATCCCTAAATATTCTTCATAGGACAGGAAGGTGATGGCCTTCAGAATGCACTGATCCCTGGCTGTGTTTGGATGCTGATGTTTTGGACACTTCAGGCAATGCTCTGCATCTGTCAAAAGCAAGAGAAACAGCATCCTGACAGCCATTCCAGTCTCTAATCTCAGCTCTAACTCCAGCACTTGAGCCACCCATTCAGAGTCAGATAGCAAGATGGAAAGGAAGCTCCTGCCCCACCCAGGACTCATTCAGCCTTACTCCCAGGCCCTCAAGAACCATTGATACTGACACAGACTGAGCACCCCTGACCAGTGCACCCAAGCAGCACTGGCGTCCCTCCTGAGACTGTTTTTGCACCTCCACCTGTGCACCCTGGGAATTCCATCCCAGCCTCCCAGTCTCCAGCCAGCCCACCTTCATCCACAAGCTCTCAAACACAGAACCAGCAGCCTTGCCCTCTCCTCTCTGCTCAGTGGAGACCCCCACCCCTCCATGAGTTGAGCAGAGGGACTATCTGGAGAGACTGAGGAATTGGGAGCATAAGGAAGGCTGAGTGCTAAAGAATTAATGCTTTTGAATTGTGCTATTGGAGAAGACTCCTGAGAGTCTCCTGGACTGTATAGAGATCAAATCAGTTGATCCTAAAGGAAATAAACCCTGACTGCTCGTTAGAAGTTCAGATACTGGAGATGAAGCTCAAATACATTGGACACCTAATGAGAAGGAAGAACTCATTGGAAAGGACCCTAATGCCTGGAATAATTGAAGGCAGAAGAAGAAGGGGACAGCAGAGATTGAGGTGGCTGGATGGGGTAACTGGAGAGGTGGATGTGGGCTTGGGTGTACTCCAGGGGATGGTGGAGGACAAGACAATCTGGAGCAATGTTGTCCATGGGGTCATAAAGAGTCGGGCATGACTTTGCGTCTGAACAACAACAATTTGATCAGCCATCTCCTTGACTGACCCAGGGGATACATGGATGGAGAAGGAACCTAAAGAGGATGCTGAAATGTGGGCACTGCCAGCCCCTGATCTGCTTTTTCTGCTCCTCCATTCCTAGTAGTTGCATCAACCTTCTCCACAGCCCCACAGAGAACCATCTTGGAGTCGACTGGCCTGGACTGAAGGACACATTCTGGATTTGGCTCTCTCTGTCCAGGAAATCCTTCTGAGTGGGGCATCTTGTGTTTGAACAGCATTTTGGGAGGTTCCATGAGTTTTCAACTAACTCTACTTCTCAGAGGTCATCAGGGTGAAAGAGAAGAGGAAGCAGAAGGGGGTGGGAGGTTCTGTGTTGCTAGAGGGATTTCAGCTCCCCGAGTGGGATGGGCAACATTCCACACTTGGCAACACCTGCCTGACTGGGGGCCAAGATGGTGCAGGAGAAAGGCAATCCAAAGTTTAGTCCTCATTCCGCCATGGAGCTCTTTGGGTAACTCTGGACCACTCACAGACTCTCAGTCCAGCCGAATAGAATGGTGTGCTCTTAGGATAGCAATGAGAGAAGGAGGAGAGTTTCATGAACCGCCTTAAGGTTCTTGATAGACCATGACTGGAAGTAAAGAAACTGAATAAAGAGATACGGGATGCTTTATGATATGGCTCTCCAATTCATTATACATGAAGACACCTATGTTTTAGTACATTTTAAGCCTTATTTTCACTGTTAGATAAATATGGAATGTCATGGAACTCTCTGGTCACCTTGGACTGCATGGAAGCTCATCAGTCTCATGCCCATTTCAGGTTATGCTGAAGCCCAGAACGCACAGCTGAAGATCCAACCCACATCTCCCCCCAAACAAGCTTCCCATACATATGTGAATTCCCCAAAAAACATGGGAACCATTGCTTGGGTAATCCTCTGGGCATAATTCTCCCCAGCATCCTCCCTGTTGGCAAGCCCTGCAGTGCCAGTAAGAGGAGAAGTCCTCTTCTGGGTCTTCTAGATGCGGCAACAGGTCTAAAAGCTCCTCATCCTCAATTGCCTTTTCAGCACGCCACCAAGATCGCCTTAAGGCAGCTGCACAGGGAGCTCTTGGTTCCTTTGTAAGTGGAGAGCAATGACTGCCAAGGTGCCAAGGCAGTCACCAAGGTACTGCCAAGGTACTGTGGTGGGAAAAAAAGGTTTACCAAAAAAAGGCACCCACAAGATGGGGAAAAAAATGGTTTTCTGCAGAGATGGAGGAGAAAAGGTGGAATGCAGGGGAGGCTTAGGAGTAGATAGAATGGCAGGGAGTATGTGGCTGCTGAGGCAATGATGGAATGAGGCTTTCTGGGAAGCAGAGAACACCACACAAGATTTGCCCATGCAATGCTTCCAGGACTGGATGGAAAGGGTGGGTAAAACCACCCCCAAGGAAGAAAAATTTCTGCTCTGAACCTCCAGAAACAACCAGGCCATCCTAAATTCTTTGCCTAGCATTCCTAAATGAACCCCCTAGTGTGGTCGCATCTTTGCCCCGCTTCCAGGCACTGCCTTTTCCTCTGCAGTCACCCACCTTCCCGAGTAGAGATGGTCCCTTCTGCACACTGAGTGCAATCATAGCAGCAAAGGGGCTGTCCTTCCCGAGCCACCTTGAAGAATCCTGGACAGCAGCTCTCCACACACCTGGCCTGGGGCAGGGGCTGAGTGAGAGAGAAGGAACATAATGGGAGGAGGGTTGGACTGAGGAAGCTGGGACTGGGGAGACAGAGATGGAAAGGATGGAGTGGAGAGGACCTCCTTCAGATCAGTGGATTCCCTAAATCAGTGGTTTTCAACCTTTGTACCAGTGGGGACTGGCAAAAATAGGAAAATAATTTCGTGACCACTGAAACAGATATAAAAAGGCTTCCGTACACAATATAGTATTTTGAGTATTCATTTTTGTATATAGTACTAAAAAAAGAAAATCCTCTAAAATAACCTGAAACTGAGCAGTAAAAAATGTTAATACAAGAATAAAACTTGGAAATTAAATGTAATCAAATAAAACTGGAATGTTCAGAGAGCAATATGTCCTTCAGACAGGACTACTGTGAAACCTGCTCTTGCTTCTTTTCAAGAATAGTTCATCAAAAGTTTTCAATAGTAAAAAAATCAATATAAATGCTGTAGAATACTTATAGCAAATACACATTCAAATACATTAGCAGCTGAGCAATCAAAACTCAATGAAAGGTACTTAAAACAATGAAATTCATCATGTGAAATACTGAAAGAGAGCAGACCACACCCTTGATGCACACATATACCAGCTTGTACTGCCTGAACCCGGCTCAGCATTGACCTTCCCAGAAGAAGACTCGACACAGCAAGGAAAAGCCAGGGCTTGCTCCCCTGGTTTGGCGTGGCTCTGGTGTGCTCCCTGTGAGCTCCCCCTCCCGCTCCCTGGGCAGGAATCTGCAGCCAGAGCAAGGTGAGCCTGCAGCAGCTCTTCCACAATCCAGCAGGAAATGCCAGCGAACTGGTGCCAGTATATGAACTGGCAGTTGAAAACACCTGCCCTAAATGAATCTTGTCCTCTGAAGGTGAAGAAACTGGACATTCCTGCCCCATGGAATCCTTCACCTATATTCGCTACACCTTTGACATCACATGCTTTTAACTGATATATGAAAAGTCAGGACATCCCATTAGGTTGAATGGTAGTGAAGTGATGGGATGGTTTTCTTCACCTGATCTTGCCATCTGGGCCACGCAATGGGATTTCGTTGAATGGTCAACTTGGGGCCAAGCAAGTCCCGTCTTTCTAGACTCCCAACTTTCAATGTCACAACAGTCCCATTGGGAAACATCACCCAATTGACAAGGTCCAAGTTGACTGCCAGGTCTCCATTCTCATCTAGATACACCCCATCTATAGAATGATTGTGAAATTGGGGATCTCTCAGGAAAGGGTGGAGCTGAAACAACAGAGAAAAAACAAGCATTTGAGTAGACATGTTTCATACCCCAGCTTTTGCTAAGAGCGGGACCAGTTTCTAATTTCATAAATGGATCTCCATGTTCCAATAAGGAATTTAGGAAGCAGAGAATACAAGCCTCATCACTGAAGGAAAAGAGAAGGTATTTCAGGAATCCTTAGACGCAGGCAATGGACAGTTCTGGTCCGGAGCCTGCAGTCCATAAGAAGCTGATCTGAGAGTTCATTTCAGTGTGCTTAATAGGATTTGTTTCTGAGGAGTCTCACAGTTTTCCCAGAGCAGGGGATTTGGAATGGACCAAGAAGGGCTTCATGTCACTTGATCCCTTTGTTCCACATCCTGCACTCTGGGATGATCAATCAAGGATCATGGCCTTGCTCTTTCTGACAATTCATCAAGTACTTGAAGAGTGCTACTATATCTCCCCTCAGTTTTTTCATCTCCAGGCTAAACATGCCTTTTTCATTCCATCTCTCCTCATATGGCTTCCTTTCCAGTCCACACATCATCCTTGCAGTCCTCCTGTGAATGCTTTCCTGTTTCACTTACTGAAATCCTGAGAAATTTCTTTGTGTCTTCCAAGGTAATAGCTAGCCCATCTTTCTATCATGAGATCTCCAGATTTCATCAGCATTTTCTTCACTTCCTCATTCAAAAAATCAATCCAAATGTTGAAGAGCACACAGCCACAGACTGAACCCTGTAGTACCCCTTTTGTTACCTCTTCTTTGTCTGAGAATGGACCACTGATGAGCACACTTGTGTCCGATTCTCTAGCCAGCTGTCCAAGCAGCTGAGAGTTCTGCTACCTACACTGCTTGGAGCTGGTTTACTAATCATGATCTCTTGGGGCACTTTGTCCAAAGCTTTCCTGAAGTCTGGATAGATGATATCCAAAGCATTCCCACAGTCCAGCAGGGAGGTCACCCAATCAGAAACTGAAATATGAATACATGTAAGTACATCTTCCTGAAAAATCCATATTGGTTTCATGGCATCATGGTATTATTTGCAAGGTTTCTGAAGATTACTATCTTTCCCTTCCTCAAGGTGAGGACAAAATTAGGCCTTCTGGAACAATCTGGCATTCTCACATCCTCCATGATAATTTGTGGACAATAAAACGGTAAGTGTTCCTAGCCCAGTTCCTTTCTAACTTTTGGGTGAAGGTCATAAGGCACTGGAGACTGTCTCTTTTTTGTGAGATGATCATTTACCGTTCTCCTGTCAAACTTTATCTCCCATCATGTTCTTTTTGCTTGTCCTTCCCTGTCTTAGGGAGTTCCTTATTCATCTTTAGGTACAAGACAGAGTCAAGGAAGCAACTCGGAACTTTGGGCTTTCCTTGTCCTCTGCCATCAATTTTCCACCTGCAGGGACTACCTAACCACCACATCTTCCATCTGCCTTTTACTCTGGATGTATCTGGAGCAGACTTTTGATTGCTTTTAGCATCCCTCATGGACCTCCACTCCTTCTCCACTTTAGACTTCCTGATGCCATTGCATTCATCCTGTGCTTCCTGCTTGCATTCTTTTTTAGTTGGCCTTCCTTCTGCTTCCCAGAGATGCCATAGTGGGTGGGATGGGTTGTTTTCAGATGATCATCAGAGCCTTTTTTGGAACAGACTTTCTCTGTTGCCACCGCCACTGCTGTCTCCTCCTCCTCCTCCTCCTCTTATTCCTCCTTTTTTGATTGAAAAGTATGTAATTGTGCTTTTAGAATTTCCTTTTTAATAATATCCTGACTCACTGAGGAAAGACTGCTTTTCTCATTTGAGTGATTTGCCCCATGCCTTGCCTTAGCATTTTTCTGAGTGTCTTAAAATGGGCTTTAATCACAATTGGGGACTCAATTTGACTACACATGGATTTGCCTTCTGTTGTATTTCCAAAATGACCTGGGTGCTTTCCCTGACATTTCTTGTAGCTGCCACATTTTGCACTAACTCTTCCTCTTTGGTTAATGCAGCCTGCGAGTCTGATTTCCGAAGTGCTGAAATTGGTTGCATGGTTCCACTACTTTTAGTGGTGCAGAGCATCTTCTAGATCCATTGCTCCTGTCTGACCCCCTCTTTCAGGTACTTCCCTCCTCATTTTTGCTTTCCTCAGGATTCCCTTCCTCGGCCTCAACTCCCTGTCACTCCTCTGACCCAGCTATTTGACTGTGTCCCAGCTGCACTGCTCAACCTCAAAACTTGTCATCTTCTTAATGGCAAAGCAGGCCCAACATGGATTGCCTGGTGTTCTGATCCCTGGCAATGCAGGAGGTTCTATTATGAGTAGTACAAGGAATTTGAGGAAGGACCTATATACTCCTTATGCTCCTTCTGTGTGCTGCTTCAGAATGACCTGAAGTAACTCCACAGGCCAGGACCAGATGGACTGAGCCCCAAGGAAGCCATTAGAGGAGACCAAAACAGGGACCAGAAAAGAGAGTTTTCCAGCTGCTTCTTCATTGTTAAAATTCTCATTTAATAGCTAAGCATGTTTAGGTTCTGGGGAATACCTGCCATGGATAGAGTTGGAGGACATCTCTCCTGCCTCCATATTTCATATCCGTCCTTCTGGATCCAGAGGAAACAGCCAAATGCACGGCACGGGCCACAGTCTGGACTGTGTTGTAAGAGAAAAAGCTGTCCAGAGAGAGTGTTTGCTCCTTCTCCACTTGGGGCAGGTCCTCCGGTTTCTCCTCTCTGCACCTCATCCACTTTTTCACTGATAGCATGTGCTTGGAATACGAACACTTGAATGCTCTCCTCAGAAATGCTTGCATGTTACTATACAAATGTATAAAACCATCATAGTTGGTCCTTTTCCTTTTTGGGGGAAGGAAGGAAAAATATGCATATACAAGCTCGAATGTACTTATGCTACCTTGATAAGATAAATTCAAGGTAAGATCAGAGAAAGTTGTGGTGATCCAGACTTTCCCATTAACAGGTTTCATAAACTTTTCAATAACTCTTTCAACAATTTCTATTCCATAGAACGTGAAAAGGAATTCTTCAAAATAAATGAAGACATTGATTTCTGCCAACTCCTTCATTGACAGAACCTCACTTGGCATAACACCTGATTTCAGCTTTGAGATGCTGTATGAAAATATCACACAAATGCCATTCCTGAGGAGCTCTGGTTTCAAGGTTCTCATGAACTTGTCTCCATTCTCAGTGTCCAGTGAAAAGAGACCCACCATCCTCCACCTGAAGTGCAGCAGCAGCCTAACGATCCCTGGGTACTGGATGCCTTCTTCAGGGACCATCCTGTAGAAGGAAGGGGACTGACTGTTTTCTCTCCTAACCTGAGAAGTGAACGCATACGTGACCTGGGAAAGAAAGAAGGGAGTGATGAATTGTTTCATTTCAGCACAAAAACAAAATTCTTCTGCTCATGAGAATAAACTGCTTAAACTTTAGTTACCTGTATAAAACATGATTTGAAAGAAAGCAATGCTTTTCACTTTGAGGAAAATGAAGTGCTTTAGCATCCTAAGTTGAAAACACTAACAGAAGGAGGCTGGAACTAGCCTGAACCCTTGAGCACTGTGGGATGTTCCATCCTGTTATAAATTTCCCAAGATTTCATCCCATGAAATGCCATGGACACCTTCCTGGGGTCTCAGAGTAGCCCTTGCCCTTCCGCAGTCAATGTGGAAAAAACAGAAAACCATCTTGGACGCCCACGATATGATTGATCCTGAAATGCAGAATTATTTGTGCTACATCTGATTCTAATGAAGAATACAAATTTTTCCTGATGATGAAACTCAGGTGTGCAAGGCTCATTTATTTCTGCTTCTGTCAGAGAGAGACAAGACAATGGAAGATAAAAGCATCTACCAAGAATGTCAGAATTCCTTCCATGCTTCACACCTGTGGGATTTTGAAGATGCCCAGCATGTTGGAAAGCTGCATGGAGTTGTCGGAGTCAGATTCTTCAAGGACAGCCAGCACGTGATTTCGCCTACCACACTTATAGTTGGGAATGTTGGCCTGAGTGGTCGAGAGCACGTCTATGGCTGCATCGGATGTCAGTCTAGCATCAAGAAGGCTGTCATAGATGCTGTAGCCCAGGGTGATGTTGGGCAAGAGGCTGGGATTCCGGTTGATCTCCTGGAAGGCAAAGAGGAAGGAGAGGATCTTCCAGTAATCTGTGGAGCCAATCCTGAAAAAAGAAAAAAAGTGGGTCACCGTGCCATTCCTGCTCATGAATCCTTCCACTACTGTTTCTGATTGTATCTTGCTTCTGTGGCTTCCACATGCTCAGCCTGGTCAAAACCCAAAGAAGAGCGCAACAGCCAATTCCTGCATTATTTCTGGTGGGATTCCTGTGGGAGGGCTGGGTTATTTCCCATCCAAGTCCAGATCCATTCTGCATGACAAGGCTCCTGCAGCAAAGGTGCCCATCCCAGGCAGGAGCCCAGCAAGTGCAGCCATTCACACTGAACGAGAAGGGAAGACAGGGGAGTGCAGAAGAAAGGAATGTGGCTCACATTCTAGGGCATGTAGTCACCCATTGCCCTTGACTCCCCTGGGCTTTGCTGCCCATGAGTTTGCTAGCTGGGTCTTCATGAAGGCGAAGCTGACTGGATGGAATCACTCCGGCTTTGCATGCCACTGCAAGCTGTACTGCATGGATGCTTGGTGCTTCGTGGTATCTGGTCAAGCAGGGCAGTGACTTACCGAATCTTTTTATTAGAGGCAGGTTCATCAAACGTGTGTTGTCTAAACTGGCCTTGTGTTGCAGAGATGCTTGCACTGAAGATGAAGTCTCCTGGCCGGTAGTAATTCCGGGGCTGCAGCTCACCCCTGTGCCAGATCCAGGGGCATTTGACCTCCAGCCTTCGACAGCAGGCCTCTGGGAGCAGCAGCAGCAGCAGGAGGAAGAGTGCCATGCTGCCAGCATGTGACACGGCCTCCATGCTGCCCCTTTTAACCAATTAGAGGAACAGTTAGAAGGATAATGAGTGCATCCGAAATGGACATGGTGCCCAGCCAGCCAAGCCTTCTCTAAAGGGAAGGAGAGGAAGGGCCCTGCACAGAGGCCTCCTCCCCTGCCCTCAGCCTCTCCCGAGCACTGAGTGTGACAGCCAGGAATGAGGTGCCTTCCCTTTTGCACTTGGATGCAAAACCCACTTCTGTAATCTCAGGTGTGCATCAGGCTGCTCGGGATGGTCTTGTGGGAGGCCACCCCATGAGGTTTAGCAAGAGGACCTGTAATGCATTGTGATTTCCATAATCATGCAGTCACATGGTAAGAGCACTTCTTTGGCTTCTTGAATCCCTTGCTCCGACCCATATTTAAGAAAGGCATGCTCTGAGACTTCATCAACCAAGCCCCTTCGAGGAAAGCAGGATCGTGGGATTCCTCCATTCATTCATTCATTCATTTATATTGCTATTTATATCCTGTCTTTTTCCTACAAAGGGCTCAAGTCAGCTTACATCTGCTCCATCATCTTATCACCTCAACAACAACCCTGTGAGGTAGGTTAGGCTGAGAGTCTGTGACTGGCCCAAAGTCACCCAGTTGGCTCCATGGCTGAGCGGGGACTAGAACCCAGATCGTCTGAGTCCCAGTCCCATGCTCTTAACCACTACACCACAATGGCTCTATAATACCATAGAATAGAATGGTTCTCTCATTCATTCATGTTGTTTTAATTGGTCTCGAAGGGCTAATCTGATGAATCACACACTGGTTATTCCCTCCACCCCCATTATGGCTTCTACCGTGAATGAATTTGGTCCTGCAAAAGCTCTTCTTCCCGTTTGTGTTGAGGTTACCTTGGTCCCTGGAGGTCCTGCTCTGGACATCTCTAGCTCTGGGCCTCCCATCTGCAACAACATGTCACAATCCTTAGCAGCAATTTTGGTGAGATCCTACAGGAAACGACCCTCTGCTGGGACAAACCTACAGTAATGCTACCAGGTTGCAGCACACATTCCAGCTGCAAGATTCCAGATCATACACAGAGTGTTTTACAGCTTTCCACTCATGTATGCAGGGGTGGAGTTAATGATGAGGGAAGAATAGGTATATTTCCACAGATAATACATTCATGAGCAACAACAAGATAATGAAATTGCAGCGGGGGACATAACAAAATGGTGCAGTAAAAAGTGGTGATTACGGAGGATTGACATGGCCATCAGGAAGGCAGAGGAATCATAAGAGGTCCTGGGTGTGAGCTTGATTGTCCCAACTCAGTGTGTTACCTGCCTGGCAAGCTGGGCTTCCTGCAGCAGTCCCTTGTGTGGGCATGAAGGCATAGGACCCACGTCCTAACTTAGCCTCGAATCTCAGGGCTCGCCTCCCCACACCCCCAGGATCTGAGACCATCTAATGCCTGACCACATTCAGTCCTCCCCTTCAATTTTGCATTTCCGCCCTTAGAACTTCATCCTGCCACTGCTCAAGCTATCTGCTCAACACAACCATGCAATTTCCCTGGGATTTACCCACCAGTTTCCCCAATGTTGCAAGAGAAACCTTTCCCTCTCTATCTTTCCCTTTTTCTTCTCTCTGGGAGTCCTTGGATTTCCACCATGGGAATTTTCAGCCCCTTTTTCTTTTGTCTTCTTCCTGCAAATGCAAACCAGCCACCAGCCATCTCCCGAGTTGCCTCCCCTCCTGCAATTGCAGGCTGTAATACTTTCTCCCAGTCAATGGAAAAGCCTCTTTTCTAGGGGAGCAGCGATTAGGAAACTCGGAGGGTGGCCTAATTGCTTGCAAGGTTTTGAACAAATGTTAGTAACATTGAAGACAACAGTGTTGCCATTTCTGTCACGGAAATGGAACTGCATCAAGATTTCTTCCATATACCCATTGCTCACTGGGCTTCCAGACAGCATGAGCTTATGAAGGGCATCCAGCAGCAGATGACCTGCACAGCGTGACCTGCACAAGAGCACAGGAATTCCCTCACTTCGTGGTTCTGGCTCATTTTCACCACAGTGGGAGGGACAAGGAAAGGATTCAACACACACAACACCAATCCCTGATTTCCCCCATCTAGACTCAGCCTTGCTTGGACTCAGGCAATGACCCCATAGACCACAAGCAAGGTTACTAACCTCAGATCTCCCCCTCCCTCATGAATCTGACCATTCCCCTTTTCTATCCATACATTCTTTTCATTGAAAAAATTCCACACTTTTACTCTATGGTGTGTCAAAAAAGTCTTCCTCTGCTGAGTCCTCTCTCTCCCAGCCATCAGCTTCACCAGGTGACCCAGGTTCAACTCTTATGGGGGTCGGGAAATCTTGGAATTTCAGAACCAGGAGGATGGATGTTCAGATTCACAGGAAGACACAGTGTCAGGTAGCCAGTATGCAGTCCTGGCTACGAGCTTCCAGACCATATGCAGAGTTTTTAAAAGTTGTGGGCCACATTGTGGCAATGTTGGTCCAGTGCTTAGGCTCTGTGAAGAAGGCAAACTCCAGGATGGGCATCTTCAGGAACAAACCAAACCCATAATTGACGAACTCTTACTTGCCTTATGCAGACCCTTGGTGTCGCTGCACCAGGAATATTGTGCTCCATTCTGGTTGTGTGACATAAAACACGGCATTGCTTAGTTGGAAAAGGTGCAGAGAAGGACCACAAAGGGGATCAGGTGACTGGGGGTCTTGCCCTACAAGAAGTGGCTATGACAATTGGGGCTGTTCAACTTAGAGAAAAGGTGCCAACAGGGCGGCATGAGAGTGGCCTTTAACATAATACATGCTGTGGGGACAATTTTCTGCCCCTTCCCATTACACTTGAACCAGGGGTCAGCCCCTGAAGCTGATTGGTGGGGGGATTTGAACAGATCAAAGCAAATATTTCTTCACACATCATGCAATAAAAGTGTGGGATTTGCTGCCATGGAGATGAGTGATGGCCACCAATCTGGATGACATAAAAGGATTGGACTGATTCATGATGGAGTAGGCTATCAGGGGCTACTAGTCTTGCTGGCTGTGCAATTCCCCCTTTCCCAAATGTGGGTTGTTTGCAAACATCAGTTGCTGAGGAGCTTGGGCAGAAGGTGTGCACTCATCCTGCTTGGGGACCATGTGGGCAGCTGCTTTGCCACCCAGTTCTGGACAAGATGGCCCTTGAATCTGATCTTATCTCCTTAAGTTCTTATATGCAAAAGGCCTTCAAAGGGTCCCTGTTCCAGACAAAGCGTTTCTGAGACGCATCATCCAGCCAAGGCAGGTTATCAGAGCTGTGTGCCTTCCAGGGCAGAGGGAGTGTGCTTAGTTTTCTCACCCCAGGAAGAGACATGCATGCTCTGTGCAAGGGGAGCCTTCATGCTCCTTGTGGCACTGGATCACATTGCAAGTGTAGAACTGGACGGCAGCCCAGGGGAGATTGCAAGGCCATATCCTTAGTGAGGCAAGCACAAGGAGCCTGAATCTTCAAGGTGTGCTGAAATAAATATAGAAAAGGCATGCATGGGAAGGGCAGCAAATACCCAGTGAGAAAAGGAGAGCACAGACTGTTGGCACAGACGTGCCAGAATGACATTGGGACCACTTCAGTGGAGAATGAGTAGAGGCTAGCAATGGACAAAAGGATTATTTCTGGTGTGTTCACGGGACATGACAGAGAAAAAATGTTGGTCCACTGCTCAGTGAAGTAGGCAAATTAGTCACAGAAGTCTTGGTAAGAGCCTGGGTGGTGTAGCAGTTAAGAGGAAGGGACTGGGACTCGAACGACCTGAATCCAGTCCCCACTCAGCCGTGGGGTTAGCTGGATCACTTTGACCTATTTGGGCCCTATTGACCCAGCCTACTTAACAGGACTGTTGTTCAGGGGACAACACTGAGATCAGCAGGACTAGAGTGAAGCAAGTCACTCAGAGTGTGCTAGATTAAATATGCAGCATAGAACTTCAATAAAAGGAATAAATGTTATTTATTTATTATTCATTTATTTATTTAGGACATTTACAGGCCATCCATCACTGTCATTTCTGGATGGCTTACAATATAATCTAAATCCCAAACAAAATGAATTAGCTATACCATGACTGAATACATAAAATAGAATAGTTGAAATAAGTTAAATAAATACACAATTCAATCAATTAACATTAAAATATTGGTTATACCTACAAGAAAACAACAATGGCAGCAAGCCATCAGATTCCCTGGTCTGAGCCTTCTGCACACCAGTCTGATTTGCAGGGGGACTGACCTGAGTTCTGCATCCCACTTGCAAGGAGCCAAGTCCCACAGGTTGCACTGGCAGGGCCCCCTTCATTGCCCAGCCAGACTTTCCTTTGGGCAGCTCCATCTGACTCAGAAGCATGACACTTGCACACCCACGAGCATCCACAGGATTCCTCTTGCTTTGCTGACCTCACGAGGAAGGAAGGAAGGAAGGAAGGAAGCAAGCAAGCAAGCAAGCAAGCAAGCTAGCTACAGATGCTCAAGGGGTTGACTCCACATCATTCCATCCCACTACTGTTAGCATGTGTGAAACCCCAAAGAATGTCCATGTATTTTCTGAAACCCTGGAGAGCAGAGGAATGGCAAGCAGACTTTATGTGATTGTGCAAGAAGGCTCCAGTGAAAAAAATCCATGCAAATTACACATTTCATTTTCCTTTCACCATCAGGTTCTCTTTGGTATTCAGGTCAGGCCTCACTAGAATAATATAGCATTTGGGGAGGAAGATGCAGCCCAGCAGCCCAGCACTGGAGGCCAAGATGGAGAAGACCTGCACGGCCACCATGTACTTGCCCCTGGTGCTCAGGTAGGCTGGCACGAAGGACACCCAGATGCTGCAGAAGAACAGCATGCTGAAGGTGATCAGCTTGGCCTCATTGAAGGCCCCAGGCAGCTTCCTGGCCAGGAAGGCCACCGTGAAACAGACGGCAGCCAAGAAGCCCATGTAGCCGAGGGCAGCATAGAACAAAGCCACAGAGCCTTCGTTGCACTGCAGCACAATATGTCCAGGCAGGGAATGCTTGTCAGAGTCAGGGAATGGGGGAGAGGTGCTCAGCCAGATGGTGGAGAGGATTACTTGGACACCGGAGAAGCAGATTACAATGGAGTTGGTCAAAGTCCTCCCCAACCAGTTCCTTGCCCTGTTGCCTGGCTTTGTGGCCAGGAAGGCCAGCACCACAGTTACAGTTTTGGCCAGGAGGGAAGAGATGGCCACTGAGAAGATGGTACTGAAGGCCACTTGTTGGAGGAGGCAGGTGATGCTTCTTGGCTGACCAATGAAGAGGAAAGAGCATGCAAAGCAAAGCAGGAGGGAAACAAGCAGAATGTAGGAGAGATCTCGGTTGTTGGCCTTGACTATTGGGGTTTCTTGGTTTTTCCTGAAGATTCCCAAAATGCTTCCTGTCGCTATAAAGAAGAGTAGTGCCACACAAGTGAGGAAGTTCCCAAAATATTCTTCATAGGACAGGAAGGTGATGACCTTGGGGATGCACTGATCCCGGGCCATGTTTGGATGGTGATCTTCTTGACACTTCAGGCAATGCTCTGCATCTGTTGAAAGCAAGGGAAACAGCACCCTGGCATCCCTTCCAGTCACTGATTTGTACATTTTATTCATTTTTTTTATTACTAGTGTTATTAACTGTAGTAGTACTAGTTAGGGACATATTTGGTGGTATATTCACCCCCATAGACTACAGTTTTCTGCTCTGCTAATCCAGAAACAACCAGTCCATCTGAAATTCTTTGCAGGATTTTTTAGCACCCCCACATGTGCCCCATACAGAGTTTGGAATTGTTCCTCCCTCCCTAGCACTGCCTTTTCCTCTGCACTCACCCACCTTCCCGAGTGGAGATGGTCCCTTCTGCACATGGAGGGCAGTCATAACAGCAAAGGGGCTGTTTTTCTCGAGCCACCTTGAAGAATCCCGGGCAGCAGCTCTTCACACACCTGGCCTGGGGCAATGGCTGAGCAAGAGAAAAAGCATCAAGGGAGGATGGTTGGGCTGAGAAAGCAAAGGACTAAGGAGATAGAGCTGCAAAGGACGAAGAGGAGAGGATGTCCAGTATGTCAGTGGACTTCATAACTGAACCCCACCCTATGAAGCTGATGCATATGGACATTCCTGTGAAATGAAATGAATCATTTTTTACACTCCTGTTGCTTCTCAGGCTATTGATTCATTTATTCAATATCTGTGATGATATTGAATGATCCAGAATATTAGTGAAGGGATGGAAAACAAAAACAATGGAGTAATGGGGATGGTTTTCTTCACCTGCTCTTGCCATCTGGGCCACACTATGGGATCTCGGTGAATGGTGAAGTTGGGGCCAGGCAAGCCCCACCTTTCTAGACTCCCAAATTTCACTCTGTCAACCGTCTTGTTGGGAAACCTTATCCAACTGACAAGGTCCAAGTTGGCTGCCAAGTCTCCATTCTCATCCAGACATACCCCATCAATAGAATGATTGTTAAACTGGGGGTCTCTCAGGAAAGGGTGGAGCTGGAACAGAGAAAGCAAAAGCATTTGAGAAGGCACATTTCACATTCCTGTTTTCGCTAAGAGCTCATCCCAGTTTAATTTGGGTGGATATGACTCTAAATTTAAAACTTTTTTATCCTCTCCTTTGCACAAGCCTCAGTACAGCTTGCAAAAGATTAAAAATAACATAAATTACAGTTAAAACATTGCATAATAAGGACAGTTGAAAACTAAAAGGAGAGGAAGAAAGAAAAAGAAGTAGAAAAAGAAAATGCAAGTATGTAAAATGTTATTAATTTTTTAAATTACTAATTCAATTATTAAAATTTTGGCTAAATAAAAAGATCTTTTACCAGGTGCCTTCTAATACTTTTCTTTGAATGGAAAATATATCATTCTCGCTTTAGGTTTTTTGTTTTTTTTAAATATCCCTAACCCTTGGGGACTGCTTTTCTTCTCACAGTCATTGCGATGTGACAGAAGTGTTCTCAATGTCTTGAAATGGGCTTTCCTGACATGTGAGGCATCAGTTGGCCCACGCTTGGATTGGTTTCACTGAGAACTCCTTAACAGCATGGGCGCTTCCCCACAGTTCCTGTAGCTGCTGCTTTGTGCACAGGGTCTCCCCCTTGGGTTCCCTGCAGGCTGCAAGTCTGATTGTTGAAGTCCTGAAATTGGTCACATGGTCTCACTGCTTTCAGTAGTGCAGAGCATCTTCCAGTACTTTTGCTCTTGTATGCTTCACTTTCCCAGGGATTTGTCTCCTCATTTTCAAATTCCTCAGGATTCTCTTCCATGATCTCAGCCCCCCATTGCTCTTCTGGATCCTTTACTACTCTTAGTGTTGCAACTGCTCTGCCTGACCTGAAAACTTGACATCTTCTCCTTGCCTTGAGGGTGTACACTTGCCGCTCCAGTGCTTTCACTTTTTCTTCCCAGATGGCTGCTTGCTTGCACTTGTTAGATATTCCTGCCTTTCTAACCTCGGGCAGAAAACCAGACATTGCATGGAGGTTGCAAGCCACTTCAGGTGGGGATATTTCTTGGTCCATATTCTCTAGTTTTGGATTCTACCTTTCTTTCCATGTAGCAACATTGAACACTTTCACCTCTCCACCCTGGAGGTGACCAGCAGAGTCCCCTTTGGTCTGTCTTGGTCTCCTCTTCCACTGCAACTACACTGCTAAACTCCTGTGACCTCCCAAAGCTAGCTCGCTCACTGGAAACTTACTTGCTTATATAGAAAGTCCCAGACCCACAGGAAACTCATTCCCTACTCTTCTCCATTAGGAACCTGAATGTATCCTGGGATCAGGAATGCAGACACAACTAAATGTAAATTATGTTCAGATGGGCTGAGCAGGTCGAACATGTATTACCTTGTATTCTGAACTCAGCAAGATAGCCAGCCCCATAAATCTCAAGTCAAGAAATTTGAGCAAGGACCTGAACAGTTCTCATGCTCCTTCTGTGTTCTGCTTCAGGATGACTTGAAGCGACTCCATGGGCCACGATCAAATGGACGCAGTTCCAGGAAGGAACCAAAACGTGAACAGGACAGATTTGCCGCAGCCCCTTCATTTGGAAAATGTTGTCTCAATTTCTCACACTCTAAATTCAACACCCAAGAAGGGGAGGGAATACCTGCCAAGGATGGAGCCGGGGCACACCCTGCCTGCCTCCAAGTTCTCTGTCCCTCCTCTTGGATCTGGAGGAAACAGCTGCATCCATGGCATGGGTCACAGCCTGGACTGTGCTGTAGGAGAAGAAGCTGTCCAGAGACAATATTTGCTCCTTCTCCACTTGGGACAGGCCCTCTGGTTTCTCCTCCTCTCTGCATCTTGCCCACTCTTTCACTGACAGCACATGCTTGGAATAGGAACACTTGAAAACACTCTCCATGAATTCCTTCATAGAGAAAAACAATTCTCCAAAATCATCATAATTCATCCTTTTACTTTTTTGGGGAATGAAAGAAAAATATGCATAGACATGCTGGAAATCAACATTTATATAAGCTAAATCCAAGGTAAAGTCACACAAAGTTGTGGTGATCCAGACTTTCCCATTAACAGGTTTCATAACCATTTTAATAACTCTTTCAACAAGCTGTATTCCATAGAAGGGCAGAAACAACTCTTGAAAATAAATGAAGACATTGATTCCTACCAACATCTGCAGTGACTGCACCTTGAGTGGTACTTTTCCTGATTTCACCTGGGAGATACTTTGTGAAAAAATCACGCAAATGCCATTCCTGAGGAGTTCTGGTTTTAAGGTTCTCATGAACTTCTCTCCATTCTCAGTGTCCAGTGCAAAGAGACCAACCATTGTCCACCTGAAATGCTGCAGCAGCCTGACAATCCTGGGTACTGATGCCTTCTTCAGGGACCATCCTGTAGAAGAAAGGGACTGACTATTTTCTCTCTGAATCTGAGAAGTGAA
>JAIXND010000735.1:0-80263 GCA_023646645.1 Varanus salvator macromaculatus | reverse complement strand
CACCCTGGTCAAAAATAATGGCATTTGCATCTCATATTCCCAGACTATCCCAGTGACACTGAAATATGGACAGCAATCAGAGACAATTGCATATTTGATGGACACTCAAGTCAGTGTTGTTGTTTGCCAAGTGGACTCCAATGCCATCTTAACTCTATCAGTAATAATGAGACAAATTGAAATACTCAAAAATTCAGCTGCGGGGAAGGTTTGCATTGCTACAGCCTTGCAGGACCTCAGTGTCAGATTGATTTATAAAATTGTTGATCTGCAGCACACGCACGTTGCCCTGTCCTTCTCAGTCAAGACAGCAAAAGGGCACACTATGACAATATTGACACTTTTCTCTCTGCTATCCAGCAAGTTGCAGAGATAGCATTTCACTGTTTTTCCACAAGGCATGTTTTGTCTGGGAAAGTGAGAGAAGTTGCAGGGAAGTGGAGACACTAGGAAGCCTGCCCCAGGATGAGATTGAAAGTATTCTGTCTCAAGACTCATACAGCATTTACAACTCCATCCAGGCTGTGGCACAGACCTTGCATGCTGCACACTCATCTGGAAAGAGTCTGATGAAGATGGTGGGTGGAGGCAGGCTGGGACCTAAAAGGGTCCAGCCATGGCAGGTATTCCTTTGCTTTTACAGATAATACCAGTGAAATGCCGTGAGTTCCTTGATTCTAGGGAGGGAAGTTCAGCAAGATGATTGCTTTCTCTCAGCTGCCAAATGAGCAAGAGCGTTTCAAGGCACTGGAACAAGTTTCTCTCAAGTCTGTTGTAAGTGAAGACAGTGGCAGGAAATCTCATAGCCACTCTGAGCCTGGACAAATGGGTTGAGATTAGGCCTTCAAATGCTAGGGCTGACATGTGCAGCAGCATTGCCTGATTTTGCAGATGCATGCTTTCTGTTTCCAGGATGGGGAACATGCAGTCCTGCAGAAGCTTCTGCAATGGAACTCCTAGCATCCCCCAGTGTTGGTGTAAGGGGCTGGAGCTCATGGGATTTCCCATAGAACAATATCTTTCCCTCTCATTTCATCTCATCTTGTCTTGACTTAGCTTCACCCTTTCCTGAGAAACTTCCAGCTTTACAACACTTCCAAGGATGAAACTTATTTGGATGAAAATGGGGATTTGGCAGCTGATTTTGATATCCTGAACTGGGTGGTGTTTCCCAACAAGTCCACGGCTGGGCTGAATGTGGGCAGCATAGAGAGACAAGCCTCCTCCCAGATGCAGTTTGCCATTGATCCAAGCAGCATTAGGTGGCCCCAATCATTCAACCAGGTAGGAGAAAGCACCTATTTCCCTCGCTTCCTTTAATAGCCAACAATTCTAGCCACAGTGACTGAGGAATGCATTGCTTTTTTCTCTATTTTTTTATGAAACAAAAAGGTATCATGCGTAGGCCAGCCACCTCCTCCCATCTGAAGACCCAGGTCTATGGCAAGAGAAGTTCCAGGGAGCCATGTTGCAATGGTGGGGGGCTGAAATACTAAGCATAGCAACATATTGATTTTGGTTTGTCTTTCTTCTGCGTGTGTTTCTCTGGATATCCTCAGTTTTACATGTGTGAAATGGAAATTTCACTGTACTTTGTGAAAAAAATATGTGGTTAGAAATATGGAGCTCAGAACCTGTCCCTACCTTTTGCTTAGTTCCTTGGTGAAGTCACTTGCCTGGGTGCCTCACTGTTTAAATTTCTGTGACATTGATGTTGGGAAAGAACGCACTTGCTTCAGAGGACTGATGTAGTATTTTGGAGATTGGATGGAGGTTTTTCAATGAGTTTTCTTTCTTTTAACCACACCAGCTTGCCCTATGGGGAATGGGAATTTTTGGTGAATTCACAAGCCCTCCCACCACTTGGCTGCTTGGTGATTCTGCCTGTGACGTGCTTGCACAATTCCAACTGGCCTCACTGCCCAAACTCTTTGAGGACTCTTGGAATGGATAGCCTAGGAAGCATACCTCAAAGAGCTGTCACCTCCTCGGGACTACTGAGGGCACTCAGAGGCACTTTCTGGCTGAGAGATAATCAGTTCTGGAACCTCATGAGGATTATATTTATAGCTGATGATGGCCTACTTTGTCTTGAACAAATGCTCTGTCTCTCCTTTCCATGTAAGAAGACTGGATTATGCCCCTATATCAGTTCTCTGAAGCTCACCACTTTTGTAGACCTCTAGTGGGAAGGGGTTGGGCAGAATTTCCTCTTCCTTCTTTGCTAGCTTGTATCTGAAGAAGGTCCAGTAGTTTCAGGCTTGTGATATCCTGTAGGGATAGGGGTTTGGTTTGTGATGCTGCTGCTCCCTCACATGTTCATTCCTCAGAAAGGGGTCAGGAGAACCAGGGTGGCAAAACTGGAGTGGTACTACTGGTGCTTCATTAGCCCCATGGCAAGGGTATCATTCAGTTCCATGTGGCAATAAAGCCCATCTCCTAGATTAGGTTGCCTGACACACTTTCTCTTTCTGTTCAGACAGTGCCCTTTTCTAGGTGCACAAGAAGCTGCCAGCCTGGGTATGCTAAGGTGGTTGCAGAAGGCAGGCCGGTCTGCTGCTACACGTGTGCCCCATGTCCTGAAGGGGTCATCTCCATGCAGGAAGGTAGGGGACTGCTGGGCAAACACAGGCACAGGCCCAACCCCACATGGTTCTGACTGGGGATGCTTAAAAAAGGAATCTCAAACTGGATTTCTTTCTGGCTTTAAGGATATCTGATGATCAGTAAATATGCTCTTTGTGTTTTGCTGAGGGCTGCAATCTAATCTGGGAAAGGGCTCACAAGCGGCACTACATCTGTGGACATGGCCAGAGGAAGTGTCAGCAGGGCAAAAAGGGAAAGTCCTCCCAGCCTGGCAAGGGAACTGGAATATTGTCTGGGAATGAGAAAGATGGGAGGATATCCTCTGCATGATTAATGTGTATAGAGGAGGAGGAGGAGGAGGAGGACGAGGAGGAGGAAGGTATGGGTTTGCCCTGCTTACATGTATCTATACCTGCAGAGTCCTGACCTCATTAAGAAGGAGGAGAGAGATGGCTACCTTTTGAATACAATTGGAGCACTTTTTTTGATATAGTGTGACTGTTTCACATCCTGAATACCCTTAAAAGCAGTAAGAGTGGGTGGAAGAGTCCTTGTCTCATCTCATCTCGGCTCGTCCTGTCTCATCTCCTGCCCTGCCCTGCCCTGCCCTGTCCGTTTTCTTTAAGCTACTGCCTCTCCCATTCATTTCAGATGCAGACCAATGCTCCAAGTGTCCGGAAGACCAGCATCCAAACCAGGACCGAGATCAATGCGTTCCAAAGCAAATCAACTTCCTCTCCTATGAAGAACCTTTGGGGATCTCCCTGTGTCTCATCACCCTTTCCTTGTCCCTCAGCACCAGTCACCTTCTGGGCATCTTTCTGAAATATCGAGACACACTAATAGTCAAGGCCAACAACTGTGACCTCACATACACGCTTCTTGTCTCCCTCCTACTTTCCTTCTTGTCCTCCTTTCTATTCATTGGGCAGCCCCAGAAGGCTTCCTGCCTCTTTCGACAACCTGCCTTCAGCATCATCTTCTCTGTTGCAGTCTCTTCTTTGTTGGCCAAAACGGTCATGGTGGTGACGGCATTTATGGCCACGAAGCCAGGAAACAGGATGAGGAAATGGCTGGGGAAGGGTCTGGCAAACTCCATTGTGGTTTCTTGCTCGAGCGTTCAAGTGGGCATCTGCCTTCTCTGGCTGGGATTGTCTCCCTCTTTCCCAGATTCTGACATGCACTTCCAGCCTGGGCAGATCATCCTGCAATGCAATGAAGGGTCGGCCACCTTGTTTTATACTGCCCTCGGCTATATGGGTTTTCTGGCTGTTGTCTGTTTTATGGTGGCCTTCCTAGCCAAGGAGCTTCCCGGGGCATTCAATGAATCCAAGCTCATCAGCTTCAGCATGTTGGTCTTTTGCAGTGTGTGGGTGTCCTTTGTGCCAGCCTATCTGAGCACCAAAGGAAAATACATGGTAGCTGTGCAGATCTTCTCTATCCTGTCATCCAGTTTGGGACTCCTGGCTTGCATCTTCATTCCCAAATGCTACATCATTATATTGAAGCCAGAACTTAATAACAAAGAGCATCTCATGCTGAAACCATAGCCCCGCAACTGATTGTGGCACATTATGTGTAAAGCTTAGTGATAATATCTGCCCTGTTGACTAGTTCCATTGTTTGCTATTCTCACAAATCTTTTGCCACCCAAGACATCACAAAAGAAGTTGTTGGAGAGCTTCCTTGAGCTTGGCAAAGAGCTTCTTTTCCAACAAGGCCCACCTGATTGTGCTGGAGCTATCAAAGGGCTTGACAAATCTCCTTCCATCACAGCAGAATCCTAACAGCACCCTGCTAGTATTGGTGACGCATGTACACTAACAACAAGATTTCTTTCAGGCACAACTTCATACCCCTGAATGTGGATCACCAAGTTGGATGTGAAGCCACCTCTCACCTCCAACATCAAAATCTTCATTAGTCCAACAGACTAAATGAGCATATTAAGAACAATTAAATGCCCAAATGTGATTGTCTGTTCTCCAGGAACAAAGCATGTTTCCCATCCTTCATTGAGGTGTGGGGTTCTTGTGAGAAGGGAATATTTAATATTTGCAGGTGTGGGGCAAAAGAGCTATAACTCCATGTCTTTCTTGGGCCAATTTGTGCTAAATTCATCTAGGTGGACTTAGGCAAATAACCTGACTGGACAGAGAGGTATTGGGGTGTTCATGTGAGGGGACATGCAGGGAAGCTGTTTTCTTTCACTCCTGTCTTTCATTGGCCAATGGATATGACAGTAGAAGTCATCCCTGGGATACCACATGATAAAGAACTTACAAAAGTTCAGATTGGTACATGGGGCTTGTGGACATTTAATAGGAAAAAAGCTTGATTCTTTTCTGTTTGATTCCTATTCAGTATGTATCTTCACCCCTCCCAGAGTTTCTGTGAATGGACAAAAAATGGAAAACCTGGAAAATGTATTCCTTGTTTTGAAAGTAGAGATGTCAGTCATCCACTCTTCTCTCTCCCCTCTTTCCTTAAATGGGGGGCTTGGTGGAGAGATGTGCTTTTAAAGGAATGACAACCCAGACCTGGCAGAGTTCACTGAGACTACCAAATCTAACCTGACACTTCAGAATAAGCCGGATTTGATTTGGATATGTCACAGGTCATCTGCTGTTCCACAAAAGAGCCCAGATGAGGGTTAGGACAAAGCTCAGTGAAAACCATTCCTCTGGCATTCACAGACATTCTCTCATGCTTGCTCCAGTCTTGGAAACTGATCGAAGCCAAGAAGAAGTCCATGAATGCTCACGGAATGGAAGTTGCAAGTAGCAACCTTCTTCTGCATCACATGCAGTAGCACAAATGAGGGCTGCTGCCAAAGCATGGAAATGGGATGCTGATTGTGCAGTACTCACACATGCTGGGAGATCCTATTGCAATTAACTGTGCTTTCCAAGCATCCTTGGGCTGGACAGATCATTCCACAATGCAATGACATGTCTGGTATCATGTTCTGTATCTCTTCTGGCTGCTTGGGCTTTCTGGTGCTGCCTGTTTCAGTGACTTTCCCAGCCATGTAGCTGCCTGGAGCATTCAGTGAGGCCAAACTGATCACCTGCAGCATACTGGGGCAAGGGAGGGGCAAGGGAGGAGTGACTGTAACAGAGCTGAAACAAAACTGGGATGACTGGAGCAAGGCTGGAGAAACTGGGGCAGGCCTGGAACAGGGCTAGAGCAAGGCTGGAGTGACTGGATCATGACTGAAGCAGAGCTGGGATGACTGAAGCAAGAGCAGAGCAGTACTGGAGTGAGGCTGGGGGTGACTGGCACAGAGTTCAGGGACACAAGAGTCAAAGCATGAAGGTCCAAGAGACCTTCATTGTTGGGGCAACTTCTGAAGGGAAGAGCCAGGGCTTCTATAGCTCTTACCACAGGGTTCCCAGGCACCACTCGTAAAGGTCCTGATCACTGCAGTAGGCTGTGGGTCCAATCATGCAACAACCAGGGCTGTTATTCTGGCCTTTGGCCAGCAGGGGGAGCCCTGAGCTGCCTTGGATCCTGACATTAAGTCTGCATCAGTTTGGTTCTAACAAAGGCCTTGCTATCAGTCTGTGTCTTTTTGCTGAATTTCTCACAGAGCTTGATCCTGTGGAAATCCTGTGGGCCACCTGGCACCAACTCTATATGCTTTTCGACACCAGGTCAAGAGTTTTTTATTCTTCCGTACTTTTAATGTTTAATTTTAACTATCCTTTTATGCTCGGTTTGTGGATCATTTATATTTTATTTGGGTATCTATGTATTTGAACTGTAAGCAGCCCTAAGACCCACTATGTATTGGACGGGGGTAAAAATTACCAAATAAATAAATTAATGACAAGGGAAAGCAAGGAGAAACCATTTCCCCTTCTCATTTGATGAAAGAAGTTCTACTTTTGTGAAGGTTGGACAGACTTACACGACACAGGGATGCGGTTCTGCAAAATTCGTCCGTTTAAGGCTGTGCCTTTATTTTATACAATCAGGGTACTCAATAAGGAGGGATCACAGTCAGGTTACTTAACAAACAGGGAAAACAGGTATTGTCTTGGGTCGCTGATCTACGTGACGGACTGCATGCTTGTCTAGCCAGACCACTCTGACCTTGTTAT
This sequence comes from Varanus salvator macromaculatus, assembly GCA_023646645.1. Classification (NCBI taxonomy): domain Eukaryota; kingdom Metazoa; phylum Chordata; class Lepidosauria; order Squamata; family Varanidae; genus Varanus; species Varanus salvator. Next base: position 73,571 of record JAIXND010000735.1, on the reverse strand, counting down.
CAATTGTCACCTATTATCCTGATAATGCTGAGTGTGCAGGACATGCAGAACGTGCAGGGCCAAAGTAGGTGTGCCTGACTGTTGGCCTCTGCGACCTCCTGCTGACCTCGCCACATCTCACTCTTTTGTCTTTTAGTTTTATTTTTTCTTTTAAAGGCCAGTAATGAAAAGGCTAATCAAACAAACATTCCTGTTCACTTTTCTAAATAATCATCAAAAGCATAATTGCGAAGTTGCTGTGCAATAGTCTGGGCTTGATATGGCTGAAGGGCATAAATGTTTGGCTGTCGCCTGCATCCCTGCACTGTCATAGTCACTAGCGCAGGGATACACTGCACAATGCAGCAGAGGGCAACAAGACAGGCCACAACAGCAAGGCCGTATTGCACCAATACACGCAGCCACCCAGTGGGGTCCAGGACCATAAAGCTTCCCACCAGGAGGGCAACACATCTTGCCTAATGGTTGCTGTGAGGTTTTTCAGAATATCCAATTGGGAGCGGATAGTTTGAGAGCGGTCTAAAATATTAAAACAACACATGTTACTGACAGATTCACAACCCTGGTGATGCAGCAATAGTAAATAATCAATGGCTGCCCGGTTATCCAACACCGCATGCCGAATCTCCATTTGTTCTGCATTTAAAGCGGCAATGGCTGTCGAAGTGGCGTTGATAGTATTTGCGAGGCTACAAGCAAGTTTGCTCAACGTTTTATGATTGATGATTGCCAAGGCTGGCACCCCCACCAGGGAGGCCGCTAGTGAGATATATTCAGCGGAACTGAGGAGAGAGATCTCAGAGTTACAATCTGCTGTCAACACCGCTGTAGCACGTCGTTGTCGGGTAGCCTGAAGATCCTCCTTGGTTGGCAGGGCAGTGGTCAACTGGCTTAAACAGCAAAGGGTCATTGATAAGTTAGCAGGAATATAATTGAATGTCTGAGATCCGCAGGTAAAAAACCAACCCGGGGTAGCAGAGTGTGTGCATAAGCAAATGACATGTTTTCCTCTTTGAAACAGTTGAAATGCAAATAAGAGCCGACTGATGAACATTGAGGCTTGTTTTTATCTGTGGTACAATTAACAATTCTAGCACAAATGGTGTGGTTGGTCTGGTTACTAGTAGCTACAAAAGGATTATATAGAGAAACTGCATCAGCAGGCAGCCTACGAGTGGTCATTCCCCAGTCATAAGCACTGCCATACCCAATATCATCAAACCTAGCCTTTGTCAAGAACATTCGTAATTAATGTCATTAAGCAACAGAGTCAGTGGGGTACATACAGGAATGAGACAAGATGCCAAGAGCATATGCATATCAATAGACTCCATCAAACAGAAAGAGGAAATATTAGCTTGTTTAGCCATGTACTCCCATATGTTGTATTGCAGCCAGTCATGCAAAGAGGCCGCCCCCTGCCCCATTGGAGGAGAACAGAGAAGCAAGAATAGAATGAGAAGTGAATTGGCAGTGATAACCGCAAAGATGGCAGCACATAAGTTCTCTGGTGTCTCCGGCTGGTTGTTGGCCTGGAGCAGCTGCTGTGCTTTGTTCGTCGTCTTTTTGACTGCGCCCCAAGTCACCAACGGGGCCCTCAGCATCCGCGGACCCTTGGGAGGGGGCCGGGAAGGTCGCTGAGCCTGCTCCTTGCTGACTCTTTCCAGCTCGGGTACTGGGTTGGTCACTGCCTGATGCCACGCCATGAGCTGAACGTACACACTTAGCTGGTACCCACAGAGGACCTGTAGGGGCAAGAACAGAAACAAACCCTCGACCCCAGGTGATCAGCGGCACTGATCCCAGCCATGTGCGGTCTGGTAACGCCCGGTAATACACCAACGGCTGGGGCAGCTTGGGTCGACTACAGAAATGTCTGTCATATGGGGAGACAGCTTCCAAATATCTTGACCCTGGAACGCTAAAGAAATTTAATTGATTTATAGTAAATAATACTTTATGAACCTGCTGTGTGATGGATGCCAGATTAGGGGTCCGAAGTTCCCCCTGTTTTAATTGTTTTTGAAGGGCAGTTTTGAATGTACGATTGGCGCGTTCCACGATGGCCTGCCCAGTGGAATTGTAGGGGATCCCATGGGAGAGACCAATATCCCACTGAACACAGAAGTCGTGGAAGGCAGAGGAGCGATATGCAGGTGCATTATCAGTCTTCAGTTTACATGGGCAGCCCAACACGGCCATGGAGGCAAGCAAATGAGAAATAACATGAGAGACAGCTTCCCCCCTTTGGGGGGTAGCCCAAATCACCCCAGAATAAGTGTCCACCACAACGTGGAGAAACTTCCAGGGGGCCAAGGATGGCACCTGTGTCACATCCATCTGCCAGAGCTCACCCGGGCCAAGACCACGAGGGTTCACACCCGGTTCTGGAATATGAGAAAACCCAGAACAGTGGGGGCAGTTGGTGACAATGGCTTGTGCGCGGGAGAGAGGAATGCCAAAAGCCTTGGCCAACCCTTTGGCATTCTGGTGGAAAAACTGATGACTAGTTAGGGGATCAGAGAAGAAGGGGTGGACAGCATGATCAGCATGCTGATTACCCTCAGTGAGGGAACCAGGCAAAGAGGTGTGGCTACGTATATGGGCCACATAGTATTCATGGACACGTTGCTCTAGTAGCGCCTGTAAAGTAAGGAATAATGCCAATAAATTGGAGTCAATGTGCGGGGCCACATAGGCCCCAGGGAGGCTGGAGATCAGGCGACAAACATAGTGAGAATCTGAAATTAGATTAAGGGGGTGATCTGAAAACAGGCGGAAGGCCAGGATCACTGCTGCCAGCTCTGCACATTGAGGAGAGGCCTGAGCAGCCGAATACTTGGTGATCCAAATAGAATCCTCCTTATAAACAATTGCGCCCCGGCATCGGCCCCCATCTGAGAATACTGTAAGAGCATCGCGAAGGGGGAGAGGTGACTGCATGGGTGTGAGCCGGATGGGGACAGCTTGGACAAGCGTCAGTCGTGGGTCTCGAGGGAGGTGGAACTGAATCTGCCCCACAAATTCTGCAAGAGCTGTCTGGATTGCAACAGAAACCATCATAAGATGATCAAAGTCAGCTTTAGAAAAGGAACTACTATGGTAAGCAAATCCAGGCTAACTCGAAATAATGAGCGTTCCCGAGCCTGAGCGATCAAATCAGCTGTAGCTTGTGGGTATGGCAAAACATTTTGGTGAGGACCATGCAAGAGGTAGAGCCACTCCAGAATATAAACTTTCTCAGTTACTGCTGCTAAAATGCCTGTTGGGGTCTGCAATGATGGTAGAATAAGGAGGGAAAGGCCAGGAATGTATGACGGAAGACGGTCCACACATTGCTGACCTAGATGGGAATTTATGCAGCGCAAAGCGGCATGCCCCTCTGGGGGAACTGATATGACATCTGCAGGGTGTTTAGCAGATGTGACTAACAGCGGGCTTAACAGGCTAGTGGGTAGGGCAAAGAATGGTCAAACCCAGTTAAGGGTGCCTAAAAACTGCTGAAGCACCACTAAAGTAAGTGGGGATGGAAAATGCAGCCGGGGCACTACAGGAGCTGCAAATGAATGAAGCATGCGATGCCCTAAGTAAAGGTAAGGCTCACTCAGTTGAATCTTTTCTGGTGCCACACATAGTCCAAAAGGGCGTAGAGATTGAACTAGATCATCCAACCAATCTGAAGGAATACGAGGCGCTGCTATTAATATATCATCCATATAGTGATACACTAGCGCCGAGGGATGTTTTTCCCTAAATGGACGCAGAGCTTTATCTACAAAATGTTGACACAATGTTGGGCTATTCAGCATTCCTTGAGGAAGCACTTTCCAGTGATAACGAGCCGTAGGAGCTTGATGATTAAGGACAGGCACAGTAAAGGCAAAGCGAGGTCTATCAGCTTTACATAGAGGGATGGTAAAGAAGCAATCCTTTAGATCTACAATAAACTGGAAATCGTCAGGAATTAAATTTGGATTTGGTGTTCCGCATTGCAGCGGTCCCATAGGTTGAATGCAAGCGTTAACCACCCTGAGATCATGTAACATGCGCCATTTACCACTTTTTTTTCGAATCACAAACACTGGCGTATTCCAAGGGCTGGTTGTGGATTCAATATGCCCTGCCCGTAATTGCTCATCTACAAGGCTTTGCAACGCTGCAAGCTTATCAGCTGATAGAGGCCACTGATCTATCCACACAGGGAAATCACTCAACCATGTAAGCGGCAAGGCTGTTAGTGCCATAGAGACAACAGATCACTCAGCTATTGTGATTGTAGTCCCAAATTGACTCAACAAATCTCGGCCCCACAAGTTAATATGAATATCAAGGACATAAGGCCTAAAGTAAATTCGCCGGTCAGACCCTGGAAGTTCTGCAGTTAAAAAGGAGGCGCTTTGCAGTGCACCTTGTTTACCTCCTACCCCCCACACACTAGGACACTGCTCAATGGGCCATTCAGGGGGCCATTGGGAACGGCCAATGACTGACATCCGCCCCAGTGTCTATAATACCTGAAAAGGGACGGCCTTGTATAGAAACTATCTGAGCAGGACGGCTTTGAGTGATAGATGCAGTCAGCCCTACCAGCGACGTCCTGTCAGTGGAGCCAAAGCTGCCAGTGTCCCTGTCCCATTCTGTTCCCCCTGCAGGCAATACATGAGACACAGTAATCAGTTGTGCCGGGGCAGAACCTTTTGGCAGGATCTGTGGGAGATTAGTCCATAACTGGACATAAATCACACCTTGATAATCTGCATTGATGACCCCAGGGACCACAAAGATCCCTTTCTTGCCACTGGAGGAGCGGGGCAAAACAAGGCCAACAATACCTGGAGCCAGGGGACCGGTATCTGGGAGGGAATTACCTGGACTTCAGCTGGAAATTTAAAAATGACCTCCTGCTGGAGAACAAGAGCCATCTCAGCACTCCCTGAAGTGGCACTGGGAGTGTTATAAATTGTGGCTTGTGCAGAGGAAGATTTTACTTGGTCATGGATTCTGAGGTCTCTGTTTGAACTGGGGCCAGAGATGGGCCCGTTCGGGAGTTTCCCGACCGGCATTCATTAGCCCAATGAAACCCCTTGCCACACTTAGGACATTTTGATCGAGGTCGGGCCTTATTCCCGGGTGCTCCCCTTGATTTTGCTCTTGGTTTGTTACCACCCCCGCCCCGGGGGCCCGGCACTCGGCCTTGAGATGTCCTGGCTTCCCACAATTGAAGCAGTTTCCTGCGGGACAATTGCCTTGCCATAGGGCGACTGCCAGAAGAGATGCCTGATGCGTTGGGGTGCCTATATCCTGACATGCACGTATCATATCAGCCAACTCAGAGTTTTTGCCTAGCCCGGTAATAGCCCGGCGACATTCAGTTGTCGCATTTTCCTTGGCTAATTTCATAAGTAACTCTGTCTGTGCCTCAGGGTTATCAATCTGCCGTTTAAGGGCCTCCTGTAATCTGTTAATGAAGTCAGGATAGGGCTCGTTCGCCTTTTGGCGAACACTTGAAAAGGTCTAGATGGGCTTACCCGTAACTGGCACCCTCTGAAAGGCCCGAAATGCACATTCAGAGGACACCTGCAACGTTGCCACTGCTAAGACAACCTGCTGATGTGAAAGAGCAAAGTCCCCAGCCCAATAAAGCTGTTCAGGGGTATAAGCACCTCCTGACACCTGGCCTCTTGTGACACACTGCTGTCGAAATTCACTATCCCACACAACAAATTGTGCTGGGGTGAGGAGCATTCTAATAGTCGTTTTCCAATCCTCTGGGACTAAAGTATGGTTCCTCATGGTAGCTTCTAGCATCCCCTGGACATATGAACTTTGAAGACCCATATCCCGAATAGCTATCCGTAATTCGGCTAAGATTTTATAAGGGAGAGGTCGATAGTCAACGATGCGATGACCCTGCTCATCCTGTTGACCAGTATCATAGACTGGACAGATAGCCAACATATCAGCCAATTCATCCAGATCCTCCAATTTAGCTTGTGCCAATTCTTTTTCTAGGACATCCCGAACCATTTTCCAAGGTTGGGCAGGTTCCAGGGGAGCTGAGGGATAGGTCGTGGGATCAGGAGGTATTGGGGCCGGAGGGGCCAATTGAACCTCAGAATAGTTAGGTGGGCAATCCTTTGTTAGGTGGCCAGTGTGAGAGACTGGCTCAAATTTTTCCACTGCATAACGACATTGGTGCCATGCATGCAATAATTCCACACTGGCCCTGGGCTCAGAATGGAGAATCTTACCAATTTTTTCCCAGTCCCTGGACTTTAGTGATCCCTGTTCTGGGTACCAGGGACATTTCTTGTGGATTTCTTGAATAAGTGCCTTTAAGCACCCTGAAGTCACAGACCCACCGGACTTGTTAATGAGAAATCCTAGTTCATCCGCATGCTGCCTTTGCGCTTGCGAAAATTGTGCTCCCATACTCACCAATGAAGGGGTCACCGTGGGTGACGGAGTGCACTCAAGGGGCCTATGCCAGGCGTTGATGAGTATTGTCCCTGCGCAGGCGCCACTTGAAGGTTGGACAGACTTACACGACACAGGGATGTGGTTCTGCAAAATTCGCCCATTTAAGGCTGTGCCTTTATTTTATACAATCAGGGTACTCAATAAGGAGGGGTCACAGTCAGGTTACTTAATGAGGAGGGGTCACAATCAGGTTACTTAACAAACAGGGAAAACAGGTATTGTCTTGGGTCTCTGATCTACATGATGGACTGCATGCTTGTCTAGCCAGACCATTCTGACCTTGTTATCAATTGTCACCTATTATCCTGATAATGCTGAGTGTGCAGGACATGCAGAACGTGCAGGGCCAAAGTAGGTGTGCCTGACTGTTGGCCTCTGCGACCTCCTGCTGACCTCGCCACACTTTCGTGTAGCATTATTCTGCTTATGATGTAGATCATGGTGTAAAATGAATTGTAATATTCCAGGAAGTAAATTAAATTGCCATTACGTCACCTTTGCCAAGAACTCCTATAATGAATACTCAAAGGTACTGTAGATGGGCTTATCTTGGAATACGTCTACACATGTCTGGAGGAGACTGAAAAACTAAGGAAGTTCATGACATTGCCTGTGGGAGGGGGAGGCAGTGGCTTCCTGCTAATTGTTGAAATCATGGTGATTTGTCTTGCTTTGTACAAAAGCTCATGGAGCCCTGCTGAGTTTTCAAGCTGATGCAAGAAAACTCAGGCCAAGAAGCTGATGCAAGAAAGCTTGCTACCTTCTCCTACAAGTCCTGTACAGCAAGTGCTTAAATGCATCCTGTGCTGCTTAGAGCCTGGGGTGGGACTTGGGGAAGGCAGGGCCTGTGCAGCTTGAACTTCGCCCTTGTGCTCTTGTGAGAGAAACTGGCTCCTTCTTAGCTATTTCTGAAACTCTTTGCAAGTGTGCATGGTGTGTGTGTGTGTTTGTGTGAAAACTATAGGAGAGATCTCCAGTATGATTGGGCAGGTGCTGGGAATGTTGTTGATATTGCTGCCTTGCCCTGTCCTTGGAATGCTGAATCCAAAATGCCCATGGAATGTGAGGAGTGATTATTGGAGCAAGCCATTTAATTATTACAGGCACGGGGACTACCTGTTTGGTGGAATTTCCTCTGCAACAAGTAGTATGTTTAATCCATATGTTTTCCACAGGCCTCCTTCAGACAGCTTTACCTCGTAAGTGATGAGGTGCCTGATCCTGAATTCATACCTTCCAAGTGTGCCTTTTTAGCAGGAAGAGCAAGTCTTCCTTTTCTGGGATATGCTTCTGGTCAGTTTGTTCCTACTGTCTCTCATCTGTCTCTTGCGTTGACTTTGCAAATGTAGTTTAATTTTCCACAAAAAATTAGTACTTAAGCCCAGGTATATGGCATCAGGACAACATTTGGCACCCATACTAATGAAAGTAAAAGTGTATGTGCTCAATCCCCTGTAACGCTACCCACATCGGAGGACATCACTAATCCTGTGGTAGCCAGTCCTATAGTTCTTCTATACATGATGTGAGGAGGTACTTTCTTTTACCTATCCTGATCCAGCCATCTGGCAGCATTGTGCAACTACCTGCATAATGGAATTATGCAGCGGGGGAGGCCTTCCTCTTCACTTTCTCCACCCTAAAATGAAGCAGAGGATTCTATATGCCATCCTGGTGTCCTTGTGCAAAACAAGGGAGACTATAAAGAGAATAAATGAACAAGAATGGCACAAACTGTGTTGTTCCTTGTAAATGGCTTATTTTGAAACTGAGCAAATAGTTGTTGGACATGGTGGACAAATGGTTCCAAAACTCCTAGTGCTTGAAAGGGACATTTGCCTTCTTCCCTCCCTGCCATGGACATGACAAAGTTGCTCCCCGAACCCTCCCATTTAATTTGAGATGAAAACTCTCCTTACTTGACTCAGAGTGTGGTTCCATGAGATTCATATTTTAATTAATGTTGCAGGAATTTGAGGGTTTTGTAGAACAGAAAATGACAATCTGATGACTTCTCCTCTTGTTGCAGGTTGGCAGGTATGAAATACTGGTACATCCTGCCCTTCTTGTTTGCCATTCTGGAGGTCAACCAGAATCCAAGGCTCTTGCCCAACATCACTTTGGGCTATAACATCTATGAGAACTATTTCAATACAAGATTAACATACGAGACCCTGGTAGACCTGCTGTCCATTGGGCAAAAGAATGTTCCTGGTTACAGCTGTGGAAGAGGGAGTACTCTGTTGGCTGTCCTTGAGGGGGTGGACTCTGAACTTTCCAAGCAGATTTCAACCATGCTTGGCCTCTACAAAGTCCCACAGGTACAAATGGGGGTGAGGGTATAGATTGCCTGCTTGCACTTTGCAATCATTGCAGTGAACTTCAGAAGGCAGCCCTTCTGTGAGCTTCATTGGGTATGGCTGGAGGAAGGCAGACCCAAACTCAGTAGAGCAGATCATGGCATCAAAGAGGTCTAAAGTTCCCTTCTGGAAACATTCTCTTCCACCAGCTGCTTGGGATTTTTCAAAAGATGCTGTAAGTAAGTACAGTAAGTTTTCTGTAGTTGATAATGCCTCGGATCACATGACATGGTAAATCAGTATAAGGCCAGAGCAGCTTATCGTGTCCTCTGAATCAAACCCAGCTCCACTTCAGGAGACCAGAGCTTCTTCCATGGCCTCTTCGAGTGACCCTGATGCCAGGAGAACAGAGTCATTCACAAGGGGGAGCTGGGATGTGAAGAAGAAGGAGTGCATCAGAAGGGGGCAGTTCACTTCCTCTTCAGGAAGTTGAAGACAATGTCTCTTGTCCCCACCAGGGACAGGGGCCACTCAGATAGGTCAAGGACACATTGGCCAAGGGCCACCAACCACACTCCCCTGGACAGCTGCCTAAAGTATCAGCCGAGACTGGGAGGACTGCAGGTGAGAGGGGCTGTGGTAGACCCGGCTGGATGCACCCCCTTTCTCCTGACCATGGCCACACTTTTGGGTTGGGGATACAGGCAGGTGTAGGAGATGAGCTGCATGTGTCTGGCTCTCCCTGAGGAGAGGCAAAGTACACTGCCCTGATTGCCCCATGGGACAGCTGCAAAGTCATTTGGGGGGATGAAAAGCATGATCCTCTCATCACTGCATCCCTTCAATGGGCACCACCATCCCTCAGTTGAGCAGGGTGGCCTTGGAAATGGGATGGAATACCTGCTTGTGTTCAGTGTCAAGACCAGACCATGGCAGCCCATCCCTTCAGTGCCCCTCTACTCAGTTGAGGGGTGGGCAGACTGCTTTGTGCTGGTTTCTTCCTCTTGAGCCTCAGCAGCACAAGCTCATTCAGCCTTGCCACTTCAGGGGAGCCTCAGAGAGCTGTCTGAAGGTGCTATCATCCATCCACCCATCCTGTTCATATCCCCCTTGTGTCCTTTCAAGAAACCCAAGTCAATTGAGAAGATTCTCCTCTGCATGGTTTTATCCTTACAACTACAGCCCTGTGAGGTAGGTTGGGCAGAGGGTCTGTGACTGGCCCAAAGTCACCCAGTGAGTTCCATGAATGAACAGGGGCTAGAACCCGCATCTCCCAAGTCCCAGTCAATGCTCTTCACCACTCCACCACGCAGGTCCTCCAGCTGGCACCCCTATTAGTTTCCCCTAGATATTGGGGGAAGGGTGGAGCTGGAAAGGGGGAAGGGGGATCAGGACACCTGCCATGCCCAGGCACCTGTCAGGCACCTTGAGGACCCAGGCAATTCAACCCACTATATCGCACATCGGGAATCCATCTTCAGTTGAAAGCAGTTCTTACACCGCAGGCTCTTTGCAGCCATATTACAGCAAAGCACTGGCTCTTTTTGTCCTGACACAGGGATATGAAGTGATTGGGCAGAGGAAACGGGCTCAGGAAGAGCTGCAGAGTGATCCAGTCCCCCTTACTTCTGAGGCTTGCCCTGCAGAGCCCTGCTCTGCTGTCCTGAGTGTAGACAGACCAGACTCACTTCCTTCTGGGTAGACATGCAGAGAATGCTTCTTTGTGATGTTATTTTAACGTACTGCAGAATGTTTTATTCCTTCTTACTTTGGAGCAGACATGCGAAATCCGTGTCTTGCTTACTTCTGAATTTGCTTGAAACTGATTCAAATAATATTTTGGCTTTGCTCACTCTGCCATTGGCCACATCTGAAATGCAGCCTCAGGCTTTGCCCATTTGGAATTTCCCCATCACTGAGATATGTCAGCACATGTGTAGGGTCCTTGAGAGCTGACATACATAGGAGGAAATTGAATCTGACACCAGGAAATGTTCCATCAGCATACCAGATGTGAGTTATATTCAAAATGACCTTCTTTAGGTGGAAAGTCTAATCTCGTGTGCCATAACTATTTCCAGTATACTCACTCCTTATTTTTATAAGGAAAACAAACCATCAAACTCTTTTGCTCTTTCCTAGGTCAGTTACGGTTTTGTTAGTCATGTTCCTAAAGTTAATCATCAGTTACCTTTTCTCTACCGGATGGTCCCAAAATCAGAACCTCCTTACCTGGGGATCGTCAAACTGCTCCTGCATTTCAGGTGGACATGGATCGGTCTCTTAGCTCCAGACAATGACAGTGGAGAAAGATTTGTGAGTGCCTTCACACCCCTGGTCAGGAGCAATGGCATTTGCATCGCATATTCACAGACTATCCCAGTGGCAGTGAAACACGGAAAACAGTTCGACACAATGCGATATTTGGTGGACACTCAAGTCAGTGCATTTGTTTGTCAAGTGGACTCCAATACCATCTTAACACTAGCAGTAGTAATGAGACTTGTTGAAATGGTCAGAAAATCAACTGTGGGGAAAGTTTGCATTGCTACAGCTTTGCAGGACCTCAGCGTCAGACTGCTTTACAAAATGGTTGATCTTCAGCACACCCATGTGGCCCTGTCCTTCTCCATCAAGACAAGCAGAAGGGCACACTATAACAATTTTGACCTGTTTTTCTCTGCTCTCAAAGAATTTTCAGAGAAAGCATTTCACTGCTCTTACACAAGGCATGTTGTGTCTGTGAAAGTCTGGAAAAGATGCAGAGAAGAGGAGGAGCTGGGGAGCCTGCCCCAGGATGAGATTGAAAGTATCCTGTCTCAAGACACGTACAGCATTTACAACTCCATCCAGGCTGTGGCACAGACCTTGCATGCTGCACACTCATCCGGGAGGAATCCAATGCAAATGGAGGGCAGAAAGAGGAGGGGACCTAAAAGAGTCAAACTGTGGCAGGTATTCCTTCTCCTTCATGGACACTTCCATTGAATCAGTTCCTGGATTTTGGAGGAGAGGGGGCAGGGAAGGGGCAGGTACAGCAGGATTGTTGTGATGTATAGGAACAATTCACTTGTGAGTTACCCAAAAGAGCAGGAAAGGGCAGCTGGACAGAATGAGTATTGTGCTTGTGTTTGATTCTAGTATCTGAGACAGTTGCTATAACTTGGATGCAGTTTTGATGAAGCCTCCTCAGTGGATTGTGTTCGGTCTCATAACATCATGTAGAAGGTGCATTCTTGGGAGAGGCTCAAGTGTTTTTTGCTTCCATAGGGCCATCCTGAACAAGTTAAGTCTTACTTATGCAGCAGGATACACTTTGATTCTCCTTTTCTGTGCTGAGTGGACTCATAGAGATCTTGTCTGAGGAGTTGGCAGAGCTTGCCACCTTTCAACTCACGCTCAGCAAGCTGATCATGAGGGTAACTGGACTCCTTCTTTGGACAGTTGCTAAAGAGAAGACACCTGAGGAAGAAATGCCTTGGGAGGGAGGGTCACCACCACGCTGCATGAAGGGTTCTCCATACAGTCCAGGATAAGTTAGACCCAGGCCAGCTGGGAGAAGCAATCAAACAATGAAAACAAAATCAGAATCACTGTCAGCCTGAAAGAATTGATTGAGATTATACCTGAAAATAGGCATGGCTGAGATGCACAACAGGAAGTTCTTTTTGCTAAGTGGAAAGGTTTTTTTTTATTCTTAGGGCTGAGGTTCATGCAGCTCTGGATCTTCCATCACCCCTCACCATGGATATACTACTCACACCCAATAGGAATTACACAACTTTCCCCCTCTGCTCTCTGCTTGTCATTCCAGCTTCACCCTTTCCTGAGAAACTTCCATCTGTACAACACTTCCACAAATGGGACTTATTTGGATGAAAATGGGGACCTGGCAGCTGATTTCAACATCATGAACTGGGTGGTGTTTCCCAACAAGTCAACTGCTGGTGTGAATGTTGGCAGCATACAGAGACGGGCCTTTGCAGAGATCAAGTTTGCCATTGATCCAAGTGCCATTATGTGGCCCCGAACATTTAACCAGGTAGAAAAACCCTGGTATGTTTCCTTGTGCTCTGTGATATCTGGCAATCCTGGCCTAGCCCTGGGGTATGTCTGACTGAATTTCTGGCACATTGGTTTATGGACTGAGGGCTGCTCTACATGAGGAGTTTCTGCTGCATACTTCATGCCACACTGCAAAACCTTTTCTGTGTTCCAGGTGCATTGCCCCTTCAAACTGGAGCTCACCCTGATTCCCAATGAGGTAGTTGGGGGTCTGAGCCTACCCTGCTCTACGGAGCGGAGGACTGAGCAAGCAAGAGGCAGTGATTAATAGGAATGGTGCAGGGAGACAGGAAATTATCTGAACATAGAGCTTGCCTCAGCAAGAGCTGGACTCTCACTTCCCTCATGTACTGTTTCTGGGTTTCCTTGTGCATCTTCACATTCTTCATGGTCCCTCTCAGACTTTTTGCTCCTCTTGATTTTTTCATTGAATAGTCAAGCTAAAAAAACAACAACTCTTCAAGGTGGCTACATGGTCCATGGAGGATCCTGTGGGGCTAAAAAGGGCCTTTATCTGATTTTCCACCTGATAATATATAAGGAATTCAGTGGGGGTTGTTTTTATGGAAGCAGGAGGAAGGCAGAGAGGGTTCTAGAAGGTATGATGGAAGATGTGGGAGATGGTTTGCCTGCATCATGTGTGTATCTGCTGCCTTTGTAGGAAGAGGCCATGCCTGCATGACTCCACTCACTCTCCTAGGATTGTTGTTGTGAGGATCAAATGTATGTATTTATTTATGTTAGATTTTTTGCCTACCCCATAAGCCATAAAGCTCCCTGGGAAGGTTACAGATAAAAATGGAGTGACATAAGCTGCCCTGGGTTCCTCACAACAGGAAAAATGGTACAATATAAAGGCAATGCAGATGGTGATTAAGAGGAAGATGAAGCTAAATTAGGTTGCCTGACACCCCTTCTCCTGTTGTTCAGACAGTGCCTTTTTCTAGGTGCACAAGAAGCTGCCAGCCTGGGTTTGCCAAAGTGGTTGTGGAAGGCAGGCAGGCCTGCTGCTATGCATGCGTCCCATGTCCTGAAGGGACCATTTCCTTGCAGGAAGGTAAGGGATGGCTGGGTACTCACAGACACATGGTCTGGAGGGGTTTAAAAAGGTATTCTCAGCCTGGGTTTCTTTCTCGCTTTGTGGATATCCATGTGGTGTGTACACATCATGGCAAGTGGACAGAATCCACACAAGCAGTGTACAGCTTTGATGGGAATTCAATCTCAGACAGTGAAGATGAGGTGGTTGCATTTTCTCAGCAAGCTCTGGAATCAGATCAGGGTCAGGGAATGCCTAGGGAGTGCAGAGAGTTGTTGGCCCAGGTTGATGGGGATGATGGCCAACTGGATCGTGGGAATGGGGGATAGCATGATAGGGGGAGAGACAGACAGCAGGAGGGGCTGATGAGACCCCCAGTCTGCCAATACCAGAACCAGAGGAGGAATTGTTCATGTCTGGGCAGGGCAGGTCTCACAGCAGAAGTTGACCAGTCTGTCTGACACAGAGGTGCCTCCTCCTGAATAAGTGATGCCAGTTGCTAGGAGATGGCACAGATAGGGAATTCATCTCAATGAGAAACAGGAAGGATGCTGGAGAACTAGGTTTCACAGTGCCTCACATGCTGGGTGTGCAGGCAAAAGGGGTATAGAAAGGTTAGAGACTGAGGGATGTTACAGAGGGCTCAAACACTTCACTCTGGGTGAACTCAAATTTGGAACAATAAAGTCTTGTGGAAAAGCAACTCAGGAGTAGTGTGTTTACTCAGGAGGAGACCCACACCCCTCAACAATCTAATTGTCAGTGCATCTGATTTCATAAAACAATTAGAAAAACTCCAAGTGTTTCCAGAGTCTGTTAAGGGCATAAACACTGTCTTGCAGGGTCACAGCAAGAGTCCACCAGGTCCAATGTTCTGTTCACACATGCACCAGCTGGATGCACACCTGGGGTATGAGGACCTTCACCAGGAACTGGATGGAGGAACCAGAACTCCCTAAACTCCCTTTTAGCATTCTCTCTGTAGCCTTTGATGCCTCAGCCACAGTGTACTCCTGGACCACCTGGTGGGATGGACCTTGAGGCAGCTGATTTCCAGTATTTCCAGTCCTTTCCCTCAGGATCAGCCTAGAAAGTAGTACTGGGGATAGTGATATGAAAGCAATCTGGCTTGGGGATGGGAATCCATCAGGTTTTCATGGCTGAGGTCCTTGTATTCTGGCCCACTTCCCCTCTGCCCTAAGTCTGCCTCATGCTGAGCATTTGCATGGACACTGTGCAGGCAGGTACCACATGTGTGCCTGTGAGGCTGGCTTGTGCAAAGGTGCCCCACCCCAGTACAAGCAAAGTTCTGCTATTGCACATGTGACTTGTGGGCATTGCCTAGTTCAAGAATTACATATTTTGCCAAAGAAGCTACTAGAGTTTCCAAGCACACATGGAGTCAATCTCAGCTGTGCTCACTTCCTGACCAGTGACAAGAGTGAGAAGTGAGCCCAAGAGAAATGCTTTCCTGCCTGACCTTCACACACCTGTCTGGGGGAAGATGGTTTCATTGCATGACTCTTGGCCTGTGGAGTTCCACAGGATTCCATCTCATCTGCCATGCTGTTGAATATGCAAGTACAAATGAGGGGAAGAGTCATGCAAATATCCTGAGGATGTTTGGCCATCAACCACCAAGAAAGCACTCAAAGCCCTTGAGAGATGCTCAGTTCCATAAGAGACTTGGTCAGGGTGACCACACTGAGGTTATGCTCACTCCAGGTGGAGCTGGTGGTAGTGCAGGGAAAATCTGACTCATTCTGCCTTGGGTGACCCTGCTAGAAGACTAACTGTGTGAGAGAGTCTGGCCTCCTGGTGGCATTGGCCTCAGCTTCTCAAATCCCTTCACTGCATGAAGGTGTGAATTGAAGAGGGGTAATCATCTTCTGCAGTCATGCAATTCAGAGGACATTCTCTTGCCTTTCTACTACCCTTCTGATGTGTCAGTTGCAAATGTTGATAAAAACCTTTTTTAAGAGAACAACAAAATAGTTTACTAATACTTTAAATAACCAACAATATAAACCAAATAAATACTGGAGCATATGGCATAGGTACTAATTGGAATAGGAACGTGAAGGTTGTTTTCCAGAAAGGATACATCTCAAAGTGAAAAAGCTCTGGGAGAACTTTATTCTCCAAATCTTCCAGAGCATAGTAAGCTTGTCAATATCTTGCTATGTGTTGCCAGGGTGGAGTCCATCTTAATCTCAATTAATGGGTTGCTAAAGAATGATGAAGCATGCTATGATGGGTCACCATCTAGATGGTCTTTCAGACACATGACTCAGCAAGGATCACTCATTATTTCTATGATGGATATTTAGTGTTTCAATGGACAATGCAAAACATTAAGTGAAGGCAGTGAAGAGGGTGAGCACCCGGAGGAGGGCTTTCTCTGCAGTGGCACCCCGCTTATGGAATGTGCTCCCCAGAGAGGCTTGCCTAGCGCCATCATTATTTGCTTTTTGGCGCCAGGCAAAGACCTTTTTATTGAAGAAATATTTTAATTGTTAATTAATTAATTAATTAGTTTATTTGTAAATTGAATAGGAAGTTAATTTAAATTTTAAATTTTAGCTTTTTATAGGTTTATTTATAGTTTTAATTGGGGACTCTGAGATGGGCCAATTTTAGTCTGTATAATTTTGTTTGGTTAGTGTGGGTTGTTTGGTTTATGTTTTTGTTTTATATTATATTCGTTTATATTATATGCGTTGTGAGCCACCCCGAGGCTAGTTGGCAAGGGGCGGCATAGAAATTTTTCTAATAAATAAATAATAATTTAAAAAATGCTTGCTTCTGAAATAGAGCAGCCTGAAAAACCAATTATTTCCTCATTTAGGCAATAAAATGCAGACCATGGTGAATGCAAAGCAGTTTTTACTAGAGTTGCTACAGCCTCTCTCAATCATTTCAGATGCAGATCGATGTTCCAAGTGTCCAGAGGACCAGCATCCAAACCAGGACCGAGATCATTGTGTCCCAAAGTGCATCAACTTCCTCTCCTATGAAGAACCTTTGGGGATCTCCCTGTCGCTCATTGCCCTTTCTTTGTCCCTGTGCACCAGTCTCCTCCTTGGCATCTTTGTTAAACATCGAGACACACCTATAGTCAAAGCCAACAACCGCGGCCTCACATACACACTCCTTGTCTCCCTCCTGCTTTCCTTCCTATCCTCCTTCTTATTCATAGGTCAGCCTCAGAAGGCAACATGTCTCCTCCGACAAGCCACCTTCAGTATCAACTTCTCTGTTGCAGTCTCCTCTTTGTTGGCCAAAACGGTCATGGTGGTGACGGCATTTATGGCCACGAAGCCAGGAAACAGGATGAGGAAATGGCTGGGGAAGGGTCTGGCAAACTCCATTGTGATTTCTTGCGCGAGCATTCAAGTGGGCATCTGCCTTCTCTGGCTGGGAATGTCTCCCCCTTTCCCAGATTCTGACATGCACTCCCAGCCTGGGCAGATCATCCTGCAATGCAATGAAGGGTCGGCCACCTTGTTTTATACTGCCCTCAGCTACATGGGCTTTCTGGCTGCCGTCTGTTTCACAGTGGCCTTCCTAGCCAGGAAGCTTCCTGGGTCATTCAATGAGGCCAAACTCATCACCTTCAGTATGCTGGTCTTTTGCAGCGTGTGGGTGTCCTTTGTGCCAGCCTACCTGAGCACCAAAGGGAAATACATGGTGGCCGTGCAGATCTTCTCCATCTTGGCGTCCAGTTTGGGGTTATTGGGTTGCATCTTCATCCCCAAATGTTACATCATTATCCTGAGACCAGAACATAATAGCAAAGAGCATCTCATGCTGAAACCGTAGCCTGGCAACTGCTTGTGGTATGTTGTTTGTAGAGCTTAGTGATAATATCTGCCTTGCTAGCTAGTTGCATTGTGTGCTATTCTCACACATCTCTTTTACCACCAAAGACATCACAAAAGAACTTTCTTTTCAACAAGGACTGCCTGATGAAGTGGGTACTGTCAAAGAACTTTAAAAATCTCCCCCATCACAACAGGAATCTTCAGAACATCCTGCTACTTTTGGTGAAACATGTACTCTGAAAACAAGTTTTCTTTCAGGCACACCTTCATACACCACAATGTGGTCACCAAGTTGGATGTGAAACCACCTCTCATCTCTAGGCATCAAAATCTTCATTTGTCCAGCAGAATAAATGGGCATATTAAAAAAATTAAAGGCCTAAATGTGATTTCCAGTTCTCTAGGAACACACCATGCTTCACATCCTTCATCTAGGTGTGGGGTTCTTGAGGTAGGGATGTGTGAGAAACCTACTGTGAAAGAACTACACAACACACTGGGGAACTCAGAAAAAGAGACAAAAGGCCAATCAAACAAAAAGAAAAGAATAGAATAGCAGTTTGCAACAAAAGAAGTGTGCTAGTTGTGGGAGATTCCCTCTTGCTTGGGATGGAAAAATATGTATGTCATGATGGCCCAGACAATTGCCAAGTATGTTGTCTCCCTGGCACCAAGGTTAAAGATATTACCAGCAAGATCACACAACTCATATGACCCACTGATAAATACCCCTTCCTTCTCTTCCACATGGTTACCAACAACACTGCCATAAGAAGTTTCACTGAAATAACAACAGACTTCAACGCTCTAAGGAGGAAAATAAAAAACACTGGGGTCCAGATAGTCTTCTCCCCAATCCTACCAGTATGTGGAAGAGGAACTGTTAGGGAAAGAAAAATCCTTCAAGTGAATGACTGGCTATGATGGTGGTGCTGTAAAGAGAGATATGGGTTCTGGGACCACAAGCTAAGCTTCCTGGAAGACGGACTATTGGCAAATGATGGGCTGCACCTGACAAAGAATGGGAAGCAGATGTTTGGCCACTACATGAAAACTTTATCAGGAGAGCTTTAAACTAAAACCTGTATGGGAGGGAGAGGTACAGCATGGCACACCATCACCTGGCAAAGACTTATACATTTATATATAGAGAGAAAAAACCTCAATCAGGGCCCAACAGCAGTCTCCCAAAAAACCTAGGAAGAAAACTAGGGCACAATGGGAATGAACTTCAATGTCCCTACACCAATGCCCGGAGTATGGGAAACAAACAACACGAACTTGAGCTCATAGTACACAAGGGCAATTATGATATTATTGGAATAACAGAAACTTGTTGGGATGACTCACATGAATGAAACTCTACAATTGATGGATACAACCTGTTCAAGAAAAATAGAAAGGACAAAAAGGGAGGTGGTGATTGCACTATATGTAAGAGACACATATATCAGCAGGGAAATACAGGAAGAGGAACTTAGTAGCCCTGTTGAAAGTGTCTTGCTAAATTCAAAGGGAGCAAAAAATAAGAAAAACATATTATTGGCAGATATTACAGTTTACCCAGTCAAAATGAGGACAATGATGCAACCTTAGAAAAGTAACTTGCCAGTATTTCCAAGAAGAATGATGTAGTCAGCACGAGGAACCTCAATTTCCCTGACTTATGTTGGGAGACAAATTCTGCCAAGCATGGCCTCTCCAAGCAATTCCTGACATGTGCTGTCAACAACTTATTCAGATGACATGTTTACAGCAAGGCATACAGCAATGTATGTTGGGGGAGGAGTGAATCCTTGACAGAGGGGGCAGAAGAGGCACTGTATGAGTTCTGGGGCCAATATGCACTTTGGTGCAAGGAGTCCGAAAGGTACAATAGGAGAGAAGGGGCCCTGTCTGGACTTTCAAGGCCTTTAGAGTGGGTTTCTCATCTCTGCTGGCCAAGACAATAGGGCATAAATTCATCATCTGCCTCCTGCATGAGGCCAGGAGGGTATTAGCAGGACCGATAAGGAGGCCTGTTCGTCCTTTGTCCATCAACCACCCAAGAGGATATCTCCCTTTTGTGAAGGCACTTGGGTGCGGCAGGAAGAGATAACAAAGGTACTACATTTTAATTAAAACAGACCAGGTAACTAGAGCTCATCCAGGTCAACCAAAGCCTATAACTTTAGGAGTCAGAGACCCAGGCCTTAATCTGGGGTAGAGGCTTGCTAAAAGCTTCCTTAGGTGCACCCTTGTTTTGGATTTAGCTGGTAATTTATACATTTTAAATCATTTTCTGGGGTAATTTATGCTGTGGGGTTTGTTTTATTCTACTTTTATTTTTAAGCTGTCCCAAGACGTTCTGTGGGGGATGGGGGATGGGATAGAAAAGCTTTTGCTAGATAGATAGATAGATAGATAGATAGATAGATAGATAGATAGGAAAATAACATTTATTTTTTCCTTGTAGAGGTGCTTAATTTGTTTGTGCACTGATACTTTGCCACTGGGGCTCATCACCCTTGGATAGCTGTTCCTGGATTCTATGCCAGCCCCATTGCCCACAAACACCTCCCACACCTGCCCCTCCCTCACTGCACAGTTGCCTGACTCTTCACCTGCAAGCGCCCGCGCTCCCTCTCGCAGCTCAGCACATGGAGGGCAGCAGTGCAGGCACATGGGCCAGGGAGGGAGAAAGTACACCCTGCCAGGAACACTTTTCCAGAGATGCTGGTGTGGGCAGCTTCCTCAGACAGTGTCTTGGCAAGCCACAAGGACAGTGATTGTCCCAGGGCTGGAGAGTGAAGCTGGAGCTGGCATACCCATGCTCAGCCCATGCTCATTCTCACTCACTCCCAGCATGGGACAATCACTGGACTCACCTGGTTTGTCACGCCAATCCCGGAATGTGTAGAGACTGGGCAGGACAGGACAGCATGACTTCCTGTCAATTACTGCTCCTGGAAGCAGCATGGCACAATGCCCTGCTGCCTAGCAATCCTGTCTCCAAGGCTAGACACCAGACAGCCGCTCACCAGCCAGGAAGGGAAGGAGCGCGGGCCAACCAATCAGGTCACTGCTGTTGGTAACTCAGCAGTGGTTAGGCAGATTTGGTCAGCTCACCACTGGAAGCAGAAGCATCCTTGCAACTGTGGCCACTCCTGCCACAGGACTCTATGGAAGAAACATCAAAACCATGCAATAAGGTGGGGCTTCTGTGTTCACACTGGGCAACAGGCTGAGGTGAAAGATAAAAATCTGAGAGCAGGCCATTTTTTCTGCACATAGCTTCACAGAAAATAAATGTGCCACAACTCATCATGGCAACTTGGTTCACACCAAATGACAAGTGACTCTTGCACAATCTTCACCTCTGTTTGTCATATCTAAACCTGCCCAATGAGCACTTGCATTCTGCAAGAGTTGCACCAAGCACTTTTGTTCATCCCAAACATTGCTCCTAAGCTACAAAACGATCCTTTGAGACTCTTGTCTCATCACAGTGATTGTGCAACCAGTACTCTAGACTATGTGGTAGCATTCAGGATACTAAATCTGTAGCTTCCCTTGCCCGCTTCGTGTCTGGAGCACTTGCCTGTAACCAGGTTACTACCTGTTAAGCGGTCCACATGTGAGCAAGACTAACCACAAACCAGACCAAAAAATTAAATCACCTCCAATTTCCAAATGAGTCTATTTATTCAAAAACAGCACTGCACATAATAGCATGGAATACTTTTAGAATAAAATCAAAATTAAAGGAACATTTTAAACCAAATAGTTAAGGACAGCTGAATTGTCCCTGGCTGACACTTGAAAAAAAATGTAATGGTGAGTTGCACAAACATATTTTTTCCAGCTGCACTACCATCTGGAGACTTTTGTGATAGAATGGTGTAAAAAGGCTTTAAATGGAACCACACATCCAGTGATGCTGTGGAAGTGCTCTTTGCTCCCACACAATTATCAAAATCATCATGATTAGGCTACTTTACATCAAAGCTCAAGGGATTTCCAAAGCAGCTTTAGAAAGTGATGGAAATGGTCTCAAATGGAGAGCAACTCTTGGTGATTTGCCATACATGAGTCTGAAGAAGCTGCTGCATAAATATCTCCAGTGCTTCTGAGAGCCTGGGATGTGGTTCAGCAAAGGCAGGACTATTGTGAAGTTTAAAGTCACCCCATCCAAATCTGGGGCCATGCTGGGGTCCATATTGATTAGCATCCTCTCTTCAACTTTAGATGTAAGGTCATCTAATTGAATGTTTCTGACAGCCCTGAAGAGAGAGAGAGAGAGAGAGAGAGAGAGAGAGAGAGAGAGAGAGAGACTGTAGCAGGCATGGTGCTACTCCTGCTGCTCATTCTGCCACCCCATCTCCTTTCAGTGATCCTGAACACAAAATGTCCACTGAATCTGATGAGAGATGACAGAGAGCCATTGAATTATCACAAACCCAAAGAGTACATGATTGGAGGGATCACATCTACAGCAACTACGGTATTTCAGCCCTACAGCTTCTCAGAGCCGCCCTCCAACATATTTTACTTGTAAGTGAAGAAGTTCTGGACTCAGAATTCATACTCTCCAGCTTTTACTTCACAGCAGAGGGAAATTTTGAGATGGTGATTGATACACATTCAAACTCTGCCTAGCCAATACTCAGCCGGCCACTTCAAATGCTCCACTGTGCAGCAGTCTCTCCCTCCCTCCCTCCCTCCCTCCCTTTGTAACATTCTTCCATTTATACACCATCCCCAACTCTTCCAAGCAACCTGCATTGGCCCACATAGGGTTTGCTTTCATCTCATCATGAAGAGGTGGGTTGGGCCCCAGATCAGTCTCTGACCCAAAGTCACTCAGTGAGTTTTCTGGCTGAGTAGGGACCAGAACCAGGTCCCGCAGGTCCCAGTCCACTCTCACTCCTCCCAGAACCATGCCAGCCTCAAGCTTGCCCGGGCAGCCTCCATAGCCAGAAGTGATACAGTGAGGGGCTGATCAGTGAGGGACCATCTTGGGTCCCACAGCCCACAGAGAGAACATTACTAGATGGAAGTTGTGGTTTAGTGGTCCTCACGCTGCTCACCATGCCTTCTGTTATCCTTATGATAAAGAACACTTCTTTATTTTTATGTAAGATAAAAACATTTGGTAACATGCTTGTTTTAAATGAGCAGATCAGATTCAGGACTGCTGGAGAAGAAGGTGATGAACAAATTTTATTTATTTATTTTCCTTGGTTGTTTGTTTATTCAATTCATATTCCACATTAAATTAGTCTAAGGACTCCCTAAGTGGAATATGAAAGCATGTGACCCTTTCTCTCCCTGTCATAGTCCTGAAAAACAGGGCTCAATCTTGACATTGCTGTCAAAGAGAATATAGTTCCAAGGGGAAAATGTGGGCATTTCTAATGCTTGGAAAGACCCCTTTCACCATTCAAATGATATGTTTCCATGGCATGTGGAAAGAAACTAGATCCCACTGATTTACATTGTAGCATTGGAGAGATGAGGTACCGGTAAATCCTACCCTTCCTCTTTGCCATTCACAAGATCAACCAGGATGCAAGGGTCTTGCGCAACCTCACCCTGGGCTGCAGAATCTTTGAGAACTATTTCCAAGTGGGAATGATGTACGAGGCCCTGCTGGACCTGCTGACTGGCAGCCAAAAGAATATTCCCAACTACAGCTGTGGAAGACAGAACTGCTGGCAGTTCTTGAAGGGGCTGACACCAAAATCTCCAGCAAGATTGCAGACATCTTGGGCACCTACAAAATCCCGCAGGTATGAATGGGCTAGGAGAAGCAGAGTCTAATTCCACTTCTCCATTGCTCTATAGAAATCCATTTCAACTCAGTAATGCTCAGGGAAACACACCCCACAGAATCATCATTCATAGCACTGTTATCTAATCCAATTTCCTAGGTATGCCATTCCAGGTGAAGGAGTGCTTGTTTGTGAACAACCCGCACAAGATTCCAGCTTCTCAGACCACAGGAGCACAGGAAGCAGTCAACTGTCAGGGAAAAACTGAGTCTGCCATGTATACTTTTCTGAGTCAGGCCTTTATTGGGCAGGAAAAACTGTTTAACCTTGACCAGAATCTCACCACCCACTTTTTCACAAATGAGAACTACACACTGCAGTAGTTTTCACAAACCTTTAAAAAAGATGATCAGCTGTGTTGCAGGACACAGTAGTAGATAAGATTTTTTTTCAAGATGACTGTTTAACCTGGGATACAGGACCATTTTTATCATCTCTCTCTCTCTTGCTCTTTCTCTCTGTCTCACACACACACACACACACATGCACAATCCACGGGCCATTTTTTTTCTGGACAGGCTTGAATACTTTTGGCAGAGTTGCCTGCCTGCTCAATCTCTCTTCTCCTTCCTAGGTTGCCTATGGAATTGTTTGTCAAGGTCGTAAGAAGAGAGGTGACTCTCTTTTCTTCTACCGGAAGGTCCCCAAACAAAAAGCGCCCTATGAAGGGATTGCCAAACTGCTCCTGCATTTCAGATGGACATGGATTGGGCTCATTGCTCCAGACTATTTCCATGCAAGAAGGTGAGTGTTTCCAGAGCAGAGTTGACTGACGCAGGCACTTGGAAGGGTGCTTCTGTTCTGACCCCTGTCATTTGCAGGCATGGGGTTCTCTGTAGCTTTGTGGACACTTCATTATTAGTGTAGTCACTAAACGTCACAGAGATGGACTTGTACATAATATCTTTGAATGCTGAAGACAATTGTCCTGTAGAGGAATTCGAATGCCTTACACTTCAAATTGCTTCAGTTTCCAATAGCAGGGCCACAGCTACAGCATGAGGAGAACTGCAATACAGCCTTCAGAGGGCATCAGCTTCTGGAGAAAATGTGTGCTGCAGCTGCTTCTCTTCTTTCCAGATGCAGGACATTGCCATAAGTGCCTGGAGGACCAGCATCCACACCAGGCCAAGGTCAATGTGTCCCAAAAAGGATCAACTTCCTCTCCTACAAAGGCCCTTTGGGAATCATCCTTGCATGCTCTGCACTGTTCTTGTCACTGACCACACTTCTGCTTATAGGCATCCTCATGAAATACCAAGAAACTCCAGTGGTCAAAGCCAACAACTGGGACCTCACCTACTTGCTTCTCTTGAGGGATGGCGAGGGATGGCGAGGGATGGCGAGCTGGAAACAATGAGGGATGGCGAGCTGGAAACAATTCTCCCTACAACAATACAGCTATGAGAGCGATGGTGCTGGAATGGCCCAGGGGATTTGGGCAGGGAGTCACTGGGTGGACTAAGGGATATGAGGGCATTACAACAAATGTGTGTCTTGTCCAAGAGGTGGTACACAAATTTATGTAAAAAGAGCCCATCTGGTAACATGCATGATTTAAATGAGCAGATAGGATTCAGGACTGCTGGAGAAGTAGGTGAGGAAGGAATTTCATTTATTTTCCTTGATTGCTTGCTTATTCAATCCATATTCTACTTCAATAAGTCCAAGGACTTTTTAAGTGGAATATGAAAGAATAAGCAACCTTTTATCTCCCTGTGATGGTCCTGAAAAACACGGCTCAGTCTTGCAATTGCTCTCAAAGAGAATATAGTTCCAAGGGGAAAGTGTGGGCATTTCTAATGCTTGGAAAGACCCCTTTCACCATTCAAATATGTTTCTATGGCATGCTGAAAGAAACTATATCCTACTTAATTACATTGTAGCATCGGAGAGATGAGGTACTGGTACATTTTGCCCCTCCTCTTTGCCATTCACGAGATCAACCAGGATGCAAGGCTCTTGCCCAACATCACCCTGGGCTACAGCATCTACGAGAACTATTTCCAAGTGGGAATGACGTATGAGGCCCTGATGGACCTGCTGACTGGCAACCAGCAGAATATTCCCAACTACAGCTGTGGAAGACAGAATGACCTGCTGGCAGTTCTTGAAGGGGCTGACACCGAAATCTCCAGCAAGATTACAGACATCTTGGGAACCTACAAAATTCCACAGGTATGAATGGGTTAGGATAAGCAGAATCTATTTGCACTTCTCAGTCGCTCTATAGAAATCCCTTTCAATTCAATAAAGCTCCAGGCAACTTAGCCGACACGATCATCATTCATAGCACGTTTACATTATTCCATTTCCTAGATATGCCATTCTAGGTAAAGTAGTGCCTGTTTATGTGCAACCTGTACAAGATTTCAGCGGCTCAGAACACAGGAGCACAGGAAGCAGCCGAGCATCAGAGAAAACCTGAACCTGCCACATGTATTGTGCTGCTTCAGGTCTTTATTGGGCAGGAAAAGCCAGAATCCCCTTTTTACTCCTGACCAGAATTTCACCAGACCAATGAAAGTGACACCTTTTCAACAAGTCAGAATTACACGCAGCTGTAGTTTTCACCAAACTTTGAAAGAAATGATCGGCTGAGCTGCAGGACACAGTAGAAGAAAAGACTTTTTAAAAGATGACTGTATAATTTGGGATGCATGACCATCTTTCTCCCCTTCCCCCCACCCCTCACCCGCATGCACACACACAACAGAAGTTTTTGTTTCTGGGCTGGCATGAATGCTTTTGGCAGAGATGCCTGCCTGCTCAATCTCTCTTCTCCTTCCTAGGTTGCCTATGGAATTGTTAGTCAAGGTCATAGGAAGAGATGTGACTCCCCTTTCTTCTACCGGTTGGTCCCCAAACAAGAAGCCCCCTATGAAGGAATTGCCAAACTGCTCCTGCATTTCAGATGGACGTGGATTGGGCTCATTGCTCCAGACAATGACCATGGGAAGAGATTCATGAGCACCTTTGTACCAGTGGTCACCAGGAACAGCATTTGTATCGCCTTTGCACACATTATCCAAATACTGAATTTGAGAAGAGTAAAGGAGAAGCTGATCTTGAACTTACTGGACACTCAAGTCAAGGTAGTGGTTTTTCCAACAGACTTTCAGATCATGATAACTCTTGGAACACTGATGCAGGCACTTCTACAAATCAAACAGACTACTGCAGGGAAACTTTGGATTGCAACAGGTGTGTACGACCTCAGTGTGAGATTGTATTACAGACTGGTTGATCACCAGCACACCCAAGTTCTCTTCTCCTTCGTAATCCATACAAATAAAAGGATGTCATATGACAATTTTGATGCCCTTTTCTCTGGCATCAAGCACTTTGGGGAGAGAACATTTCATTGTTCCTATTCCAGGCAGAACCTGTCAGTGAAAGGTTGGAAAAGATGCTCTGAGAAAGAGAACTGGGAGAACCTGCCCCAGCACATGATCACACAGATTCTGTCTCAAGATTCCTCCAGCATTCACCATTCCGTTCGGGCTGTGGCACAGGCCCTAAATGCTGCACACTCATCCAGATCAAGCTGGATGGTGAGTGGAGACAGGGGGGCCTTCCAAAGAATACAGCTGTGGCAGGTATGGATCTTCTTTCATTGTTACACATGTTTATTACACTGCTAAGTAGTAAATACAATTTTGAGTCATCACATAATACGGTACTCCAAAAACCAGCAAGATGAGCTGCAGTAGCACATCTAGCCCTAACCCTAACCTGAATCCCAGCAGTTGAATGAAGGCAAGAGCAGAAAGTCTGTTTATTGGTCAGATGAAGCTTTTTGTCAGTCCTAAAGAGAATGTGGAACAAACCATGAACTTTATTTCCACAGTTAGATTGGCTAAGCTGCTGGCTGTCAATCCACATTCATGCTATCAGATTTGGACTTCCTCTGGCTTGCTCCACACTCGGTGTTCATGTAGTATTGGAAGAAAGCTCTGCTTGAGAAGTGCATGTTTTAATTACAGATATGTATTCATGCTTTATCCTTTAACTATTTTACATATGGATTTGTAAAACATTATTACAATTGTTACAATTCTTAATATATAACATTTCTAAACTGATTTTCCTCTTTGTGGTTATTTTGCTTAGTAACTAAAGAAGAATCAATGAGAATAAATGGAAGGGAGGTCCCAAGGCCCTCATTCAGCATCTGGTTTTCTGCAGCTAGACTGCTTCTCCAACTTGTGCCTGGAAAATGCACTCTATACAAAAGCAGTCCAACTAAACACAGGGCTGGGGAAACCTGATGTAAAGGATAAAATATTCTTCCTTTCTATTCCTCCAGACAGAACTTATGGAAATTGAATATGAGTTGGGAAGAATTGCTACCCATTAAATCTATAAATGTTGAGGTCAAGCTTTGTGACAGCATTTCCTCTTTCCTGTGTCCTTTCAGCACCATCTGTCCCTGAGAAACTTCCTGCTCTACAATGCTTCCACAGATGAAGTTTCCTTGGATGAGAATGGGGAGCTGACTGCTGACTTTGATGTTGTAACCTGGGTTGCCTTTCCCAACAAGTCCATAGCTCTAGTGGTGGTTGGGAGTGTAAAGAGAAAGACTTTCACAGAGGTCAAGTTCACCATTGCCCAGAGCACTGTCATGTGGCCCAGGTTGTTCAACAAGGTGGGCAACACATGGTTCACTGGCATCCTGTTGCAAATTCACTACAGGCCATCCTATATGTTTCTACTCTGAAGGATATTCCTTTAAGCTCAATGGGGCTTGCTTGCAGGAAAGTGGGTGGAAGATTGCAGCCTTCAGCTCTCTTCCTGTATTGTGTACTTTGCAACATTCTTAGAGCTTGTGATCCTTACCATAGGACTTATGACTCAGTAAAAGAATGCACTCAATACAAAAAGAAAGGAGTAAGCAGTTTGTAAATGAACTGTCAGCACAGGAGGGTGCTACACTGGGCTTCCTCAGTCCGTTTGAGACTGAAGGGGCATGTGCAGCTTTCACAGACTATTGGGGAAGCTGTTACACAGGGATTACCCTTAGCAAGTGGACCCATTCCTGACATGACAATCATGGCAGCCTTAGCTTATTACGAAGATCCTTTCCACAAATCTCTCAGACTACTCTCTTATTGCTATACCTCTTGGCTGAACTGTTCTTCCATCAACCCAGAGTTTGCCAGCATTTCAGGTCTTGCTTTTCAACTGGTACTTAAAGAAGGCTGTTACAGCTTGAACAGTCATTTGGGGACACACTTAAAGCCGACATTGCTGAGCATGCTTCTGAACCCAAGTAGGACTGCAGCCATTCCAGCAAACTGACAGTGGCAGCTGGAAGGCTGGCATGTGGTTTTGCTGTGTCCTCATTCCAAGCAAACAGGAGGCTTAGAACCTTCAGTTGGAAAGGTTTGGGGCCTTAATATATGCCAGAGGTTTTGAGAAAGCCTTACCACCAGAGGGCATCACAGAGGACACCAGAGTTGCTAGGCACCTGCTGATAAGATGCTTCATGTTTCCCTCAAATCCAAAGTGCCTGTATCAGTTGAGTTGGTCAGAGAGCCATGATTCCTTATTTTGGATCTGGTGAACACTTTTCAGTTAAAGAGGCTTGTGCACAAAGACCCAAGGCCTGTTGCTTGAACCTGTCTCTGGTGGCTCACATAAGCTGTAGAGAGGGGGCTGATGTGCTATACCCAAGGAGTGATGACTGTCTTCTACTGGGAGTGAGGAGAATAAAAAGGAAGCCTAGAAGCCCCACTGGCAAACATTCCACACGTGGAGAGGTTTTCTGCTGTGCAACTCCAGATGTTCTTGGGTGATACAGATTGCAGGGCTCCATTGGTACACACCTTCAAATCTCGTTATGGCTCCATGCAAGAACAGGGAGTGCAACTCTTGCCAATGTCTGAGACCTCTCCACTGCTAACCTTCTCAGCAGTTTTTAATGTCAACAGCCATCACATAGCAACACTCGGGTTAGCCCTTTCCTGGTTTCAACATGGCTGGTGCAGCCAGATCTTTGGGCAACGTAGAAATACTGTCCAGCACCAGCTTAATAGATGCTTCTCACCTGCTTCCATCATCACAGAAGGTAACCATTAGCGGGGAATCGTCGGGATGGCAGCCAGTGACAAGCGGGGTCCCCCAGGGCTCTGTCCTGGGGCCGATCCTGTTTAATCTTTTCATTAACGACATGGAAGAAGGGGTGAACAGTCTGCTGATCAAATTCGCCGATGACACTAAAAAGGTCTTGCACTTGGGGCATAGGAATAGCTGTCATAAGTACAGGTTAGGGGACAAGTGGCTGGAGAGCAGCACTTGTGAAAGGGACCTTGGGGTACTGGTTGACCGCAGGCTAAACATGAGTCAGCAGTGTGATGCGGTGGTCAAGAGGGCGAATGCCACCCTTGGTTGCATAGCCAGAAGTGTGGCTTCTAGATCAAGAGAGGTATTACTACCACTCTACATGACTCTGGTGCGCCCTCAACTGGAGTATTGTGTTCAGTTTTGGGCCCCTCATTACAGAAAGGATATAGCCAGGTTGGAGTCTGTGCAGCGTAGGGCCACAAGGATGGTGGCTGGTTTGCAGGGGATGCCGTATGAGGCCAGACTGAGGGAACTGGGTCTCTTCAGCTTGGAGAAGAGGAGACTCAGAGGGGATATGTTGGCAACATACAGGTATGTGAGGGGGTGTCACATGGAGATGGGGAGAG
The DNA here is from genome assembly GCA_023646645.1 of Varanus salvator macromaculatus. NCBI lineage: Eukaryota > Metazoa > Chordata > Lepidosauria > Squamata > Varanidae > Varanus > Varanus salvator. The sequence continues at coordinate 43,358 of JAIXND010000735.1, read as the reverse complement.
GCCTGTTCTCCCCTGCAGAGGAAAGCAGGACGCGCTCCAATGGAGCAAAGCTCAGGGAGCCAAGGTTCAATTTGGATGCCAGGAAGCACTTCCTGACAGTTAGGACCCCGAGGGCGTGGAATGGGCTTCCACGGGAGGTCATTGAGGCCCCATCAGTGAGGGTGTTCAAAGATAGGCTGGACATGCACATGGTGGGCATGTCATGAGCGGAGCCGGCTGGTGCCGGAGGTCAGACTAGATGGCCCAGGAGGCCCCTTCTGACTCGCTCTGTTTCTATGTTTCTATGTTTCTATCACAAATGCAGCACTCAAAACATACCAACATTCACAAGGTGACTGGATCAGTTGTGCGGCTGCCTGAGACTGCCAGCTGGCTTGTATGTGAGCATGGCTAGTGCAACTATTTCTGGGGTCAAGGGCTCCCCCTTTTCCATCAGCACAAATGAAGCATTCTGAAAATACCAGAATTTGCAAGTTGACTAATTCAGCCATGCAGCTACCTGAAATGTCTTTTTTCTGCTCTCCTCAAATGTAGAAATATTTTCCAGTGTTAACTATGAAACCAATTCACTCACTCCTTTTGCTTTCTGCTCCTCCTCTTTGCCATGGACAGACTGTGCCTCCTTCTAGATGCTCATCAACTTGCAGGCCTGGGTTTGCCAAGACAATTCGGGAAGGGAAGCCAATCTGCTGCTACGATTGTAGCCCGTGTGCAGCAGGCACTATCTCCATGCAGGAAGGTGAGTGGCTCCAGAGGGAAGAGCTGCCCGTGGCAAATCAGGCAACGTCCACTGACTTCCACTGATTTCCCAGCTTGGGAACCCTGCAGCTTGACCCAGCTGTCCGAGTGGGACTCCATTCGCACCATCTGCTTTGCCGATGCAGGGAAGAGGCCCACCTTGAAAGGCACGGTCATGGGGATTGGCTCCACTGGGTTGATGAAGCGAGGCAGGAGTCACATAGGGTAGGGTGTAATGCTTCCAGCATGGATTTGCAGCCTGATGATGCATGAGGCCCTTTTCCACTCACCAGTTGCTGCTCTCATGCCATACATTAAACATGCATGTGATTAACTTTCTTCTCAGGCTGACTGATGATGTGGCACTGGAGTACTTCCGTTCCTTCCCCAGTTTCCCCTTCCCTCCCGCCCACGAATTCCTGCAGCAACATTGAGATATCCCACAAGATGTTTGCTGCACCTTTCTACTGGCTATGGCATGATATGTAACTTTCTACAAATGTCACACATTTGAAACCTGAGCTATCACCACACATTGCCAGTGGGAAATTTGAAATCAGGTCCTTTCTCAGTCATGGTGAATGTTGCTCATTAATGCCCACCCCCCACCCCATTTCACCATTCCCCTTCTTCCATCCTGAAAGGTCTGTTCTGTACCTTCACCAAGAGCAGTTAATTAGTAATGGAAAATTCCATTGACAGAACTGTAGCTCCACTCTAACTCCATTAGACCGGTTCTGAGGTACTGTCTTCAACCCTCTTGAGCTGCCAGAAGCAGGGCCACAGCTCCAGAATGAGAAGGACTGCAATAAACACGTGAGAGGCCTTCAGATTCTGGGGAAGGCAGGTACTGCAGTTGCTTCCCTTCTTTACAGATGCAGGCCGTTGCCACAAGTGCCCTGAGGACCAGCAACCAAACCTGGACCGGGATCGATGTGTTCCAAAGCGGATCGACTTCCTCGCCTATGAAAGCTCTTTGGGGATAACCCTCACATGCAGTGCACTGATCTTGTCCCTGATCACTCTTCTGCTTATAGGCATCTTCATGAAATACCAAGAAACTCCAGTGGTCAAGGCCAACAACCAGGACCTCACCTACTTGCTTCTCTTTTCCCTCCTGCTTTCCTTCTTGTGCTCCTTTCTATTCCTGGGTCGGCCACACAAGGTCACCTGCCTTCTCCAGCAGTCTGCCTTCAGCATCATCTTTTCCATTGCGGTCTCTTCTTTGTTGGCCAAAACGGTCATGGTGGTGGTGGCCTTTATGGCCACCAAGCCAGGAAACAGGATGAGGAGATGGCTGGGGAAGGGTCTGGCCAACTCCACTGTGATCTCCTGCTCCACCGTTCAAGGGGGCATCTGCGCAACCTGGTTGGCAAGCTCTCCTCCACACCTTGACTCTGACCCGTACTCACAACCTGGGCAGATCACCCTGAAATGTCATGAAGGCTTGTCTCTCATGTTCTATACGGCCCTTGGTTACTTGGGCCTCCTGGCTGCTACCTGTTTCCTGGTGGCCTTCCTAGCCAGGAAGCTGCCTGGGGCATTCAATGAAGCCAAACTCATCACCTTCAGCATGCTGGTCTTTTGCAGTGTGTGGCTGTCCTTTGTGCCTGCCTACCTGAGCACCAAAGGGAAATACATGGTGGCTGTGCAGATCTTCTCCATCTTGGCCTCCAGTGCAGGCCTCCTGGGCTGCATCTTCATTCCCAAATGCTACATTATCCTACTGAGGCCACACCTGAATACAAAAGAGTATCTAACCCTGAAGCTAAAAAATGCATCTGATTCCTAGGACATAGATTTTCAGCTATAAAGGACAATCCAACCAATGCTGGTCCCTGAAAGTGAATTGCTTTCATATCCTATTCCCTATGGTTGGCTTTTCTGCGATGGCCATCTGTGCACTAGCAGGCCCCTGCCACTGTCCCCCCTCGGGTGCCATGCTCATTTCCTCTTTTTTGGTGGCTCAGGCAACTGAACAGAAATGGGGGAGAGCCAGCTCCTGAGTGGGAGCACTGCGGGGCAGGAGGCAACCTCCCACCAAATCTCAACTATAGACAGTTCCTGAATATAGTTCTGTGAGGTATATCTGCATCCCCAAATGCTACATTATACTACTGAGGTCACACCTGAATACAAAAGAGCATCTAATACTGAAGCTTAAAAATGCATCTAATTCATACAACATATTTTTGCGAAAGTAAGGAATATTGCAACGAATGCTCCTGCCAGTGAGTGAATTGCTTTCATATGCCATTCCCAGTGATCTCTCTTCTCTTCAATGTGTATCACTCACCAAAGCATGTTTACATCATGGTGAATGAAGAGAGTAACTGGAAAAACCTGAGAGCCTTTTCCTTTAAAGAGTTCTCTACTTGGCTTCCAGAGAAAATGTTGACTTGAAAGCAGCGGTCTGATACTACTCCCTTCCTTAACTTGTTAACTAAAGTAATCAATAGCCTTTGGACAGGTATTTTCCTCTCTCTGATTGGCAGGAGGTTATGAAGACATTTTGGCTGTTGTTCTGATAACACTGAGTTGCCAAAATAAGGTCAACTGATAGAGTCAATTTTCCCACACCTACTTTTTCTTTTGTCTCCTCCTCTGTTTTAGTGTTTATCTAATATTGTTTTTAACTTTAATTTTTGCCAAGGGAATAATAATTGTATTTTGACCTGCTGCAATTTACACTCTTAAGGCCCTTTTTGTTCACAGATTTTGAAGGGACCCTGGAAAGGGAAATAAGGTCATTAAAGACATCCTTATTCCAAGATGTTCTCTTTTAGAACGGTGGATGGTGTAAACTGACCTTGGCATGTGAATATTAGCTTGGGGTGCATCTCTGCTTACTTTCTGGCTTTTAATTTGAGAGGAAGAATTCCTGCCTTCTCCAGACAGCCAAGACTTAAGGCCTAAATTATTAATTTTTTCTTCAAGGCATTTCTGTTTGTGTACATGGAAATTCTCTTTCATGAATCACTGCCTTGTTGTGGTGAAGGGACTTGCGTAGCTCAATGAAGCTATGAGCTATGCCGTGCAGGGTCACCCAAGATGGACAGGTCATAGCAGACAGCTCTGACAAAACGTGATCCTCTGGAGAAGGAAATGGCAACCCACTCCAGTATCTTTGCCATGAAAACCCCATGGACAGCACCAAAAGGCAAAAAGATATAACAACGGAAGATGAGCCGCTCAGGTCGGAAGGTGTCCAATATGCTACTGGGAAAGAGCGAAGGGCTAGTTCTAGTAGCACCAGAAAAAATGAAGCGACTGGGTCAAAGCTGAAAGGACACTCAGTTGCAGATGTATCTTGTGGTGAAAGAAAAGTACGATGCTGCAAAGATCTATACTCCATAGGAACCTGGAATGTAAGATCCATGAATCAAGGCAAGCTGGATGTGGTCAAACAAGAGATGACAAGACTGAACGTCGACATCTTAGGAATCAGTGAACCAAAATGGACAGGAATGGGTGAATTTAATTCAGATGACCATCAGGTATAATACTGCGGGCAAGAATCCCTCAGAAGAAATAGAGTACCCTTCATGGTAAATAAAAGACTAGGAAAAGCAGTACTGGGATACAATCTCCAAAATGACAGAATGATCTTGGTTTGAATCCAAGGCAAACCATTCAACATCACAATAGTCCAAGTCTATGCCCCAATCACTGGTGCTGAAGAGGTTGAAGCTGACCGTTTCTATATAGGCCTACAACACCTTCTAGAATTCCTGTATTTTTCGCTCTATAAGACATGCCTGACCATAAGACGCACCTAGTTTTTAGAGGAGGAAAGCAAGAAATAAAATATTCTGAATCAAATGGGCACATATAATCACAGGCACATTCCCCATCACTTCCCCATGGGCTGCATATCTGACAGACTTACTGCACACGCACATTCGCTCTATAAGTCGGACAGACATTTCCCCTTACTTTTGAGGGGGGAAAAAGTGAGTCTTATAGAGCAAAAAATACGGTAACACCAAAAAATGATGTCCTTATCATCATGGGGGATTGGAATGTCAAAGTAGGAAGCCAAAAGATAACCAGAATAACAGGCAAGTTTGGCCTTGGAGTACAAAATGAAGCATGGCACAGGCTGGTAGAATTCTGTCAAGAGAATACCATGGTCACTCTTTTCCAACAACCCAAGATACGATTCTACACATGGACAACACCAGACGGTCAACACAGAAATCAGATTGACTGTGTGCTCTGCAGCCAAAGATGAAGAAGCTCTATCCAGTCAGTAAAAACAAGACCAGGAGCTGACTTTGGCTCAGATCATGAGCTTCTGGTTGCAAAAGTTAACCTTAAATATAAGAAAGTAGGGAAAAGCACTAGGTCACTCAAGTATGACCTAAATCATATCCCTGATGAATATACAGTAGAGGTGACAAATAGATTTAAGGAATTAGATCTGATAGACAGAGTGCCTGAAGAACATGGATGGAGGTTCACAACATTGTAGAAGTAGCAACTAAAACCATCCCAAAGAAAAAGAAATGCAAGAAAGCAAAATGGCTGCCTGAGGAAGCTTTACAAATAGCTGAGGAAAGAAGGGAAGTGAAAGACAAGGGAGAAAAGGAACGATACACCCAATTGAATGCTGAATTTCAGAGAATAGCTAGAAGAGATCAGAATGCCTTCTTAAATGAACAGTGCAAAGAAATAGAAGAAAACAATAGAATAGGGAGGACCAGAGATCTCTTCAAGAATATTGGAAATATTGGGCACATTGCATGTAAAGGTGGGCATGATAAAGGACCAAAATGGCAGGGACATAACAGAGGCAGAAGAGATTTAGAAGAGGTGGCAAGATTACACAGAAGAACTATACAAGAAAGAGCTTAATGTCCCCGATAACCACAATAGGGTGGTCACTGACGTAAAGCCAGACATCCTGGAATGTGAAGTGAAATGGGCCTCAGGAAGTCTGAGCAACAACAAAGCTAGTGGATGTGACAGTATTCAAGCTCAGCTATTCAAAATCCTGAAAGACGATGCAGTAAAAGTGCTACACTCACTATGCCAGCAAATTTGGAAAACTCAACAGTGGCCACAGGATTGGAAAAGTCAGTTTACATTCCGATCTCAAAGAAGAGCAATGCCAAAGAATGTTCAAACTGCCGCACCATTGCACTCATTTCACATGCTAGCAAAGTTATGCTCAAAATCCTACAAGCTAGGCTCTAGCAGTATGTGGATTGAGAACTACCAGAAGTACAGGCAGGATTTCAAAGATGGAGAGGAACTAGAGATCAAATTGCAACATACGCTGGATCATGGAGAAAGCAAGGGAGTTCCGGAAAAACATCTACTTCTGCTTCATTGACTATGCTAAAGCCTTGGATTGTGTGGATCACAAACAATTGTGGCAAATTCTTAAAGAGATGGGAGTACCAGACCATCTTACTTGTCTCTTGAGAAACCTATATGCAGGTCAAGAATTAACCATGAGAACTGGACACGGAACCACTGATTGGTTCAAAATTGAGAAAGTTCAGCAAGGCTGTATACTGTCACCCTACCTATTTAACTTATATGCAGAGCACATCATGAGAAAGGCAGGGCTAGATGAATCACCAGTTGGAATTAAGATTGCTGGGAGAAATATCAACAACCTCAGATATCCAGATGATACCACTCTCATGGCATAAAGTGAAGAGGAACTAAAGAGCCTCTTGATGCAGGTGAAGGGGGAGAGCGCAATAGTTGCTTGAAACTCAACATTAAGAAAACTAAGATCATGGCATCTGGTCCTCTCACTTCCTGGCAAATAGATGGGGAAGAAATGGAGGTAGTGACAGATTTTATTTTCCTGGGCTCCAAGATCACCGCAGATGGGGACTGCAGCCAAGAAATTAAAAGACTCTTGCTCCTGGGGAGGAAAGCTATGGCAAATCTAGACAGCATACTAAAAAGCAGAGACATCACCCTGCCAACAAAAGTGCGTATAGTCAAGGCTATGGTTTTCCCAGTTGCAATGTATGGCTGTGAAAACTGGACCATAAGGAAGGCTGAGAGCCAAAGGACTGAGGCCTTTGAATTGTGGTGCTGGAGGAGACTCCTGTGAGCCCCTTGGGCTGCAAGGCGATCAAACCAGTCAGTCCTAGAGGAGATCAACCCTGACTGCTCTTTAGAAGGCCAGATACTGAAGATGAAACTCAAAAACTTTGGCCACCTAATAAGAAGGAAGGACTCCCTGAAGAAGAGCCTAATGCTGGGAACAATAGATGGCAAAAGAAGAAGGGGAGGGCAGAGAATGAGGTGGCTGGATGGGGTCACTGGGGCAGTTAGCGTGAACTTAAGTGGACTCCACAGGATGGTGGAGGACAGGAAGGCCTGGAGGAATGTTGTCCATGGGGTCATGATGTGTCGGACACAATTTTGCGACAAACAACAACATATTTGCTTTTCGGAGCCAGGCGAAGACCTTTTTATTTAAAAGTTATTTTAATTGTTAAATTAAGTTATTTTTATTATTATTATTGTATTTAATGTATTTTAAATTTATATCTCGAGATGGACCAGTTTTAATAGTTTTCATAGTTTAAAATTATATTATGTTGTAAGCCGCCCCGAGGCTGTTTGCAATTGGGGGCAGCATATAAATGTGTAAAATAAACAAACAAACAAACAAACTTGCAAATTACTTCGAAACTGACACTTTCTTACCCTTTGTTTAACCTTTAATAAGACCTTAATTTGTCATGTTGGTAGAGATAGCATCCCCTTTTCTCTGCCACCATTTTTTCCAGCAGTGGCCGGCTGATTGAGTTTAGGGACTTTCTGTTGCTGTTTCGGAATCGACTCATATATGCAAGAAACAACTGCAATTCACTATGGTGTTAATTGTTGCTGGGATGGGAGGTGTGACTTTCCTGTTTTTCTGATTTTTGATCCCCTTTGTTTTGGCATTATGGGCAGAACGAAGCCTTCAGTCAGTGACAAAATGAGTTGGAGACCATCAGAGTCATTTGTCAGATCCTAACAAAAATACTTGCTGAGGCCACAGAACAAAGAGAATAAGCATGGCATAACATGGGAAGAATATTAGCAGTACCCGTAGGATTTGAACAAGACTGGAGCTGATGCTTCCTGTTATGAAAGTTGGTACAATGCCATTTCTTTAGCAAGTAATTCACACTCCAACTTAATAGAATGGGATTAATAATACTAACATTGATAGAAGGCTCACTTGGATGGCCTCCGTCTATTTCTGGTTTTTGTCTTTCTCTCTCTCTTTTCCTTCTCTTCTTCTTTCCATTTTTCTCCTTTCTTCCTCTTTTTTTTGGTCTCCTCCTCCCTTAATCTTTCTGCTTTAAGCTGTAGTTAGAAATTGTGAGCTTGTTTATGGTTACGGAGAAATGTGAAAGGCAGGTGTGTGGAGAACTAAAGGAGAAGAGGAAAGAAGAATCAATGAGAATAGAAAATTTGGATTCAAGGGCAGGAAAATAGATGAGAAATCTGTAATGAGATAATTGTTTAAGTTACTTAATTTGAATATCAGAGACAAAATGAAGAATATGTTTGTGCAATATAGTCTCAGAGAGCCATTTGGGGAATGTGTTACTGTTATTTGTGTATGTGATAATTGCAGCTGGAATCGCAGTTATTTTGGTGGTGATTCACTGGAACACCCACCAACTGAAGAATGGCGAAATGGATGGCGGAGTGCATGGTGATGACAAAGTTGACTAGTTCTGCAGATACAAGATTGTCAGAGGACTGTGCTTAGTGGTATCTGAGAAGTCTGGATAAGGAAAGGAAACAGTAGATTTTTTTGTTGTATTTCTTTTTCATTAAACACCCATGGAGTGTAGAAAGATGGGAAGATAGATATATTTGGGGACCTGATTGTACTGGTAGGATCTGTACAGAATTCCCTTGGCAACCTTGTCTATTTTAGCTTGCTTTTTTTTTTTTAGCTGTTTTGTATATCATAGTTGTTTTCTTTTACTTTCTTTTCTCCTGTGTATCTGTCCCCAACTCAAAATTTATTTATTTTTATTTATTTATTTGGAAATTTATAGGCCGCCCCTTGCCACAAGCCGCCCCTTGCCACAATTTCCCACTGCTGTGAAGTAAAAGCATTTAACTCACTTAACTCACAGGGCTTGGGCAACAATACTCTACACCATGTGGTAGCATTTCAGCTAACAAGCCCGCAGCTTGCCCTTGCCCAGTTTGTACCTGGAACATGAGCCTGATCCAAGCCTTGGTCTTTACAAAGTTCCAATTCCAGAAACATGTGCAGTGACAGTAGAGCGAAACTGTCAACAACAGCACATTACAGACTAAATGTGAAGTGTCAGACAGGTACCACATTTGCAACACACAAATGCACCACCAGCACCCAAAGTTTGCTGTATCCCCCCATGTGTAATCCCCACTCACCACAAAGAAGGACGGTTGACTTTTCTGTAATAGTCCCCTGCGCACTCGCAGGCCCTGCTGCTGTGCCCCTTGGGTACCATGCACATTTCCTCCATACTTAGGTGGCTCAGACAACTGACCAGAAGTGGGGGAGAACCAGCTCCTGAGTAGGAGCAATGGGGTGCTGGAGGGGATGGTCTCTCAGCTATGGATGGTTCCTGAATCGAGTTCCGTGCAAGGCATGTGGCTGTTGGGAGAAGCATTACAGGTGAGCAACTTGTCCATCCCACACCCACTGAAAGCAAGATGTATGGAGGAGGACTGTTTTAACTTCCCCAGATCCCCATTAACTCCTCAAAGTCAGGTTGCTGCCTGCTAAGTGGTCTGCTCTCAAATAAGACCAACCTCAAGACAGGCTGCAATCTTAAATTACCTCCAATTTCCATTAGAATCCAACTGAGTCTATTTAGTTAAAGGTAAAGCCAAAAGAAATAATGTGGAATACTTTTAGAAAAGAATGAACATTAAACAAATGTTTTAAAGCAAATAGTTCAGGTCAGCTCCAGTGTTCCTGGCTGACACTTGAAAAAACTGCACTGCTGAGTTGTGCAAATGTGTTTTTTACAGCTGCACCACTGTACATGGAACCACACATCCAGGGATGCTGCAGGAGTGCTCTTAGTTTCCCTGTGATTACCAAGATCATCATGATTAGTCTGCTTTGCCTCAAAACTCAAGGGATTCCTATTTCCAAAGTAGCTTTAGAAAGTGATGCAAATGGTCTCAAATGGAGAGCAACTCTTGGTGACATATATGGGATGAGTCCAGCAAAGCTGCTGCATAAATATCTCTAGTGCTTCCAGGAGCCTGGGATGGGGTTTAGGAAAGTCAGGGACTATGTCAGTGTGCAATTTGAGGTCACCCCATGGAAATCTAAGGCCATGCTGGGCTCCATGTTAATTTGCTTCCTCTCTTCACCTGTGAGGCCATCTAAATGAGTGTTTCTGACAGCCGAGAGAGAGAGAGAGAGAGAGAGAGAGAGAGAGAGAGAGAGAGAGAGAGAGAGACTCTAGCAGGCATGGTGCTACTGCTTCTGCTCCTTCTGCTGCCCCATCTCCCTTCTGCAATGCTGAACACAAAATGTCCACTGAACTTGATGAGTGCTGACAGCCACCCACTCAATTATTACAAGCCTGGCGATTATGTGATTGGTGGGATCACATCTACAGCGACTACTGTATTTCAGCCCTACAGCTTCTTTGCCCCTCCCTCCATCAGATTTCGCTCGTAAGTGAAGACATGCTGGGCTCCAAATTCCTACTCTCCAGCTTTTACTTCACAGCAGAGGGAAATTTTCTTGTGGGGATACATACACATTCAAGCACTGTCTAGCTAGAACTCAGCCTGCCTCTTGAAATGCTCCACTTCGCAGCATTCTCTCTCTCTCTCTCTCTCTCTCTCTCTCTCTCTCTCTCATTCTCTCTCTGTATGGTAGTTGCATTCATACACTATCTCCCCGATCTTGCATGGAAACCAAGATGGCCCACTCTGGTTGTCTTTCACCATATGAGGAGCAGTGATGCAGTGAGGGGGTGACCACTGCGTGGGAAACACCTCTGTACACATGCTCTCAAAGATGCTCCTTTAATTATTTTTCCACGTATTCCAAAAGTTAGTACATCCACAGAACTCCTGGTACTTTACCAAAATAGGTAGTAATATACTCCACCTCCCACCCAGTTATTAGTCCTGCCATCTCCAATAGGGGATTGCTAAAGTGGAGGAAGGAACTGACAAGTGCCTTCCCAAGATGTAATACAGGGAAAAGATGACAGTAATACCTGGGATAGCAAATGGACATGAGGATATTGATCAGAACTGGTGGAGAACATATATAGCACAAAATGACTGTGCACAATGAAAATAATCAAACTTTTCCAAAAACATTTAGGCAAACTTCCCAGGTACACAGAATAAATCTTTTCAAAGTTTCAATGCAGAAATTGTTCTGAAAATGTCTGGTGACCAAAGAGGGATGGTGAACTGGAAACAATTCTCTCTACAACAATACAGCTATGAGAGGGATGGTGCTGCAATGGCCCAGGGGATGTGGGCAGGGAGCTGCTGGGAGAACTAAGGGATGTGAGGGCTTTGCAACAAATGTGTGTCTTGACCCCTTTCATCATTCAAATGAAATGTTTCCATGGCATATGGAAAGAAACTAGTCCCTATTTATTTACATTGTAGCATCAGAGAGATGAGGTACTGGTACATCCTGCCCTTCCTCTTTGCCATTCACGAGATCAATCAGGAGGCAAGACTCTTGCCCAACATCACCCTGGGCTACAGCATCTACGAGAACTATTTTGAAGCAGGAATGACGTACGAGGCCCTGCTAGATCTGCTGACTGGCGGACAGCAGAATATTCCCAACTACAGCTGTGGAAGACAGAATGACCTGCTGGCAGTTCTTGAAGGGGCTGACACCGAAATCTCCAGTAAGATTACAGACATCTTGGGCACCTACAAAATCCCACAGGTATGAAAGGGTTGGGGTGAACAGAGTCTAATTCCACTTCTCCATTTCTCTATAGAAATCCATTTCAACACAATAAAGCTCAGGGAAACACACCCCACACAATCATCATTCGTAGCACTGTTACCTAATCCAATTTCCTAGATATGCCATTCCAGGTAAAGAAGTGCTTGTTTGTGAACAACCCGCACAAGATTCCAGCTTCTCAGACCACAGGAGCACAGGAAGTAGTCAAGTGTCAGGGAAAAACTGAGTCTGCCATGTATACTTTTCTGCTTCAGGTTTTTATTGGGCAGGAAAAACTGTTTAACCTCAACCAGAATTTCACCACCCACTTTTTCACAAATGAGAACATCCACTTTTTCACAAATGAGAACTACACACTGCAGTAGTTTTCACAAACCTTTTAAAAAGATGATCAGCTGAGTTGCAGGACACAATAGAAGATAAGATTTTTTTTCAGGCAACTGTTTAATTGGGATACATGAACATTTTTATCATCTCTGTCTCACACTCTCTCTATCTCACACACACACGTGCACACACACAAACACGCACATGGACACACACTCCACTTTTGGCAGAATGCCTGCCTGCTCAATCTCTCTTCTCCTTCCTAGGTTGCCTATGGAATTGTTTGTCAAGGTCGTAAGAAGAGAGGTGACTCTCTTTTCTTCTACCGGATGGTCCCCAAACAAGAAGCCCCCTATGAAGGGATTGCCAAACTGCTCCTGCATTTCAGATGGACGTGGATCGGGCTCATTGCTCCAGACAATGACCATGGGAAGAGATTCATGAGCACCTTTGTACCAGTGGTCACCAGGAACAGCATTTGCATCGCCTTTGCAAACATTATTGCATTATCCCATTTGGGAAGAGTAAGGGAGAAAATGATCTTGAACCTGCTGGACACTCAAGTCAAGGTAGTGGTTTATCCAGCAGACTCTCAGATCATGATAACTCTAGCAACAGTAATGCAGGTAGCTGTGCATATCAAAAGGTCAACTGTAGGGAAAGTTTGGATTGCAACGGGTGTGTACGACCTCAGTGTGAGATTATATTGTAAACTGATTGATCACCAGCACTCCCAAGTTCTCTTCTCCTACGTAATCCATACAAACAAAAGGACACCAAACAACAACTTTGACACTCTTTGCACTGCAATCAAACACTTTGGGGAGAGAGCATTTCATTGTTCCTATTCCAGGCAGAACCTGTCAGTGAAAGGTTGGAAAAGATGCTCTGAGAAAGAGAACTGGGAGAACCTGCCCCAGCACATGATCACACAGATTCTGTCTCAAGATTCCTCCAGCATTCACCATTCCCTTCGGGCTGTGGCACAGGCCCTAAATGCTGCACACTCATCCAGATCAAGCTGGATGGTGAGTGGAGACAGGGGGGCCTTCCAAAGGATACACCCGTGGCAGGTATGTCTCCTCTTTCATTGTTACACATATTCATTACACTGCTAAGTAGTACATACAATTTTGAGTCATCCCATAATACGGTACTCCAAAAACTAGCAAGATGACCTGCAATAGCACATGCAGTTATGTGCTAGGAACCCTAACCCTGGCAGTTGAAAGAAAGCAAAAACAGGCCCTGTTTACTGCTCAGCAGAAGCTCTTTGTCAGTCCAAACATAACATGAAACATGCCATGAAGTTTATTTGCACAGTTGGACTGACCAAGTTGCTGGCTGTCAAACCACAGTCCTCCAATCAGATTTGACAAAGGGATTCCCAAGTGTCCAGGGAAAGCCTTTTATCCTACTCCTGTGCAGTTCAGAAGTACTAGCTCCTCCATGAGAGGCTGCAGTTATTTTTTTAAAATATATATGATTATTTGGTGTTACTGGATAAGATATAAAAACAAATAGAATGCTCTACCGAAGGAATGGGCTTAACAAACAACCCTAGTGATTGCAGCTGCACTTTGAGTTGCCCTTGAAACTGGTGGATATATGATTGACTCCTGCCTTTCCTCCAAAAATGGGGCTCAAGGTGGCTCACAGATGTACTAGAAAGCACTGACACAATTACATAATGAAAAATAGTAAGTAACTGTTGGCAGTGGAGAAGATCATTAATTACCCAACACTACGCTGTGGACTGAACACAGCACAAAGGGCCAGGGCTGCTTCTGCTGAGCCAGGTGTTCCAAAAGGCTACCACAGCCAGGGTTTCAAAGCCCACCAGGAATTCAAAGGAGACTAATGAGGTCATGCCTTCTCACAGCATCCAGCTACAGCTGCCACCATCACATCCCTGCTGAAAGCACAGTTGATACGGCTCTGGAAAATCCTGTTCACTCAGTTGTATTTGTAGGCTCAGTGCCAGCTCTTCCTCTACCATCTCAGCAAACAAGAGTACACTTGTCTGCACTTAAACAGATCAGCAGGCTCAAAAAAACATTCTTCTTAAAAAGTAAAAGTCATGCTACCAGCTCTTTTGAACAAGAGGAAACACCACCTATCCCCAAAGAAGCACTAATCCTTTCCTTAGCCATACCAACAGTCCCACTTTGGCCACTTTAACTGACCAAATATGGTTAGGGCTAACTACAATCATACGGTTTTCTGCAGCTAGACCACTTCGCCAACTTGTGCCTGGATAATGCAATCTATACAAAAGCAGTCAAACTAAACACAGGGCTGGGAAAACCTGATGTGAAGGATGGACTTTTCTTCCAGTCTATTTATCCAGATGTAACTTATGAAAATGGAATATGGATCTGGAAGTATGGCTAGAGATTAAATCTCCAAAAGCTGAGGTCAAGCTTTGCAACACAATTTCCTCTTTCCTGTGTCCTTGCAGCAGCATCTGTCCCTGAGAAACTTCCTGCTCTACAATGCTTCCACGGATGGGGGTTCCTTGGATGAGAATGGGGAACTGGCAGTTGACTTTGATGTGGTAACCTGGGTTGCCTTTCCCAACATGTCCATAGCTCGAGTGACTGTTGGGAGTGTAAAGAGGAGGTCCTCTGCAGTGGTTGAGGTCTCCATTGACCAGAGCACTATTGTGTGGCCCAGGTGGTGCAACCAGGTGGGGAAACAATTGTTTCAATGTCTGCCTGTTGCAATTTTTGTGTTGGCCATTCTATGTGGGTCTACTTTGAAGGATATGCCTTTAAAGTTCAGTAGGATTTACACCCAGAGGGTGGGTGGAGGATTACAGTCTTAAGCTCTCTTCATTTATTACATACTTTGCAACATTCTGTGACTTGACTGTAAAATTTACTGAATGCATACTGAATACCAATAGAAAAGAGGAAGCACCATGTAAATGAACTGTCAGCCGAGGAGGGCACCACACTGGGCTTCCCCGATCTGTTTGGGACAGAAGGAACATGTGCAGCTTTGCAAGAGTATAGGGGAAGCTTTTACACCGTGACTTCCCTGAGCAAGGACACCCATTCTTGGTCTAGCACTGAACTTTCAGATGGGGGAAGAATCTAAGAGACAAGCAACTTCAACATGGCCTGCCACCTTTCAAACAATTCTGGGATTGTATCTCCTCTCAGCTGAACTCCTCCATAATGCTGCTTCCCACCAGCCCAGAACTTCCCAGGGTTTGGCTTTGAGTTTTCAAACTGGCTGTTAAAGCAGGCAGCTATAGCTTTATGTGGGTGCACACTTCAAGCCAAGTCTGAGTCCAACAGTCCAAGGAGGACCAGAGGCATCCTGAAGCCAACAGTCAGAAGGTTGGCCTGTGGCTTTGCAGAAGGTCCAAGTGCCAAGGGAAAGGAAAGTTTAGAGCATACAGGAATGAGGGATTGAGGGGCTCTATGAGTGCCAGTTGGTTTTTGAGAGTGCCTCAGCACCTGTGGGCATCACACAGGACACCTGAGTCACTAGGCATCTTGCTGGTAACACGGCTCATGTTTTCCTCAAACTCATGATGGGTGAGTTGGATGAGGTGCCCAGAGAGCCATGAATCCTTATTTTGGTGACCACATTTCAGATTTCCAGCCATTTCAGAGGCCTGAGGACAAAAACTCGAGTTATGTGTTGGAAATGTGAGGCCCATTTTTTGACCTTGTCTCTCATGATTTCTGTTATCTGGCCAGAAAGGGCCAATTCACGATATCCAGCAAAAAAATCCCCTTCCTCAATCAGCACAAATGCAGCACTCCAAAAATACCAGAATTTGCAAGGCAAACAAAACATCTGTGCGGATACTGAGACTCCTTGTTTCCACTCTCCCCAACTATGGAACGATTTTCCACAGTCATATATGAAACCAACTCACTAACTCCTTTCAATTTCTGTTCCTCCTCTTCTCCATGAACAGAACGTGCCTTCTTCTAAATGCACACCAAGTTGCCGGCCTGGATTTGCCAAGGCAATTCAGGAAGGGAAGCCGAT
Organism: Varanus salvator macromaculatus; assembly: GCA_023646645.1. Taxonomy (NCBI): domain Eukaryota; kingdom Metazoa; phylum Chordata; class Lepidosauria; order Squamata; family Varanidae; genus Varanus; species Varanus salvator. Next base: position 27,337 of record JAIXND010000735.1, on the reverse strand, counting down.
CTGTTGCTATGATTGTAGCCCGTGTGTGGCAGGAACTATTTCCATGCAAGAAGGTGAGTGTTTCCAGAGCAGAGTTGACTGACACAGGCACTTGGAGGGGTGCTTCTGTTCTTTCCCCTTTCATTTGCAGGCATAGGGTTCTCTGTAGCTTTGTGGACACTTCATTATTAGTGTAGTCACTAAACGTCACAGAGATGGACTTGTACATAATATCTTTGGATGCTGAAGACAATTGTCCTGCAGAGGAATTTGAATGTCTTACACTTCAAATTGCTTCAGCTTCCAATAGCAGGGCCACAGCTACAGCATGAGGAGAACTGCAATACAACCTTCAGAGAGCATCAGGTTCAGGAGAAAATGGGTGCTGCAGCTACTTCTCTTCTTTCCAGATGCAGGCCGTTGTCACAAGTGCCCTGAGGACCAGCATCCAAACCAGGACCGGGATCAATGTGTCCCAAAGAGGATCAACTTCCTCTCCTACAAGGGTCCTTTGGGAATCATCCTTGCATGTTGTGCACTGTTCTTGTCCCTGATCACTCTTATGCTTATAGGCATCTTCATGAAATACCAAGAAACTCCAGTGGTCAAAGCCAACAACCGCGACCTCACCTACTTGCTTCTCTTCTCCCTCCTGCTTTCTTTCTTGTGCTCCTTTCTATTCCTGGGTCGGCCACACAAGGTCACCTGCCTTCTCCAGCAGTCTGCCTTCAGCATCATCTTCTCTGTTGCAGTCTCTTCTTTGTTGGCCAAAACGGTCCTGGTGGTGGTGGCCTTTATGGCCACCAAGCCTGGAAAGAGGATGAGGAGATGGCTGGGGAAGGGTCTGGCCAACTCCATTGTGTTCTCCTGCTCCAGTGTTCAAGGGAGCATCTGCGCAACCTGGCTGGCAAGATCTGCTCCACACCTTGACTCTGACCCATATTCACAACCTGGACAGATCATCCTGAAATGTCATGAAGGCTCATCTCTCATGTTCTATACTACCCTTGGCTACTTGGGCCTCCTGGCCGCTATCTGTTTCCTGGTGGCCTTCCTAGCCAGGAAGCTGCCTGGGGCATTCAATGAAGCCAAACTCATCACCTTCAGCATGCTGGTCTTTTGCAGTGTGTGGCTGTCCTTTGTGCCAGCCTACCTGAGCACCAAAGGAAAATACATGGTAGCCATGCAGATCTTCTCCATCTTGGCCTCCAATGCAGGCCTCCTGGGCTGCATCTTCATGCCCAAATGCTACATTATCCTACTGAGGCCACACCTGAATACAAAAGAGTATCTAACCCTGAAGCTAAAAAATGCATCTGATTCCTAGGACATAGATTTTCAGCTATAAAGGACAATCCAATGAATGCTGGTCCCAGAAAGTGAATTGCTTTCTTATGCCATTCCCTATAATCTGTTTTCTCTTCAGTGTGTATAACTAACAAAAGCATGTTTACATCATGATGAATGAACCAAGGAACTGGAACAACCTGAGGCCCCTTACCTTTAAAGAGTTCCCCACTCATTGCACCATGATCTGGGGATAGTGTCCATGCCAAACATAGTTGATGAAGGCTGTGCATCAAAAGCTGCATTCAGATCCGGTTTCTGTGCCTGGGAGCAGGATGACCTGACTGTCACATCTCACCTGCCACCCATGCCCTGCTTTGGCCGCCCATGCAGCTCTGACTACAGGAGAGCAGTAGCAGTGGGTGCAGGACAAAGTCCCTTAGGGACATCTTATTTCTACTCTGGTGTGCTGGGGCTTAAGTCACATCGTTCTAATTGGAGCTCTGTAGCCTATTAGAAAGTGTTAACTCTGCTACGTGTAAGCCTTTAGATGGACTAAGGTATAAAAAAGCATCCTGAGAAATTTTTGGCACATGCCATGATTTATTGGAAGCTTTGTTATTCTTGAATATTAAACTAAAAAAGAAAACCATCTGCTGTTGTGTTTTTGGGCCATACACACACCAGGCATGGTTGCTGAATGGAGTTCTGTGCAAGGCATGTGGCTGCTGGGATAAGCATTACAGGTGAGCAACTTGTCCATTCCACACCACTGAAAGCAAGATGTATGGAGGAGGACTGTTTTGACTTCCCCAGATCTGCATAAACTCATAGTCAGGTTACTGCCTGCTAAGCTGTCCACACTGAAATAGGACCAACTTCAAGCCAGGCCACAAAATTAAATCACCCCTAATTTCCATTAGACACCAACTGATTCTATTTAGTTAAAGGCAACCCCAAAGGAAATAACGTGGAATGCTTTAGAATAGAATGAAAATTAAATGAGTGTTTTAAACCTAATAGTTAAGGTCACCTCAAGCGTCCTCTGTTGACACTTGAAAAAACTGCACTGCTGTGTTGTGCAAATGTGTTTTTTACAGCTGCACCACTGTAAATGGAACCACACATCCAGGGATGCTGCGGGAGCACTCTGTTTCCCTCTGATTACTGAGATCATCGTGATTAGTCTGCTTTGCATCAAAGCTCAAGGGATTCCTATTTCCAAAGTAGCTTTAGAAAGGGATGTAAACGGTCTCTGAAGAGCAACTCTTGGTGACTTATCAGGCTTGAGTCCAGCAAAGCTGCTGCATAAATATCTCCAGTGCATCTGGGAGCCTGGGATGGGGTTTAGTGAAGGCACGGACTATGCCACTGTAAAGTTTTAGGTCACTCCATTCAAATCCGAGGCTATGCTGGGCTCTGTATTGATTAGCATCCTCTCTTCATCTGTGAGACTGTTGAATTGAGTGTTTCTGACAGTCCTGAAAGAGAGAGAGAGAGAGAGAGAGAGAGACTCTAGCAGAAATGGTGCTACTGCTTCTGTTCCTTCTGCTGCCCCATCTCCCTTCTGCAATGCTGAACATGAAATGCCCACTGAACCTGATGAGTGCTGGCAGCCACACACTCAATTATTACAAGCCTGGAGAGTATGTGATTGGAGGGATCACATCTACAGCGAATTCTATATTTCAGCCCTACACCTTTTTTGTGCCTCCCTCCATCAGATTTGACTCGTGAGTTAAATTCTTTAATTCACAAGAGAGAGAAATTTTGAGGTGGGGATAGAAACACATTCAAGCACTTTCTAGCTAGTACTAAGTTGGCCTCCTCAAAGGCTGCACTTTACAGCATTCTCTTTCTTTCTTCCTTTCTTTCTCCCTCCCCCCTCCCTCCCTCCCTCCTTCCTTCCTTCCTTCCTTCCTTTCTCTGTATGGTAGCTCCATTCATACACCATACCCCTGCTCTTCCAAAGAACATGAGAGACGAGCCTTCATGGCATTTCAGGGTGATCTGAATGTGCACAATGAAAATAAGCAAACTTCTGAAAAAACCATTTGCAAACTTCCCAGGTGCACAGAATAAATCTTTTCAAAGTTTCAATGCAGAAATTGTTTTGAAAAGGGCTGGTGACCAATGAGGGATGGCGAGCTGGAAACAATTCTCCCTACAGCAATACAGCTATGAGAGCGATGGTGCTGGAATGGCCCAGGGGATTTGGGCAGGGAGCCGCTGGGTGGACTAAGGGATATGAGGGCATTACAACAAATGTGTTTCTTGTCCAAGAGGTGGTACACAAATTTATCTAGGAAGAGCCCATCTGGTAACATGCATGTTTTTAAATGTGCAGATAGGATTCAGGATTGCTGAAGAAGTAGGTGAGGAAGGGATTTCATTTATTTTCCTTGATTGCTTATTTATTCAATCCATATTCTGCTTTAATTAGTCCAAGGACTCTCTAAGTGGAATACGCAAGAATAAGCAACATTTTCTATCCCTGTTATGGTCCTGAAAAACCAGGCTCAATCTTGCAGTTGGTTTCAAAGACAATATAGCTCCAAGCATAAAGTGCAGACATTACTAATACTTGGAAAGACCCCTTTCACCATGCAAATGATATGTTACCATGGCATGTGGAAAGAAACTAGATCCCACTTATTTACATTGTAGCATCAGAGAGATGAGGTACTGGTATACCCTGCCCTTCCTCTTTGCCATTCACGAGATCAACAGGGATGTAAGGCTCCTGCCCAACCTCACCCTGGGCTACAGCATCTACGAGAACTATTTCCAAGTGGGAATGACGTATGAGGCCCTGCTGGACCTGCTGACTGGCGGCCAGCAGAATATTCCCAACTACAGCTGTGGAAGACAGAATGTCCTGCTGGCAGTTCTTGAAGGGGCTGACACCGAAATCTCCAGCAAGATTGCAGACATTTTGGGCACCTACAAAATCCCACAGGTATGAATGGGTTAGAATAAGCAGAGTCTAATTGCACTTCTCAGTTGCTCTATGGAAATCCATTTCAACTCAATAAAGCTCAAGGCAACACAGCCAACACAATCATCATTCATAGCACTGTTACCTCATCCCATTTGCTAGATATGTCATTCCAGGTAAAGAAGTGCCTGGTTATGAGCAACCTGCAGAAGATTCCAGCTGCTCAGAACACGGGAGCATGGGAAGCAGTTGAGCATCAGAGAAAAACTGAACCTGCCACATGTATTTTGCTGCTTCTGGCCTTATTGGGCAGGAAAAGCTGAATCCTTTTTTAACCCCTGACCAGAATTTCAGCAAACCAATTGAAGTGACAGCATTTTGACAATTCAGAATTACCCACAGCAGCAGTTTTCACCAAACTTTGAAATACATGATCAGCTGAGTTACAGGCTTTACTCGAAAAGATGACTTCTTTTAAGATGACTTTTTAACTTGGGATGCAAGACCATCTCTCTCAGCTCTCGCTCGCCCGCCCCTCTTGCCTATTCAATCTCGTTTCTCCTTCCTAGGTTAGCTATGGGATAGTTAGTCATGCTCCAAAGGAGAGACGTGACTTCCCTTTCTTTTACCGAATGGTCCCCAAACAAGAAGCCCCCTACAAAGGGATTGCCAAACTGCTCCTGCATTTCAGATGGACGTGGATCGGGCTTATTGCTCCAGACAGTGACGATGGGAAGAGATTCATGAGCACCTTTGTACCTGTGGTCACCAGGAACAGCATTTGCATTGCCTTTGCACACAATATCCCTTTATCCCATTTGGGAAGAGAAAAGGAGAAAATTGTCTTGAACCTCCTGGACACTCAAGTCAAGGTAGTGGTTTGTCCTGCAGACACTCAGATCATTTTAACTCTAGGAGCAGTGGCTCAGGCAGTTCTACGAATCGTGAAGCCAACTGTTGGGAAAGTTTGGATTGCAACAGGTGTGTACGACCTCAGTGTGAGATTGTATTACAGACTGGTTGAGCACCAGCACACCCAAGTTCTCTTCTCCTTCGTAATCCATACAAACAAAAGGATGCCATATGACAATTTTGATACCCTTTTCTCTGGCATCAAGCACTTTGGGGAGGGGGCATTTCATTGTTCCTATTCCAGGCAAGACCTCTCAGTGAAAGGTTGGAAAAGATGCTCTGAGAAAGAGAACTGGGAGAACCCACCCCAGCACATGATCACACAGATTCTGTCTCAAGATTCTTCCAGCATTCACCATTCCCTTCGGGCTGTGGCACAGGCCCTAAATGCTGCACACTCATCCAGATCAAGCTGGATGGTGAGTGGATACAGGGGAGCCTTCAAAAGGATAAAGCCATGGCAGGTATGTCTCCTCTTTCATTGTTACACATATTTATTACACTGCCAGATTGTAAATACAGCTTTGAGTCAACGCATAATATGGTACTCCAAAAGCCGGCAAGATGACCTGCAATGGCACATCCAGTTAGATGTGCTATTGCACATCTAGCCACAACCCTAACCTGAATCCCAGAAGTTGAATGAAGGCAAGAGCAGAAGGCCTGTTTATTGGTCAGATGAAGCTGTTTGTCAGTCCTAAAGGGAGCATGAAAGAAGCCATGAAGTTTATTACCATAGTCGGATTGGCTAAGGTTCTGGCTGTCAATCCACATCTCTCCTATCAGATTTGGCCTTCCTCTGGATTGGTCCACACTCAGTCTTCACATACTATTGGAAGAAAACCCTGCTTGAGAAGTGCATGTTTTAATTACAGATAAGTTTTCATGCTTTATCCTTTAACTATTTTACATATGGATTTGTAAAACATTATTACAATTGTTACAATTCTTAATATATAACATTTCTAAACTGATTTTCCTCTTTGTGGTTATTTTGCTTAGTAACTAAAGAAGAACCAATGAGAATAAAATGGAAGGGAGGTCCCAAGACCCTCATTAGGGATCTGGTTTTCTGCAGCTAGACTTCACCAACTTGTGCCTGGAAAATGCACTCTATACAAAAGCAGTCCAACTAAACACAGGGCTGGGGAAACCTGATGTAAAGGATAAAATTTTCTTCCTTTCTATTCCTCCAGACTTAACTTATGGAAATTGAATCACTACAGATTAAATCTATAAAAGCTGAGGTCAAGCTTTGCAATATGATTTCCTCTTTCCTGTGTCCTTGCAGCAGCATCTATTCCTGAGAAACTTCCTGCTTTACAATGCTTCCACAGATGAGAAAGGGCAGCTGATTGCTGATTTTGATGTTGTAACCGGGGTTGCCTTTCCCAACAAGTCCATAACTCTAGTGGTGGTTGGGGGTGTAAAGAGAAGGTCCTCTGCAGAGGTCGAGTTCACCATAGACCAGAGCACTATTGTGTGGCCCAGGTGGTTCAACAAGGTGGGCAACGCTTCTTTATTTGCAGCCTGTTGCAATTTCTCTGAGGCCATCCTATGTGTGTGTACTCCGGACGGTATTCCTTTAAGTTTACTGGGGCTTGCTTGCATGAAGGTGGGTAGAAGATTGCAGCCTTCAGCTCTCTTCTTGTATTACGTACTTTGCAACATTCTTAGAGCTTGTGATCCATACAATAGGACTCATGATTCAATAAAAGAATGCACTCAATACAAAAAGTGTAAATGAACTTTTTAAAAGTGTACAAATGTAAATGAACTGTCAGCAGAAGAGGGTGCTACATTGGGCTTCCCCAGTCCATTTCAGACCGAAAGAACATGTGCAACTTTGCAAGACTACTAGTGAAGCTGTTACACAGGGACTATCCTTAGGAAGGGGACCCATTCCTGACATGACAATCATGGCAGCCCTGGCCTATTACGAAGCTCCTTTCCACTAATCTATCAGACTACTCTCTTATTGCTAGACCACTTGGCTGAACTGTTCTTCCCAGCAGTCCCACCAATACAGAGCTTGCCGGCATTTCAGTTCTTGATTTTCGACTGGAAGTTAAAGCAGGCTGTTACAACTTGAACAGTCATTTGGGCACACCCTTCAAGTTGAGACGACACTCGACCATGGCAACATTTCCTGAGCATGCTTCTGAGCCCAAGTAGAACTGCATCTATTCTGGAAAACTGACATTGGCAGCTGGAAGACTGGCATGTGGTTTTGCTGTGTCCCCATTCCAAGCAAACAGGAGGCTAAGAACCTGCAGTAGGAAAGTTCTGGGACCTTAATATGTGCCAGGGGTTTTTGAGAAAGCACCAGAGGGCATCACAGAGGACACCAGAGTTGTGAGGCACCTGCTGGTAAGATGCTTCATGTTTCCCTCAAACCCAAAGTGCCTGTGTCAGATGAGTTGCCCAAACAGTCACGATTCCTTATTTTGGATTTGGTGAAAACGTTTCAATTACAGAGGCTTGAGCACATGGCCAAAGGCCTGTTTCTTGAACCTGTCTCTGGTGGCTCACATAAGCTGTATGGAAGGGGCTGATGTGCTTTCCCCAAGGAGTGATGACTGTCTTCTAATGGGAGTGAGGAGAATAAAAAGGTAGCCTAGAAGCCTGCTTGATGCCCCACTGGCAAACATTCCACACGTGGAGAGGTTTTCTGCTGTGCAACTCCAGATGTTCTTGGGTGATACAGATTGCAGGGCTCCATTGGTATGCGCCTTAAAATTCTGTTTTGACTCCATGCAAGGACAGGGAGCGCAACTCTAGCCAATGTCTGAGACCTCTCCACTGCTAACCTTCTCAGCAGTTTTTAATGTCAACAGCCATCGCATAGCAACACTCGAGTTAGCCCTTTCTTGGTTTCAATATGGCTGGTGCAGCCAGATCTTTGGGCAACATAGAAATACTGTCCAGCACCAGCTTAATAGCTGCTTCTCACCATCTTCCATCGTCACAAATGCAGCACTCAAAACATACCAGCATTCACAAGGTGACTGGATCAGTTGTGCGGCTGCCTGAGACTTCCAGCTGGCTTGTATGTGAGCAGAGCCAGTGCAACTATTTCTGGGGGCAAAGGGCTCCCCTTTTCCATCAGCACAAATGAAGCATTCTGAAAATATCAGAATTTGCAAGTTGACCAATTCAGCCATGCAGCTACCTGAAATTTCTTGTTTCTGCTCTCCCCAAATGTAGAAATATTTTCCAGTGTTAACTATGAAACCAATTCACTCACTCCTTTTGCTTTCTGCTCCTCCTCTTTGCCATGGACAGACCGTGCCTTCTTCTAGATGCTCACCAACTTGCCGGCCTGGGTTTGCCAAGACAATTCGGGAAGGGAAGCCAATCTGCTGCTACGATTGTAACCCGTGTGCAGCAGGAACTATCTCCATGCAGGAAGGTGAGTGGCTACAGAGGGAAGAGCTGTCCGTGGCAAATCAGGCAACGTCCACTGACGTCCACTGATTTCCCAGCTTGGGAACCCTGCAGCTTGACCCAGCTGTCCGAGTGAGACTCCATTCTCACCATCTGCTTTGCCGATGCAGGGAAGAGGCCCACCTTGAAAGGCACGGTCATGGGGATTGGCTCCACTGGGTTGATGAAGCGAGGCAGGAGTCACATAGGGCAGGGTGTAATGCTTCCAACATGGATCTGCAGCTTGCTGATGCACGGGGCTCTTTTCCACTCACCAGTAGCTGGTTTCACACAACACATTAAACATGCATTTGCTTAACGTTGCTCTCAGGCTGACTGATGATGTGGCACTACAGTGCTTTCATTCCTTCCCCAGTTTCCCCTTCCCTCCTGCCCACGAATCCTGCAGCAACATTGAGATATCCCACAAGATGTTTGCTGCACCTTTCTACTGGCTATGGCAAGATTTGTAACTTTCCACAAATGTCACATATTTTGAAACCTAAGCTATCACCAAACATTGCCAGTGGGAAATTTGAAATCAGGTCCTTTCTCAGCCATGGTGAATGTTGCTCATTAATGCCCACCCCCCACCCCATTTCACCATTCCTCTTCTTCCATCCTGAAAGGTCTGTTCTGTACCTTCACCAAGAGCAGTTAATTAGTAATGGAAAATTCCATTGACAGAACTGTAGCTCCACTCTAACTCCATTAGACCGGTTCTGAGGTACTGTCTTCGACCCTCTTGAGCTGCCAGAAGCAGGGCCACAGCTCCAGAATGAGAAGGACTGCAATAAACACTTGAGAGGCCTTCAGATTCGGGGGAAGGCAGGTACTGCAGTTGCTTCCCTTCTTTACAGATGCAGGCCGTTGCCACAAGTGCCCTGAGGACCAGCAACCAAACCTGGACCGGGATCGATGTGTTCCAAAGCAGATCGACTTCCTCTCCTATGAAGGCTCTTTGGGGATAATCTTTGCATGCAGTGCGCTGATCTTGTCCCTAACCACTCTTCTGCTTATAGGCATCTTCATGAAATACCAAGAAACTCCAGTGGTCAAAGCCAACAACCGGGACCTCACCTACTTGCTTCTCTTCTCCCTCCTGCTTTCTTTCTTGTGCTCCTTTCTATTCCTGGGTCGGCCACACAAGGTCACCTGCCTTCTCCAGCAGTCTGCCTTCAGCATCATCTTCTCTGTTGCGGTCTCTTCTTTGTTGGCCAAAACAGTCATGGTGGTGGTGGCCTTTATGGCCACCCAGCCAGGAAAGAGGATGAGGAGATGGCTGGGGAAGGGTCTGGCCAACTCCATTGTGATCTCCTGCTCCAGCGTTCAAGGGGGCATCTGCACAAACTGGCTGGCAAGCTCTCCTCCACACCTTGACTCTGACCCGTATTCACAACCTGGGCAGATCACCCTGAAATGTCACGAAGGCTCGTCTCTCATGTTCTATACTGCCCTTGGCTACTTGGGCCTCCTGGCTGCTATCTGTTTCCTGGTGGCCTTCCTAGCCAGAAACCTGCCTGGGGCATTCAATGAAGCCAAACTCATCACCTTCAGCATGCTGGTCTTTTGCAGTGTGTGGCTGTCCTTTGTGCCTGCCTACCTGAGCACCAAAGGGAAATACATGATGGCTGTGCAGATTTTTTCCATTTTGGCCTCCAGTGCAGGCCTCATGGGTTGCATTTTCATGCCCAAATGCTACATTATGCTACTGAAACCACACCTGAATACAAAAGAGCATCTAACCCTGAAGCTTAAGAATGCATCTGATTCCTAGGACATAGAATTTCAACTATAATGAACAATACAACAAATGCTGGTCCCTGAAAGTGAATTGTTTTCACATGCCATTCTCTATTATCTGTCTTCTCTTTAATGTGTGTAATTAAACAAAGCATGTTTACATCATGATGAATGAACCAAGGAACTGGAACAACCTGAGGCCCTTTTCCTTTAAAGAGTTCCCCACTCATTGTAGCACGATTTGGGTTTTTGTCCATGCCAAATATGTATTCAGACGGTGCATCAAATGCTACATTCATATCCAGCTTCTGTGTCTGGAATTGGAGCAGGATGACATGGACGTCATGTCTCATCTGCCACCCATGCCCGCCTTTGCCGCCCAGGCAGCTATGCCTCCAGGAGAGCAGCAGCAGTGGGTGCAGGACAAAGTCTCTGAGGAACATCTTGTTTCTACATCCCATTGCAACTAGACCTCTGTAGCCTATTAGAAAGAGTTGACTGTGTTATGTGTAACCCTTTAAATGGGCTAAGATATACAAAGGTATCCTGAGAAATGCTTGGCACATGCCACACTGGAATGGTTTGTTGGCAGCCGGGTTATTCTCAAGGATTAAACTAAAAAAGAAAACCATTCCCTGTTGTGTTTCTTCGGCATACTCACACCAGGACATGACCATCTGCTGAACTTACAGGCTCAGTCCGGGTCACAAGGACTGGGCAACAGTACTCTAGACTGTCTGCTAGAATTTAGGCTAACAAATCAGTAGCTTGCGATTGCCCAGGTGGTAGCTGGAGCACAAGCCTGATCCAAGCCTAGTCTTTAAACACTTCGAATTCCAAAAGCATGTGTAGGGACAGTATGCTAAAAAGGTATCAGCAACAGCACATCATTACAGACTAAATGTGAAGTGTGATACAGATGCCCCATTTGCAACCCACCAACCCACCAACACTACCTAAAATGTGTGGTTTGCCCCATTTTACAATGCACACGTACCAAAGAGAAGGACGGTTGTCTTTTCTGTGATGGTCCTCCGCACACTCATAGACCCTTGCCCCTGTGCCCTTTGGAGTCATTCTCATTCCCTCTGTATGAACAGCTTAGAGTCAGATTAATGCCTGCTAAGCAGTCCACATTCAAAAAAGACCAACACAGGCCATAATCTTAAATTACCTCCAATTTCCATTAAAATCCAACTGAGTCTATTTAGTTAAAGGTAAAGCCAAAGGAAATAATGTGGAAAGCATTTAGAACAGAATGAAAATTAAACGAATGTTTTAAAGAAAATAGTTCAGGTCAGCCCCAGTATTCCTGGCTGACAATTGAAAAACCTGCACTGCCGAGTTGTGCAAATGTGTTTTTTCCAGCTGCACCACTTTGCATGGAACCACACATCCAGGGATGCTGCAGGAGTGCTCTTTACTCGCACACGATTATCAAGATCATTGTGATTAGTCAGCTACGCATCAAAGCTCAAGGGATTCCTATTTCCAAAGTAGCTTTGGAAAGTGACGCAAATGGTCTCAAATGGAGAACAACTCTTGGTGACATATCTGGGTTGAGTCCAGCAAAGCTGCTGCATAAATATCCCCAGTGCTTCCAGGTGCCTGGAATGGGGTTAAGCGAAGGCAGGGAGTATGCCAGTGTGCAATTTAAGGTCACCCCATCCAAATCTGAGGGCATGCTGGGCTCCATATTGATTTGCATCATTTCTTTATCTGTGAGTCTGTCCAACTGAGTGCTCCTGACAGCCTTGAAAGAGTGAGTCGGAGAGTCTATCAGGCATGGTGCTACTCCTGCTGCTCATTCTGCTGCCCCATCTCCCTTCTGCAATGCTGAACATGAAATGCCCATTGAACCTGATGAATGATGACAGCCACCCATTCAATTTTTACAAGCCTGGAGAGTACATGATTGGTGGGATCACATCTACAGCAAATACTGTATTTCAGCCCTACAGCTTCTTTGCCCCTCCCTCCATCAGATTTCTCTCGTAAGTGAAGACGTGCTGGACTCCAAATTCCCACTCTCCAGCTTTTACTTCACAGCAGAGGGAAATTTTGAGGTGGGGATAGATAGTTATTCAAGCACAGTCTAGCTAGTATTCTGCCTGCCTCTTGAAATGCTCCACTTTGCAGCTGTCTCTCTCTCTCTCTCTCTCTCTCCTTTCACTGGAAGGAACTTTCATTCATATACCGTCCCCTCGATCATCCAAGGAATCTGAGCTGGCCCATGTAGGCTTTGCCCTCATCTCATCATGAAGAGGTGGGTCTGGTCGCAAATTGGTGTCTGACCCAAAGTCACTCACTGAGTTTTGTGGCTGAGTGGGGGCCAGAACCACGTCTCACAAGCCCCGTTACATGCTGGCTATCTTTCATCATATGAGGAGCGCTCCTCCCAGATCCATGCCAGCCCCAAGCTTGCCCAGATAGCATCCACTGACCATAGTGATGGGGTGAGGGGCCAACCACTGAGGGACAGTCCCAGGTCCCACAGCGCAGGAGCCTACAAAGAGAACATTATTTGATGAAAGGTAGGCTTGCTGGTCCAGCTAGGCTAATGCTGCTCAACACACCTTATTTTTTTCTTATGATAAAGAATACTTCTTCATTCTTTATGTACACTAAGAATCACCACCCACTAATTCTTAGGGAGAGTTGGGCAGGGAGGGGGGGGGAATCTCCTGTGCATGCTTGTTGCTAAAGAGGCTCATTTTATTATTTCTCAACGTACTCCAGCAGGTAGCACACCCACAGAATTGCCAGTGCAAGGAAAGGGATGACAGTAACACGTGAGATAGCAAATGTACATAATGATATTGATCTGGACTGGTGGAGAAAGTATATAACACAAAATGACTGTGCACAATGACAATAAACAAACATTTGCAAAAAGCATTTGCAAATTTTCCAGGTACACAGAATAAATCTTTTCACAGTTTAAATGCAGAAATTGTTTTGAAAAGGATGAGTGACCAAAGAGGGATGGCGAGCTGGAAACAATTCTCTCTACAACAATGCAGTTATGAGAGCACTTGTGCTGCTATGGATCAGGGGATGTGGGCAGGGAGCCTCTGGGTGGACTAAAAGATACAAGGGCCTTGCAAACTAATGTGTGTCTTCACCAAGAGGTGGTACACACATTTATGTAAGAAGAGCCCATTTGGTAACATACATGTTTTTAATTGTGCAGATAGGTTTCGGGACTGCTGAAGAAGTAGGTGAGGAAGGAATTTTATTTATTTATTTTCCTTGATTGCTTGGTTATTCAGTTCATATTCTGTAATAAATTTGTCCAAGGACTCTCTAAGTGAAATACAAAAGAATAAGCGACATTTCCTCTCCCTCTTATGATTCTGAACAACAAGGCTCAATCTTGCAGTTGGTCTCAAAGAGAATATAGCTCCAAGGGTAAAGTGCAGACCTTTCTATTGCCTGGAAAGGTCCCTTTCATGATTCGAATGATATATTTCCATGGCATGCAGAAAGAAACTAGATCCCACTTATTTACTTTGTAGCATTGGAGGGATGAGGTACTGGTACATCCTGCCCTTCCTCTTTGCCATTCACAAGATCAACCAGGAGGCAAGGCTCATGCCTAACATCACCCTGGGCTACAGCATCTACGAGAACTATTTCCAAGTGGGAATGATGTATGAGGCCCTGCTGGACCTGCTGACTGGCGGCCAGCAGAATATTCCCAACTACAGCTGTGGAAGACAGAATGACCTGCTGGCAGTTCTTGAAGGGGCTGACACCGAAATCTCCAGCAAGATTACAGACATTTTGGGCACCTACAAAATCCCACAGGTATGAATGGGTTAGGATAAGCAGAGTCTAATTGCACTTCTCCGGTGCTCTATAGAAATCCATTTCAACTCAAAGCTCAAGGCAATACAGCCAATGCAATCATCATTCATAGCACTGTTACCTCATCCCATTTCCTAGATATGACATTCCAGGTAAAGAAGTATGTGGTTATGAGCAACCTGCAGATGATTCCAGCTGCTCAGAGCACAGAAAGCAGTCAAGCATCAGAGAAAAACTGAACCTGCCACATGTATTTTGCTGCGTCTGGCCTTACTGGGCAGGAAAAATCTGAATCCTTTTTTAACCCCTGACCAGAATTTCAGCAAACCAACTAAAGTGACAGCTTTTTGACAATTCCGAATTATACACAGCAGTAGTTTTCACCAAACTTTGAAATACATGATCAGCTGAGTTACAGACTTTACTAGAAAAGATGACTTCTTTTAAGATGACTTTTTAACATGGGATGCATGACCATCTCTCTCTGCTCCCTCTCGCCTGCCCCTCTTTCACACACACACACACACACACACAAAATGGGCTTTTCTATTTCTGGGCTGGCTTGTCTAATTTTCGCAGAGATACCTGCCTGTTCAATCTCACGTCTCCTTCCTAGGTTGGCTATGGGATAGTTAGTCCAGCTCCAAAGGATAGACGTGACTTCCCCTTCTTTTACCGGATGGTCCCCAAACAAGAAGCCCCCTACATAGGGATTGCCAAACTTCTCCTGCATTTCAGATGGACATGGATCGGGCTCATTGCTCCAGACAGTGACGATGGGAAGAGATTCATGAGCACCTTTGTACCTGTGGCCACCAGGAACAGCATTTGCATCGCCTTTGCACACATTATCCCACCTTCCCATTTGGGAAGAGTAAAGGAGAAAATTGCGTTGAGCCTGCTGGACATTCATATCAAGGTAGTGGTTTGTCCTGCAGACACTCAGATCATTTTAACTCTAGGAACAGTGGCTCAGGCAGTTCTACAAATCATGAAGCCAACTGTAGGGAAAGTTTGGATTGCAACAGGTGTCCATGACCTCAGTGTGAGATTGTATTACAGACTGGTTGACCACCAACACCCCCAAGTTCTCTTCTCTTTCTTAATTCATACAAACAAAAGGATGCCTTATGACGATTTAGACATTCATTTCTCCACTATCAAGCACTTTGGGGAGGGGGCATTTCATTGTTCCTATTCCAGGCAGGACCTCTCAGTGAAAGGTTGGAAAAGATGCTCTGAGAAGGAGAACTGGGAGAACCCACCCCAGCACATGATCACACAGATTATTTCTCAAGATTCCTCCAGCATTCACCATTCCCTTCGGGCTGTGGCACAGGCCCTAAATGCTGCACACTCATCCAGATCAAGTTTGATGGTGAGTGGAGACAGGGGGGCCTTCCAAAGGATACACCCGTGGCAGGTATGTCTCCTCTTTCATTGTTACACATATTCATTACACTGCTAAGTAGTACATACAATTTTGAGTCATCCCATAATACGGTACTCCAAAACCCAGCAAGATGACCTACAATAGCACATCCAGTTATGTGCTATGAACCCTAACCCGGGCAGTTGAAAGAAGGCAAAAACAGAGGCCTTGTTTACTGATCAGCCGAAGCTCTTTGTCAGTACAAACTGAACATGAAACATGCCATGAAGTTTATTTGCACAGTTGGATTGACCGAGTTGCTGGCTGTCAAACCACAGTCCTCCAATCAGATTTGACAAAGGGATTCCCAAGTGTCCAGGGAAAGCCTTTTATCCTACTCCTGTGCAGTTCAGAAGTACTAGCTCCTCCATGAGGGGCTGCAGTTGTTGTTGTTTTTTTTAATATATGATTATTTGGTGTTACTGGATAAGATATAAAAACAAATAGAATGCTCTACCAAAGGAATGGACTTAACAAACAACCATAATGATTGCAGCTGCACTTTGAGTTGCTCATGGAACTGGTGAATAGATGATTGACTCCTGCCTTTCATCCAAGAATGGGGCTTAAGGTGGCTCACGGATTCCCTGCAATTCACTGAAGCAATTACATAATGAAAGGTAGTAAGTATAAACAGAATCACTCCTGCAAGAAAAGGATTGTGCTTTTCAGCAGAAGGATAGGAGAGAGGGAGCCAACCAAGCCTCCTTTGGCGGGAGTTCCACAGCATGGGAGTGGCCACCAAATAGCCCTCTCTGCACCTGCTGCAAGGTGTAGCCTCCAAGGGGGCACTCTTAAAACAAGAACTGGGGAGCATCTTGGTGGAGATGATGCATTTTCAGCTAACATTGCCCCAGAGAGTTTGAGAGATCATAACCAGCATCCTGGCACTAGCCAGTCTGACAATCTGACCACAGCATTCTGGACACTCTGAAGTTTCGGAAGAGTTTTCAAGGTAGCCCCACATGGCACCTATTACAGAGTCCCAGTGGGATTTTCCCAAGATGTGCATGAGCATGACCAAATCGGAAGGCTCTGGGAAAACACCCATTTGGTGCAGTAGTCTCAACGACATAAACTTCTTCGCACCAGAAAGAAACAGGCATCCAGATTCAGGGCCAGGGCCAAGGGTACGCCCACCCTGCAAAACTGAATCTCCAAGTGAAGGTTTAGTGCCAGCTCTTCCTCAACCATCTCAGCAAAGAACAGTACATTTGCAACTTCCCTGCACTTAAACAGATCACAAGGGTCAAAAGAACATTCTTTTTTTTTAACAAAAGTAAAAGTCATATGGAGCAATGCCTACCCCCTAGGAAGCCCTAATCTTTCCTTAGCCACACCATTAGTCCCACCTTGATGGATCTCACTGGCCAAGAAGTGGCAGGGCTAAGTACAAAATAGTGACGCTCATGCAACATCTAGCTAGACAGCTTCGCCATCACTATCTTTCTATAGAAAAGCAGTCCAACTAAACCCAGTGCCAGGGAAACTTGATGTAAAGGATGCAATTTTCTTCCAGTCTGTTCATCCAGACATAATGTGTGAATGAGGAATATGAGTTTGGAAGAAGCTCCAAAAGTTCATATCAAATGGTAAACAGATTTTCCTCTTTCTTGTGTGCTTCCAGCATCATATGTTTCTGAGAAACTTCCTGCTCTACAATGCTTCCATGGATGGAGCTTTCTTAGATGAGAAGGCGGAACTGGCAGCTGACTTTGATGTTGTAACCTGGGTTGTCTTTCCCAACAACTCCATAGTCCCAGTGGTGGTTGGGAATGTAAAGAGATGGTCCTCCGCAGAGGTCAAGTTCACCATGGACCAGAACACTATTGTGTGGCCCAGGTGGTCCAACAAGGTGGGCAACATGTGTTTCATTGGCAGCCTGTTGCAATTTCTCTGCAGGCCATCCTATATGTGTCTACTCGGGAGGATATTCCTTTAAGTTTAGTGGGGCTTGCTTGCATGAAGGTGGGCGGAAGATTGCAGCCTTTAGCTCTCTTCCTGTATTATGTACTTTGCAACATTCTTAGAGCTTGAGATCCTTCCCATAGGACTTATGACTCAGTAAAACAATGCACTCAATACAAAAAGAAAGGAGTAAGTGCTTTGTAAATGAACTGTCAACACAGGAGGGTGCTACACTGGGCTTCCCCAGTCCGTTTGAGACCAAAAGAACATGTGCAGCTTTGAAAGGCAATTGTGAAGGCTGTTATACAGCGACTGCCCTGCGCAAGGGGACCCATTCCTGAAGTGGCTATCATGGCAGACCTGGCCTATTACGAAGCTCCCTTCTGCAGGAGGGAGACGGCTGAGGCTAAGACACAAGCAAACCCACAGGGACGACAACCTCTCAAAATACTGTCTTTGTTCTCCTCCTTCCAGTTGAACTAGTCTAAGTGGTCCTTCTTCCCAGTGCTTACACTAATCCAGCATTTCAGTTCTTGCTTTTCAACTGGTAGTTAAAGACGGCTGTTAAAGCTTGAACAGTCATTTGGGCACACACTTCAAGCCAAGGCCACACTTGACCATGCCCAACATTTCCTGAGCATGCTTCTGAGCCCAAGTAAGACTGCAGTCATTCTGGCAAACTGACAGTGGCAGCTGGAAGGCTGGCATGTGGCTTTCCTGTGTCCCCATTCCAAGCAAACAGGAGGCTAAGAACCTGCAGTTGGAAAGGTTTGGGGCCTTAATTTGTGCCAGGGGTTTTTGAGAAAGCACCAGAGAGCATCACAGAGGACACCAGAGTTGCTTGGCACCTGCTGGTAAGATGCTTCATGTTTCCCTCAAACCCAAAGTGCCTGTGTCAGATGAGTTGCCCAGACAGCCATGATTACTTATTTTGGAATTGGTGGACACTCTTCAGTTACAGAGACCTGAGCACAAGACCAAAGGCCTGTTTCTTGAACCTGTCTCTGGTGGCTCACATAAGCTGTAGAGAGGGGGCTGATGTGCTATACCCAAGGAGTGATGACTGTCTTCTACTGGGAGTGAGGAGAAGAATAAAAAGGAAGCCTAGAAGCCTGCTTGATGTCCCACTGGCAAACATTCCCTATGTGGAGAAGTTTGCTGCTGTGCAACTCCAGATGTTCTTGGGTGATAGACATTGCAGGAATCCATTTGAATGCACCTTCCATCTTGTTTTGGATCACTGCAAGAGGGACAGGGAGTGCAACTCTAACCACTAACCAGGACATCTTAGCTACTCAACTTCTCAGCAGCTTTTAATGTCAACAGTTGTCGCATAGCAACACTCTGGATAGCCCTGACCTGGTTTCAGCATGGCTGGTACAGCCAGTTCTTTGTGCAACGGACAACTGCTGTCCAGCACCAGCTTAATGGCTGCTTCTAGCCTTCCTCCATCATCACAAATGCTGCACTCAAAGCACACCAGCATTCACAAGGTGACCAGATCAGCTATACAGCTGCCTGAGACTTCCTTTTTTTTTTTGTGCTCCTCCTCTTCTCCATGGACAGACAGTGCCTTCTTCTAGATGCTCACCAAGTTGCAGGCCTGGATTTGCCAAGGCAATTCGGGAAGGGAAGCAAATGTGCTGCTACGATTGTAGGCCATGTGCAGCAGGAACTATCTCCATGCAGGAAGGTGAGTAGCTTCAGAGCAAAGAGCTGCCTGCAACGAATCAGGCAACATCCACTGACATCCACTGATTTCCCAGCTTGGGCACCTTGCAGCTTGACCCAGCTGTCTGAGTGGGACTGCATCCTAACCATTTGCTTTGCAGATGCAGGGAAGAGGCCCACCTTGAAAGGTACCATCATGGGTGTTGACTCCAATGGAGGGATACAGACAGGCTGGAGTCACCTTGGGAGGGCTGTGATGGATCTGCAGCCTGCTGGTGCACGGGACTCTTTCCCACTCACCAGTGACTTGTTTCATGCAACATATTAAACATGCATGTGCTCAAAATTCATCTCAGGCTGACAGATGATCTGACACTGGAGTGCTTCCCTTCCTCCTCCAGCTTCCCCTTCCCCCCCCCTCTAGGTTCTGCAGCAACACGGAGATGTCCCCCAAGCTGTGGGCTGCCACTTACTCCAGGCTGGGGTGTGAATTTGCAACCTTCCACAAATGCCACACATTTTGAAACCTGAGCTATCACCACACATTGCCAATGGGAATTTAGAAATTTGGTTCTTTCTCAGCCATGGTGAGTGTTGCTCATTCATGCCCACCATCACCCCCATCCATCATTCACCGTGTTCCATCTTGAAAGATTTGTTAGGGAGCTTCATGAAGAGCAGTTAATTATTAATGGAAAATATCACTGACAGAACTGCAGCCTCCACTCCTTTAGAGTGGTTCTGATGTCTTGCAATTCAACTGCAGCATCCAACAGTAGGGCCACAGCTCCAGAATGAGAAGGACTGCAATAAACAATTGAGAGGCCTTCAGATTCTGGGAACGCAGGTGCTACAGCTGCTTTCCTTCTTTACAGATGCAGGCCATTGCCACAAGTGCCCTGAGAAGCAGCATCCAAACCAGGACCAGGATCAATGTGTTCCGAAGCGGATCGACTTCCTCTCCTACGAAGGCTCTTTGGGGATCGCCCTTGCATGCAGTGCGCTGATCTTGTCCCTGATCACTCTTCTGCTTATAGGCATCTTCATGAAACACCAAGAAACTCCAGTGGTCAAGGCCAACAACCAGGACCTCACCTACTTGCTTCTCTTCTCCCTCCTGCTTTCCTTCTTGTGCTCCTTTCTATTCCTGGGTCAGCCACACAAGGTCACCTGCCTTCTCCAGCAGTCTGCCTTCAGCATCATCTTTTCCATTGCAGTCTCTTCTTTGTTGGCCAAAACGGTCACAGTGGTGGTGGCCTTTATGGCCACCCAGCCAGGAAACAGGATGAGGAGATGGCTGGGGAAGGGTCTGGCCAACTCCATTGTGATCTCCTGCTCCAGTGTTCAAGGGGGCATCTGCGCAACCTGGCTGGCAAGATCTGCTCCACACCTTGACTCTGACCCGTATTCACAACCTGGACAGATCATCCTGAAATGTCATGAAGGCTCGTCTCTCATGTTCTACACTGCCCTTGGCTATTTGGGCCTCCAGGCCGCTGTCTGTTTCCTGGTGGCCTTCCTAGCCAGGAAGCTGCCTGGGGCATTCAATGAGGCCAAACTCATCACCTTCAGCATGCTGGTCTTTTGCAGTGTGTGGCTGTCCTTTGTGCCAGCCTACCTGAGCACCAAAGGGAAATACATGGTGGCTGTGCAGATCTTCTCCATTTTGGCCTCCAGTGCAGGCCTCCTGGGCTGCATCTTCATCCCCAAATGCTACATTATCCTACTGAGGCCACACCTGAATACAAAAGAGTATCTAACCCTGAAGCTAAAAAATGCATCTGATTACTAGGACATAGATTTTCAAGTATAAAGGACAATACAACAAATGCTGGTTCCTGCAAGTGAATTGCTTTCATATTGCTTTTCTTCAATGGCCATCTGTGCACTAGCAGGCCCCTGTTACTGTCCCCCTTCGGGTGCCATGCTCATTTCCTCTTTTTTGGTGGCTCAGGCTACTGAACAGGAATGGGGGACAGCCAGCTCCTGAGTGGGAGCACTGCGGGGCAGGAGGCAACCTCCCACCAAATCTCAACTATAGACAGTTCCTAAATATAGTTCTGTGAGGTATATCTTCTTCCCCAAATGCTACATTATACTACTGAGGTCACACCTGAATACAAAAGAGCATCTAATACTGAAGCTTAATAATGCATCTGATTCATACAACATATCTTTGTGAAAGTAAGGAATATTGTAATGAACGCTCCTGCCAGTGAGTGAATTGCTTTCCTATGCCATTCCCAGTGATCTCTCTTCTCTTCAATGTGTATCACTCACCAAAGCATGTTTACATCATGGAAAATGAAGAGAGTAACTGGAAAAACCTGAGAGCCCATTCCTTTAAAGAGTTCTCTACATGGCTTCCAGAGAAAATGTTGACTTGAAAGCAGTAGTCTGATACTACTCCCTTCTTTAACTTATTAACTAAAGTAATCAATAGCCTTTGGAGTTATTTTCCTCTCTCTAATTTGCAGGAAGGTATGAAGACATTTTGGCTGTTGTTCTGATAACACTGTGTTGCCAAAATAAGGTCAACTGATAGAGTCAATTTTCCCACACCTACTTCTTCTTTTGTCTCCTCCTCTGTTTTAGTGTCAATCTAGAATTGTTTTTAACTTTAATTTTTGCAAAGGGAATAATAATTGTATTTTGACGTGCTGCAATTTACACTCTTAAGGCCCTTTTTGTTCACAGATTTTGAAGGGACCCTGGAAAGGGAAATAAGGTGATTAAAGGCATCCTTATTGCAAGCTGTTTAATGTCTCTCTTTTTGAACTGTGGGTGGTGTAAACTGACCTTGGCATGTGAATATTAGCTAGGGGTACATCTCTACTTACTTCTGACTTTTTAATTGAGAGGAAGAATTCCTGCCTTCTCCAGAAAGCAAAGACTTAAGGCCAAAATTATTAATTTTTTCTTCAAGGCATTCCTGTTTGCGTACTTGGAAATTCTCCTTCATGAATCACGGCCTTGTTGTGGTGAAGAGACTTCCATAGCTCAATGAAGCTATGAGCTATGCCATGCAGGGTGGAAATATTCTGTCAAGAGAATATCATGGTCACTCTTTTCCAACAACCCAAGATACGATTCTACACGTGGACATCACCAGACAGTTAACACAGAAATCAGATTGACTATGTGATCTGCAGCCAAAGATGGAGAAGCTCTATACAGTCAGTAAAAACTAGACCAGGAGCTGACTGTGGCTCAGATCGTGAGCTTTGGGTTGCAAAATTTAGCCTTGAATGTAAGAAAGTAGGGAAAAGCACTAGGTCACTCAGGTATGACCTAAATCATATCCCTGATGAATATACAGTAGAGGTGAGAAATAGATTTAAGGAATTAGATCTGATAGACAGAGTGCCTGAAGAACTATGGACGGAGGTTCGCAACATTGTATAAGAGGCAGCAACTAAAACCATCCCAAAGAAAAAGAAATGCAAGAAAGCAAAATGGCTGACTGAGGAAGCTTTACAAATAGCTGAGGAAAGAAGGGAAGTGAAAGACAAGGGAGAAAGAGAAAGATACACCCAATTGAATGCAGAATTCCAGAGAATAGCTAGAAGAAATAAGAATGCCTTCTTAAATGAACAGTGCAAAGAAATAGAAGAAAACGATAGAATAGGGAGGACCAGAGATCACTTAAAGAAAATTGGAGATATGAAAGGCACATTGCATGCAAAGGTGGGCATGATAAAGGACCAAAATGGCAGGGACCTAACAGAGGCAGAAGAGATTAAGAAGAGGTGGCAAGATTACACAGAAGAACTATACAAGAAAGAGCTTAATGTCCCTGATATCCACGATAGAGTGGTCACTGACCTCGAGCCAGACATCCTGGAATGTGAAGTCAAAGGGGCCTTAGGAAGTCTGAGCAACAACAAAGCTAGTGGAGGTGACAGCATTCCAGCTGAGCTATTCAAAATCCTGAAAGACAATGCAGTTAAAGTGCTACACTCAATATGCCAGCAAATTTGCAAAACTCAACAGTGGCCACAGGATTTTAAAATGTCAGTTTACATTCCTATCCCAAAGAACAGCGATGCCAAGGAATGTTCAAACTAACACCCCATTGCACTCATTTCACATGCTAGCAAAGTGATGCTCAAAATCCTACAAGCTATGCTCCAGCAGTATGTGGACCGAGAACTACCAGAAGTAGTTATACACCCTCCCGCCCCTTACGATCTGCTGCTGATGCCCTCCTCCGGGAACCCTCTGTGAGAGATATTAGGAGGGTGAGTACCCGGAGGAGGGCTTTCTCTGCGGTGGCGCCCCATCTATGGAATGCGCTCCCCAGAGAGGCTCGCCTGGCGCCGTCTTTATTTGCTTTTCGGCGCCAGGCGAAGACCTTTTTATTTAAACAATATTTTAAATGTTAATTTATTTATTTATATTGAGATGTTTTTAATTTAGACCTGGAGATGGGCCAGTTTTTAATGTTGTGTTGTTAAGTTCCTGTTTTTAGGATTTGGAAATTTTAATGTTTAAAATTGTTATTGCTATTGTTGTGAGCCGCCCCGAGGCTTGTGGCAAGGGGCGGCCTATAAATTTCCAAATAAAAATAAATAAATAAATAAATAAGTACAGGCAGGACTTCAAAGAGACAGAGGAACTAGAGATCAAATTGCCAACATATGCTGGTTCATGGAGAAAGCAAGGGAGTTCCAGAAAAACATCTACTTCTGCTTCATTGACTATGCTAAAGCCTTTGATTGTGTGGATCACAACCAATTGCGGCAAGTTCCTAAAGAGATAGGAGTACCAGACCATCTTATTTGTCTCTTGAGAAACCTATATGCAGGTCAAGAAGGAACAGTGAGAACGAGACATGGAACCACTGATTGGTTCAAAATTGAGAAAGTTCAGCAAGGCTGTATACTGTCACCCTGCCTATTTAACTTATATGCAGAGCACATCATGAGAAAGGTGGGGCTAGATGAATCACCAGTTGGAAATAAGATTGCTGCAGCCAAACGGGGACTGCAGCCAAGAAATTAAAAGACGCTTGCTCCTGGGGAGGAAAGCTATGGCAAATCTAGACAGCATACTAAAAAGCAGAGACATCACCCTGCCAACAAAAGTGCGTATAGTCAAGGCTATGGTTTTCCCAGTTGCAATGTATGGCTGTGAAAACTGGACCATAAGGAAGGCTGAGTGCCAAAGGATTGAGGCCTTTGAATTGTGGTGCTGGAGGAAACGCCTGCGAGTCCATTGGACCATGAGGCGATCAAACCAGTCAGTCCTAGAGGAGATCAACCCTGACTGCTCCTTAGAAGGCCAGATACTGAAGATGAAACTCAAATACTTTGGCCACTTAATGAGAAGGAAGGACTCTCTGGAGAAGAGCGTACTGCTGGGAACAATAGATGGCAAAAGAAGAAGGAATGGGCAGAGAATGAGGTGGCTAGATGGGGTCACTGGGGCAGTCAGCGTGAACTTAAGTGGACTCCACAGGATGGTGGAGGACAGGAAGGCCTGGAGGACTGTTGTCCATGGGGTCATGATAGGTCGGACATGTCTTCGTGACTAACAACAACAACTTGGAAATTACTTCAAAACTGACACTTTCTTGCACTTTGTTCAACCTTTAATAAGACCTTAATTTGGCTTGTTGGTAGAGGTAGCATCCCCTTTTCTCTGCCACCATTTTTTCAGCAGTGGCAGCCTGATTGAGTTTAGGGACTTTCTGTTGCTCTCTCAGAATTGACTGATATATGCAAGAAACAATTGTGAAGGTATTAATTGTTGCTGGGATGGAGGTGTGACTTTCCTGATTTTCTGATCCTTGATTCCCTTTGCTTTGACTTTATGGGCAGGTCATCCTCAAATGTCATGAAGGATCAGCTCCCATGTTCTATACTGCCCTTGGCTACCTGGGCCTCCTGGCTGCCATCTGTTTCATGGTGGCCTTCCTAGCCAGGAAGCTGCCTGGGGCATTCAATGAGGCCAAACTCATCACCCTCAGCATGCTGGTCATTTGCAGTGTGTGGCTGTCCTTTGTGCCAGCCTACCTGAGCACCAAAGGGACATACTGTGCAGATTTTCTCCATCTTGGCTTCCAGTGCAGACCTCCTGGGTTGCATCATCATTCCCAAATGTTGCAGCATCCTACTGAGGCCACACCTGAATACAAAAGAGCATCTAACACTGAAGCTCAAGAATGCATCTGATCCTAGGACATAGATTTTCAAAGATAAAGAACAATACAACGAAAGCTGGTCCCGGAAAGTGATTTGCTTTCTTATGACATTCCCTATAATCTGTCTTCTCTTCAGTGTGTATAACTAACAAAAGCATGTTTACATCACGATGAATGAACCAAGGAACTGGAACAAACTGAGGCCCCTTACTTTTAAAGAGTTCCCCACTCATTGCACCACGATCTGGGGATAGTGTCCATGCCAAACATTGTTGATGAAGCTGTGCACCCATGCCTTGGCTGCCCATGCAGCTCTGCTTCCAGGAGAGCAGTAGCAGTGCATGCAGGACAAAGTGCCTTAGAGACATCTTATTTCTACTCTGGTGTGCCAGGGCTTAAGTCACATCATTATAACTAGAGCTCTGTAGTCTATTAGAAAGTGTTAACTCTGCCATGTGTAAGCCTTTAAACACACTAATGTATAAAAAGCATCCTGAGAAATGCTTGGCACATGCCATGATTTATTGGCATCTTTGTTATTCTCGAATATTAAATTAAAAAAGAAAACCATCTGCTGTTGTGTTTTGGGTCATACACACACCAGGCATGGTCCCTGAATGGAGTTCTGTGCAAGCAAAATAGAAGCTTGTGCCAACATTGCCATTCAAGACTATGATCCCATACATATTTTGTGGCAGCGGGGGTGGGGGAGTGGGTGGGCTTTAACCCCTATCACTCCTCAGCCAGCATGACTGGCCAGGGAATGCTGGGAGTTGTAGGACTTTTTCTGTCTAAATATGCATAGGAAATCACCCTCACACTTTCTGTATGGTGGTGTCCATATTTGCAAAATGTGTATGCAAAATGTAGTTAGCTACCCTTCTGTTTATTCTGCTGCAGGGGTCCTTGGACAACTGCCAGTCATCCTACATTGATGATGCCACAGGGTCCCTGCTATGTTTCTCTTCTGCCAACCCATCCTAATCTCAATCTCAGGTGCTTACAGGGACTAGGTAGGCTCAATTTACTACTATGACCTAGAGGAAAGTTTCCATGCAAGTATTCACAAATCCACCTCAGGTATTTTAGTCCATTAGGAGAATACTTCAAATTCTGCTGGGAGAAGCATTACAGGTGAGCAACTTGTCCATCCCACACCACCAGAAAGCAAGATGTATGGAGGAGGACTGTTTTGACTTCCCCAGATCAGCATAAACTCCTCACAGTCAGGTTGCTGCCTGCTAAGCTGTCCGCACCTAAATAGGACCAACTTCAAGCCATGCCACAAAATTAAATCACCTCCAATTTCCATTAGACACCAACTGAGTCTATTTAGTTAAAGGCAACACCAAAGGAAATAATGTGGAATGCTTTTAGAATAGAATGAAAATTAAATGAGTGTTTTAAACCTAATAGTTCAGGTCACCTCAAGTGTCCCCTGCTGACACTTGAAAAAACTGCACTGCTGTGTTGTGCAAATGTGTTTTTTACAGCTGCACCACTGTACATGGAACCACACATCCAGGGATGCTGCGAGAGTGCTCTGTTTCCCTGCGATTACCAAGATTGTCATAATTAGTCTGCTTTGCATCAAAGCTCAAGGGATTCCTATTTCCAAACTAGCTTTACAAAGTGATGCAAATGGTCTTAATTGAAGAGCAACTCTTGGTGACTTATCAGGCTTGAGTCCAGCAAAGCGGGTGCAAAAATATCTCCAGTAAATGGGAGGCTGGGATGGATTTAGTGAAGGCATGGTCTATGCCACTGTAAAGTTTAAGATCACCTCATGCAAATCCGAGGCTAGGCTGG
This sequence comes from Varanus salvator macromaculatus, assembly GCA_023646645.1. Classification (NCBI taxonomy): domain Eukaryota; kingdom Metazoa; phylum Chordata; class Lepidosauria; order Squamata; family Varanidae; genus Varanus; species Varanus salvator. Next base: position 277 of record JAIXND010000735.1, on the reverse strand, counting down.
GCTCTGTATTGATAAGCATCCTCTCTTCATCTGTGAGACCATTTAATTGAGTGTTTTTGACAGTCCTGAAAGAGAGTGAGAGACAGAGACTCTAGCAGAAATGGTGCTACTGCTTCTTCTGCTCCTTCTGCTGTCCATCTCCTTTCTGCAATGCTGAACATGAAATGCCACTGAACCTGATGAGTGATGACAGCCACGCACTGAATTATTACAAGCCTGGAGATTACATGATGGAGGATCACATCTACAGCAATACTGTATTTCAGCCCCACACCTT